>CM062481.1:165478-222978 GCA_031479575.1 Coregonus ussuriensis
TTATGTAATTTATGTTATGGTATGTTATGACAGCATTGGCATTAGTTTATGTTATGACAGGAAGGCAGTAGGTTATGTTATGACAGGAAGGCAGTAGGTTATGTTATGACAGGAAGTCAGTAGGTTATGTTATGGTATGTTATGACAGGAAGGCAGTAGGTTATGTTATGACAGGAAGGCAGTAGGTTAGGTTATGACAGGAAGGCAGTAGGTTAGGTTATGACAGGAATGCAGTAGGTTATGTTATGACAGGAAGTCAGTAATTTATGTTATGGTATGTTATGACAGGAAGGCAGTAGGTTATGATATGACAGGGAGGCATTAGTTTATGGTATGACCTGAACGCAGTAGGTTATGGTATGTTATGACAGGAAGGCAGTAGGTTATGTTATGACAGGAAGGCAGTAGGTTATGCTATGACAGGAAGGCAGTAGGTTATGTTATGACCTGAACGCAGTAGGTTATGGTATGTTATGACAGGAAGGCAGTAGGTTATGTTATGACAGGAAGGCACTAGTTTATATTATGACAGGATGGCAGTAGGTTATGTTATGACAGGATGGCAGTTGGTTATGTTATGACAGGAAGGCAGTAGATTATGTTATGTTATGACAGGATGGCAGTAGGGTTTGTTATGACAGGAAGGCAGTAGGTTATGTTATAACAGGAAGGCAGTAGGTTATGTTATGACAGGAAGGCAGTAGGTTATGTTATGGTATGTTATGACAGGATGGCAGTAGGTTATGTTATGACAGGAACGCAGTAGGTTATGTTATGACAGGATGGCAGTAGGTTCTGTTATGGTATGTTATGACAGGATGGCATTAGGTTATGGTATGACAGGATGGCAGTAGGTTATGTTATGACAGGAAGGCAGTAGGTTATGTTATGACAGGAAGGCAGTAGGTTATGTTATGACAGTAAAGCAGAAGGTTACGGTATGTTATGACAGGAAGGCAGTAGGGTTTGTTATGACAGGAAGGCAGCAGGTTATGTTATGTTATGACAGGAAGGCAGTAGGTTATGTTATGACAGGAAGGCAGTAATTTATGTTATGGTATGTTATGACAGGAAGGCAGTAGGTTATGTTATGACAGGAAGGCAGTAGGTTATGGTTTGTTATGACAGGAAGGCAGTAGATTATGTTATGGAATGTTATGACAGGAAGGCAGTAATTTATGTTATGGTATGTTATGACAGGAAGGCAGTAGGTTATGTTATGACAGTAAAGCAGAAGGTTATGGTATGTTATGACAGGAAGGCAGTAGGGTTTGTTATGACAGGAAGGCAGTAGGTTATGTTATGACAGGAAGGCAGTAGGTTATGTTATGACAGGAAGGCAGAAGGTTATGATTTGTTATGACAGGAAGGCAGTAGGTTATGTTATGAGAGGAAGTCAGTAATTTATGTTATGGTATGTTATGACAGGACGGCAGTAGGTTTTGTTATGACAGGAAGGCAGTAGGTTATGATATGACAGGGAGGCATTTGTTTATGTTATGACAGGATGGCAGTAGGTTATGTTATGGTATGTTATGACAGGAAGGCAGTAGGTTATGTTATGACAGGAAGGCAATAGGTTATGTAATGACAGGAAGGCAGTAGGTTATGGTTTGTTATGACAGGAAGGCAGTAGATTATGTTATGTTATGACAGTATGGCAGTAGGGTTTGTTATGACAGGAAGGCAGTAGGTTATGTTATGACAGGAAGGCAGTAGGTTATGTTATGACAGGAAGGCAGTAGGTTATGTTATGGTATGTTATGACAGGATGGCAGTAGGTTATGTTATGACAGGAACGCAGTAGGTTATGTTATGACAGGATGGCAGTAGGTTCTGTTATGGTATGTTATGACAGGAAGGCAGTAGGTTATGTTATGACAGGATGGCAGTAGGTCATGGTATGACAGGATGGCAGTAGGTTATGTTATGACAGGAAGGCAGTAGGTTATGTTATGACAGGAAGGCAGTAGGTTATGTTATGACAGGAAGGCAGTAGATTATGTTATGACAGTAAAGCAGAAGGTTACGGTATGTTATGACAGGAAGGAAGTAGGTTATGTTATGACAGGAAGGCAGTAGGTTATGTTATGACAGGAAGTCAGTAATTTATGTTATGGTATGTTATGACAGGAAGGCAGTAGGTTATGTTATGACAGGAAGTCAGTAATTTATGTTATGGTATGTTATGACAGCATTGGCACTAGTTTATGTTATGACAGGAAGGCAGTAGGTTATGTTATGACAGGAAGGCAGTAGGTTATGTTATGACAGGAAGGCAGTAGGGTTTGGTATGACAGAATGGCAGTAGGTTATGTTATGACAGGAAGGCAGTAGGTTATGTTATGACAGGAAGGCAGTAGGTTATGTTATGACAGGAAGGCACAAGGTTATATTATGACAGGAAGGCAGTAGGTTATGTTATGATAGGAAGGCAGTAGGGTTTGTTATGACAGGAAGGCAGTAGATTAATGTTATGACAGTAAAGCAGAAGGTTATGGTATGTTATGACAGGAAGGCAGTAGGGTTTGTTATGACAGGAAGGCAGTAGGTTATGTTATGACAGGAAGGCAGTAGGTTATGTTATGACAGGAAGGCAGAAGGTTATGATTTGTTATGACAGGAAGGCAGTAGGTTATGTTATGACAGGAAGTCAGTAATTTATGTTATGGTATGTTATGACAGGAAGGCAGTAGGTTATGTTATGACAGGAAGTCAGTAATTTATGTTATGGTATGTTATGACAGCATTGGCATTAGTTTATGTTATGACAGGAAGGCAGTAGGTTATGTTATGACAGGAAGGCAGTAGGTTATGTTATGACAGGAAGTCAGTAGGTTATGTTATGGTATGTTATGACAGGAAGGCAGTAGGTTATGTTATGACAGGAAGGCAGTAGGTTAGGTTATGACAGGAAGGCAGTAGGTTAGGTTATGACAGGAATGCAGTAGGTTATGTTATGACAGGAAGTCAGTAATTTATGTTATGGTATGTTATGACAGGAAGGCAGTAGGTTATGATATGACAGGGAGGCATTAGTTTATGGTATGACCTGAACGCAGTAGGTTATGGTATGTTATGACAGGAAGGCACTAGTTTATGTTATGACAGGAAGGCAGTAGGTTATGTTATGACAGGAAGGCAGTAGGTTATGTTATGACAGGAAGGCAGTAGGTTATGCTATGACAGGAAGGCAGTAGGTTATGTTATGACCTGAACGCAGTAGGTTATGGTATGTTATGACAGGAAGGCAGTAGGTTATGTTATGACAGGAAGGCACTAGTTTATATTATGACAGGATGGCAGTAGGTTAAGTTATGACAGGATGGCAGTTGGTTATGTTATGACAGGAAGGCAGTAGGTTATGTTATGACAGGAAGGCAATAGGTTATGTTATGACAGGAAGGCAGTAGATTATGTTATGTTATGACAGGATGGCAGTAGGGTTTGTTATGACAGGAAGGCAGTAGGTTATGTTATAACAGGAAGGCAGTAGGTTATGTTATGACAGGAAGGCAGTAGGTTATGTTATGGTATGTTATGACAGGATGGCAGTAGGTTATGTTATGACAGGAACGCAGTAGGTTATGTTATGACAGGATGGTAGTAGGTTCTGTTATGGTATGTTATGACAGGATGGCAGTAGGTTATGGTATGACAGGATGGCAGTAGGTTATGGTATGACAGGAAGGCAGTAGGTTATGTTATGACAGTAAAGCAGAAGGTTACGGTATGTTATGACAGGAAGGCAGTAGGGTTTGTTATGACAGGAAGGCAGCAGGTTATGTTATGACAGGAAGGCAGTAGGTTATGTTATGACAGGAAGGCAGAAGGTTATGGTTTGTTATGACAGGAAGGCAGTAGGTTATGTTATGACAGGAAGTCAGTAATTTATGTTATGGTATGTTATGACAGCATTGGCATTAGTTTATGTTATGACATGAAGGCAGTAGGTTATGTTATGACAGGAAGGCAGTAGGTTATGTTATGACAGGAAGGCAGTAGGGTTTGTTATGACAGAATGGCAGTAGGTTATGTTATGACAGGAAGGCAGTAGGTTATGTTATGACAGGAAGGCAGTAGGTTATGGTATGACAGGATGGCAGTAGGTTATGTTATGACAGGATGGCAGTAGGTTATGTTATGACAGGAAGGCAGTAGGTTATGTTATGACAGGAAGGCAGTAGGGTTTGTTATGACAGAATGGCAGTAGGTTATGTTATGACAGGAAGGCAGTAGGTTATGTTATGACAGGAAGGCATAAGGTTATATTATGACAGGAAGGCAGTAGGTTATGTTATGACAGGAAGGTAGTAGGGTTTGTTATGACAGGAAGGCAGTAGATTATGTTATGACAGTAAAGCAGAAGGTTATGGTTTGTTATGACAGGAAGGCAGTAGGTTATGTTATGACAGGAAGGCAGTAGGTTATGTTATGACAGGAAGGCAGAAGGTTATGGTTTGTTATTATGACAGGAAGGCAGTAGGGTTTGTTATGACAGGAAGGCAGTAGGTTATGTTATGACAGGAAGGCAGTAGGTTATGTTATGACAGGAAGGCAGAAGGTTATGGTTTGTTATGACAGGAAGGCAGTAGGTTATGTTATGACAGGAAGTCAGTAATTTATGTTATGGTATGTTATGACAGGAAGGCAGTAGGTTATGTTATGACAGGAAGTCAGTAATTTATGTTATGGTATGTTATGACAGCATTGGCATTAGTTTATGTTATGACAGGAAGGCAGTATGTTATGTTATGACAGGAAGGCAGTAGGTTATGTTATGACAGGAAGGCAGTAGGTTATGTTATGACAGGAAGGCAGTAGGTCAGGTTATGGTATGTTATGACAGGAAGGCAGTAGGTTTTGTTATGACAGGAAGGCAGTAGGTTATGTTATGACAGGAAGGCAGTAGGTTATGTTATGACAGGAAGGCAGTAGGTTATGTTATGACAGGAAGGCAGTAGGTTAGGTTATGTTATGACCTGAACGCAGTAGGTTATGGTATGTTATGACAGGAAGGCAGTAGATTATGTTATGACAGGAAGGCACTAGTTTATATTATGACAGGAAGGCAGTAGGTTATGTTATGGTATGTTATGACAGGAAGGCAGTAGGTTATGTTATGACAGGAAGGCAATATGTTATGTTATGACAGGAACGCAGTAGGTTATGTTATGGTATGTTATGACAGGAAGGCAATAGGTTATGTTATGACAGGAACGCAGTAGGTTATGTTATGGTATGTTATGACAGGAAGGCAGTAGGTTATGTTATGACAGTAAAGCAGAAGGTTACGGTATGTTATGACAGGAAGGCAGTAGGGTTTGTTATGACAGGAAGGCAGCAGGTTATGTTATGACAGGAAGGCAGTAGGGTTTGTTATGACAGAATGGCAGTAGGTTATGTTATGACAGGAAGGCAGTAGGTTATGTTATGACAGGAAGGAGCTGTGGATTACTACGTGACTTCCGTCTCGCTTCCGCATTGTCTCCGTGCTGCTGTGCTGTTTGTTGCTACTTGGCTACCTGCCAAACTATTCACGTTTTACTTTTAATAAACGTTTAATCAATCTCTGTGTTCAACAAATTTACCAACTTTTTAGTCAGTAATTTATGTTATGGTATGTTATGACAGGAAGGCAGTAGGTTATGATATGACAGGGAGGCATTAGTTTATGGTATGACCTGAACGCAGTAGGTTATGGTATGTTATGACAGGAAGGCACTAGTTTATGTTATGACAGGAAGGCAGTAGGTTATGTTATGACAGGAAGGCAGTAGGTTATGTTATGACAGGAAGGCAGTAGGTTATGCTATGACAGGAAGGCAGTAGGTTATGTTATGACCTGAACGCAGTAGGTTATGGTATGTTATGACAGGAAGGCAGTAGGTTATGTTATGACAGGAAGGCACTAGTTTATATTATGACAGGATGGCAGTAGGTTATGTTATGACAGGATGGCAGTTGGTTATGTTATGACAGGAAGGCAGTAGGTTATGTTATGACAGGAAGGCAATAGGTTATGTTATGACAGGAAGGCAGTAGATTATGTTATGTTATGACAGGATGGCAGTAGGGTTTGTTATGACAGGAAGGCAGTAGGTTATGTTATAACAGGAAGGCAGTAGGTTATGTTATGACAGGAAGGCAGTAGGTTATGTTATGGTATGTTATGACAGGATGGCAGTAGGTTATGTTATGACAGGAACGCAGTAGGTTATGTTATGACAGGATGGCAGTAGGTTCTGTTATGGTATGTTATGACAGGATGGCAGTAGGTTATGGTATGACAGGATGGCAGTAGGTTATGTTATGACAGGAAGGCAGTAGGTTATGTTATGACAGGAAGGCAGTAGGTTATGTTATGACAGTAAAGCAGAAGGTTACGGTATGTTATGACAGGAAGGCAGTAGGGTTTGTTATGACAGGAAGGCAGCAGGTTATGTTATGACAGGAAGGCAGTAGGTTATGTTATGACAGGAAGGCAGTAATTTATGTTATGGTATGTTATGACAGGAAGGCAGTAGGTTATGTTATGACAGGAAGGCAGTAGGTTATGGTTTGTTATGACAGGAAGGCAGTAGATTATGTTATGACAGGAAGGCAGTAGATTATGTTATGGAATGTTATGACAGGAAGGCAGTAATTTATGTTATGGTATGTTATGACAGGAAGGCAGTAGGTTATGTTATGACAGGAAGGCAGTAGGTTATGGTTTGTTATGACAGGAAGGCAGTAGGTTTTATGTTATGACAGGAAGGCAGTAGGTTATGTTATGAGAGGAAGTCAGTAATTTATGTTATGGTATGTTATGACAGGACGGCAGTAGGTTTTGTTATGACAGGAAGGCAGTAGGTTATGATATGACAGGGAGGCATTTGTTTATGTTATGACAGGATGGCAGTAGGTTATGTTATGGTATGTTATGACAGGAAGGCAGTAGGTTATGTTATGACAGGAAGGCAATAGGTTATGTAATGACAGGAAGGCAGTAGGTTATGGTTTGTTATGACAGGAAGGCAGTAGATTATGTTATGTTATGACAGTATGGCAGTAGGGTTTGTTATGACAGGAAGGCAGTAGGTTATGTTATGACAGGAAGGCAGTAGGTTATGTTATGACAGGAAGGCAGTAGGTTATGTTATGGTATGTTATGACAGGATGGCAGTAGGTTATGTTATGACAGGAACGCAGTAGGTTATGTTATGACAGGATGGCAGTAGGTTCTGTTATGGTATGTTATGACAGGAAGGCAGTAGGTTATGTTATGACAGGATGGCAGTAGGTTATGGTATGACAGGATGGCAGTAGGTTATGTTATGACAGGAAGGCAGTAGGTTATGTTATGACAGGAAGGCAGTAGGTTATGTTATGACAGGAAGGCAGTAGATTATGTTATGACAGTAAAGCAGAAGGTTACGGTATGTTATGACAGGAAGGAAGTAGGTTATGTTATGACAGGAAGGCAGTAGGTTATGTTATGACAGGAAGTCAGTAATTTATGTTATGGTATGTTATGACAGGAAGGCAGTAGGTTATGTTATGACAGGAAGTCAGTAATTTATGTTATGGTATGTTATGACAGCATTGGCACTAGTTTATGTTATGACAGGAAGGCAGTAGGTTATGTTATGACAGGAAGGCAGTAGGTTATGTTATGACAGGAAGGCAGTAGGGTTTGGTATGACAGAATGGCAGTAGGTTATGTTATGACAGGAAGGCAGTAGGTTATGTTATGACAGGAAGGCAGTAGGTTATGTTATGACAGGAAGGCACAAGGTTATATTATGACAGGAAGGCAGTAGGTTATGTTATGATAGGAAGGCAGTAGGGTTTGTTATGACAGGAAGGCAGTAGATTAATGTTATGACAGTAAAGCAGAAGGCTATGGTATGTTATGACAGGAAGGCAGTAGGGTTTGTTATGACAGGAAGGCAGTAGGTTATGTTATGACAGGAAGGCAGTAGGTTATGTTATGACAGGAAGGCAGAAGGTTATGATTTGTTATGACAGGAAGGCAGTAGGTTATGTTATGACAGGAAGTCAGTAATTTATGTTATGGTATGTTATGACAGGAAGGCAGTAGGTTATGTTATGACAGGAAGTCAGTAATTTATGTTATGGTATGTTATGACAGCATTGGCATTAGTTTATGTTATGACAGGAAGGCAGTAGGTTTTGTTATGACAGGAAGGCAGTAGGTTATGTTATGACAGGAAGTCAGTAGGTTATGTTATGGTATGTTATGACAGGAAGGCAGTAGGTTATGTTATGACAGGAAGGCAGTAGGTTAGGTTATGACAGGAAGGCAGTAGGTTAGGTTATGACAGGAATGCAGTAGGTTATGTTATGACAGGAAGTCAGTAATTAATTTATGTTATGGTATGTTATGACAGGAAGGCAGTAGGTTATGATATGACAGGGAGGCATTAGTTTATGGTATGACCTGAACGCAGTAGGTTATGGTATGTTATGACAGGAAGGCACTAGTTTATGTTATGACAGGAAGGCAGTAGGTTATGTTATGACAGGAAGGCAGTAGGTTATGTTATGACAGGAAGGCAGTAGGTTATGCTATGACAGGAAGGCAGTAGGTTATGTTATGACCTGAACGCAGTAGGTTATGGTATGTTATGACAGGAAGGCAGTAGGTTATGTTATGACAGGAAGGCACTAGTTTATATTATGACAGGATGGCAGTAGGTTAAGTTATGACAGGATGGCAGTTGGTTATGTTATGACAGGAAGGCAGTAGGTTATGTTATGACAGGAAGGCAATAGGTTATGTTATGACAGGAAGGCAGTAGATTATGTTATGTTATGACAGGATGGCAGTAGGGTTTGTTATGACAGGAAGGCAGTAGGTTATGTTATAACAGGAAGGCAGTAGGTTATGTTATGACAGGAAGGCAGTAGGTTATGTTATGGTATGTTATGACAGGAAGGCAGTAGGTTATGTTATGACAGGATGGCAGTAGGTTATGTTATGACAGGAACGCAGTAGGTTATGTTATGACAGGATGGCAGTAGGTTCTGTTATGGTATGTTATGACAGGATGGCAGTAGGTTATGGTATGACAGGATGGCAGTAGGTTATGTTATGACAGGAAGGCAGTAGGTTATGTTATGACAGGAAGGCAGTAGGTTATGTTATGACAGTAAAGCAGAAGGTTACGGTATGTTATGACAGGAAGACAGTAGGGTTTGTTATGACAGGAAGGCAGCAGGTTATGTTATGACAGGAAGGCAGTAGGTTATGTTATGACAGGAAGGCAGAAGGTTATGGTTTGTTATGACAGGAAGGCAGTAGGTTATGTTATGACAGGAAGTCAGTAATTTATGTTATGGTATGTTATGACAGCATTGGCATTAGTTTATGTTATGACAGGAAGGCAGTAGGTTATGTTATGACAGGAAGGCAGTAGGTTATGTTATGACAGTAAAGCAGAAGGTTACGGTATGTTATGACAGGAAGGCAGTAGGGTTTGTTATGACAGAATGGCAGTAGGTTATTTTATGACAGGAAGGCAGTAGGTTATGTTATGACAGGAAGGCAGTAGGTTATGGTATGACAGGATGGCAGTAGGTTATGTTATGACAGGATGGCAGTAGGTTATGGTATGTTATGACAGGAAGTCAGTAAGTTATGTTATGGTATGTTATGACAGGAAGGCTATAGGTTATGTTATGACAGGAAGGCAGTAGGTTATGTTATGACAGGAAGGCAGTAGGTTATGTTATGACAGGAAGGCATAAGGTTATATTATGACAGGAAGGCAGTAGGTTATGTTATGACAGGAAGGCAGTAGGGTTTGTTATGACAGGAAGGCAGTAGATTATGTTATGACAGTAAAGCAGAAGGTTATGGTTTGTTATGACAGGAAGGCAGTAGGTTATGTTATGACAGGAAGGCAGTAGGTTATGTTATGACAGGAAGGCAGAAGGTTATGGTTTGTTATGACAGGAAGGCAGTAGGGTTTGTTATGACAGGAAGGCAGTAGGTTATGTTATGACAGGAAGGCAGTAGGTTATGTTATGACAGGAAGGCAGAAGGTTATGGTTTGTTATGACAGGAAGGCAGTAGGTTATGTTATGACAGGAAGTCAGTAATTTATGTTATGGTATGTTATGACAGGAAGGCAGTAGGTTATGTTATGACAGGAAGTCAGTAATTTATGTTATGGTATGTTATGACAGCATTGGCATTAGTTTATGTTATGACAGGAAGGCAGTAGGTTATGTTATGACAGGAAGGCAGTAGGTTATGTTATGACAGGAAGGCAGTAGGTCAGGTTATGGTATGTTATGACAGGAAGGCAGTAGGTTTTGTTATGACAGGAAGGCAGTAGGTTATGTTATGACAGGAAGGCAGTAGGTTATGTTATGACAGGAAGGCAGTAGGTTATGTTATGACAGGAAGGCAGTAGGTTATGTTATGACCTGAACGCAGTAGGTTATGGTATGTTATGACAGGAAGGCAGTAGATTATGTTATCACAGGAAGGCACTAGTTTATATTATGACAGGAAGGCAGTAGGTTATGTTATTTTATGTTATGACAGGAAGGCAGTAGGTTATGTTATGACAGGAAGGCAATATGTTATGTTATGACAGGAACGCAGTAGGTTATGTTATGGTATGTTATGACAGGAAGGCAATAGGTTATGTTATGACAGGAACGCAGTAGGTTATGTTATGGTATGTTATGACAGGAAGGCAGTAGGTTATGTTATGACAGGAAGGCAGTAGGTTATGTTATGACAGTAAAGCAGAAGGTTACGGTATGTTATGACAGGAAGGCAGTAGGGTTTGTTATGACAGGAAGGCAGCAGGTTATGTTATGACAGGAAGGGGCAGTAGGTTATGTTATGACATGAAGGCAGTAGGGTTTGTTATGACAGAATGGCAGTAGGTTATGTTATGACAGGAAGGCAGTAGGTTATGTTATGACAGGAAGGAGCTGTGGATTACTACGTGACTTCCGTCTCGCTTCCGCATTGTCTCCGTGCTGCTGTGCTGTTTGTTGCTACTTGGCTACCTGCCAAACTATTCACGTTTTACTTTTAATAAACGTTTAATCAATCTCTGTGTTCAACAAATTTACCAACTTTTTAGTCAGTAATTTATGTTATGGTATGTTATGACAGGAAGGCAGTAGGTTATGATATGACAGGGAGGCATTAGTTTATGGTATGACCTGAACGCAGTAGGTTATGGTATGTTATGACAGGAAGGCACTAGTTTATGTTATGACAGGAAGGCAGTAGGTTATGTTATGACAGGAAGGCAGTAGGTTATGTTATGACAGGAAGGCAGTAGGTTATGCTATGACAGGAAGGCAGTAGGTTATGTTATGACCTGAACGCAGTAGGTTATGGTATGTTATGACAGGAAGGCAGTAGGTTATGTTATGACAGGATGGCAGTAGGTTATGTTATGACAGGATGGCAGTTGGTTATGTTATGACAGGAAGGCAGTAGGTTATGTTATGACAGGAAGGCAATAGGTTATGTTGTGACAGGATGGCAGTAGGGTTTGTTATGACAGGAAGGCAGTAGGTTATGTTATAACAGGAAGGCAGTAGGTTATGTTATGACAGGAAGGCAGTAGGTTATGTTATGGTATGTTATGACAGGATGGCAGTAGGTTATGTTATGACAGGAACGCAGTAGGTTATGTTATGACAGGATGGCAGTAGGTTCTGTTATGGTATGTTATGACAGGATGGCAGTAGGTTATGGTATGACAGGATGGCAGTAGGTTATGTTATGACAGGAAGGCAGTAGGTTATGTTATGACAGTAAAGCAGAAGGTTACGGTATGTTATGACAGGAAGGCAGTAGGGTTTGTTATGACAGGAAGGCAGCAGGTTATGTTATGACAGGAAGGCAGTAGGTTATGTTATGACAGGAAGGCAGAAGGTTATGGTTTGTTATGACAGGAAGGCAGTAGGTTATGTTATGACAGGAAGTCAGTAATTTAATGTTATGATATGTTATGACAGCATTGGCATTAGTTTATGTTATGACAGGAAGGCAGTAGGTTATGTTTTAACAGGAAGGCAGTAGGTTATGTTATGACAGGAAGGCAGTAGGGTTTGTTATGACAGAATGGCAGTAGGTTATGTTATGACAGGAAGGCAGTAGGTTATGTTATGACAGGAAGGCAGTAGGTTATGGTATGACAGGATGGCAGTAGGTTATGTTATGACAGGATGGCAGTAGGTTATGTTATGACAGGAAGGCAGTAGGTTATGGTATGTTATGACAGGAAGGCTATAGGTTATGTTATGACAGGAAGGCAGTAGGTTATGTTATGACAGGAAGGCAGTAGGTTATGTTATGACAGGAAGGCAGTAGGTTATGTTATGACAGGAAGGCATAAGGTTATATTATGACAGGAAGGCAGTAGGTTATGTTATGACAGGAAGGCAGTAGGTTATGTTATGACAGGAAGGCAGTAGGTTATGTTATGACCTGAACGCAGTAGGTTATGGTATGTTATGACAGGAAGGCAGTAGATTATGTTATGACAGGAAGGCACTAGTTTATATTATGACAGGAAGGCAGTAGGTTATGTTATGGTATGTTATGACAGGAAGGCAGTAGGTTATGTTATGACAGGAAGGCAATATGTTATGTTATGACAGGAACGCAGTAGGTTATGTTATGGTATGTTATGACAGGAAGGCAATAGGTTATGTTATGACAGGAACGCAGTAGGTTATGTTATGGTATGTTATGACAGGAAGGCAGTAGGTTATGTTATGACAGGAAGGCAGTAGGTTATGTTATGACAGTAAAGCAGAAGGTTACGGTATGTTATGACAGGAAGGCAGTAGGTTTGTTATGACAGGAAGGCAGCAGGTTATGTTATGACAGGAAGGCAGTAGGTTATGTTATGACATGAAGGCAGTAGGGTTTGTTATGACAGAATGGCAGTAGGTTATGTTATGACAGGAAGGCAGTAGGTTATGTTATGACAGGAAGGAGCTGTGGATTACTACGTGACTTCCGTCTCGCTTCCGCATTGTCTCCGTGCTGCTGTGCTGTTTGTTGCTACTTGGCTACCTGCCAAACTATTCACGTTTTACTTTTAATAAACGTTTAATCAATCTCTGTGTTCAACAAATTTACCAACTTTTTAGTCAGTAATTTATGTTATGGTATGTTATGACAGGAAGGCAGTAGGTTATGATATGACAGGGAGGCATTAGTTTATGGTATGACCTGAACGCAGTAGGTTATGGTATGTTATGACAGGAAGGCACTAGTTTATGTTATGACAGGAAGGCAGTAGGTTATGTTATGACAGGAAGGCAGTAGGTTATGTTATGACAGGAAGGCAGTAGGTTATGCTATGACAGGAAGGCAGTAGGTTATGTTATGACCTGAACGCAGTAGGTTATGGTATGTTATGACAGGAAGGCAGTAGGTTATGTTATGGTATGTTATGACAGGATGGCAGTAGGTTATGTTATGACAGGAACGCAGTAGGTTATGTTATGACAGGATGGCAGTAGGTTCTGTTATGTTATGTTATGACAGGATGGCAGTAGGTTATGGTATGACAGGATGGCAGTAGGTTATGTTATGACAGGAAGGCAGTAGGTTATGTTATGACAGTAAAGCAGAAGGTTACGGTATGTTATGACAGGAAGGCAGTAGGGTTTGTTATGACAGGAAGGCAGCAGGTTATGTTATGACAGGAAGGCAGTAGGTTATGTTATGACAGGAAGGCAGAAGGTTATGGTTTGTTATGACAGGAAGGCAGTAGGTTATGTTATGACAGGAAGTCAGTAATTTAATGTTATGATATGTTATGACAGCATTGGCATTAGTTTATGTTATGACAGGAAGGCAGTAGGTTATGTTATAACAGGAAGGCAGTAGGTTATGTTATGACAGGAAGGCAGTAGGGTTTGTTATGACAGAATGGCAGTAGGTTATGTTATGACAGGAAGGCAGTAGGTTATGTTATGACAGGAAGGCAGTAGGTTATGGTATGACAGGATGGCAGTAGGTTATGTTATGACAGGATGGCAGTAGGTTATGTTATGACAGGAAGGCAGTAGGTTATGGTATGTTATGACAGGAAGGCTATAGGTTATGTTATGACAGGAAGGCAGTAGGTTATGTTATGACAGGAAGGCAGTAGGTTATGTTATGACAGGAAGGCAGTAGGTTATGTTATGACAGGAAGGCATAAGGTTATATTATGACAGGAAGGCAGTAGGTTATGTTATGACAGGAAGGCAGTAGGGTTTGTTATGACAGGAAGGCAGTAGATTATGTTATGACAGTAAAGCAGAAGGTTATGGTTTGTTATGACAGGAAGGCAGTAGGTTATGTTATGACAGGAAGGCAGTAGGTTATGTTATGACAGGAAGGCAGAAGGTTATGGTTTGTTATGACAGGAAGGCAGTAGGGTTTGTTATGACAGGAAGGCAGTAGGTTATGTTATGACAGGAAGGCAGTAGGTTATGTTATGACAGGAAGGCAGAAGGTTATGTTATGACAGGAAGGCAGTAGGTTATGTTATGACAGGAAGGCAGAAGGTTATGGTTTGTTATGACAGGAAGGCAGTAGGTTATGTTATGACAGGAAGTCAGTAATTTATGTTATGGTATGTTATGACAGGAAGGCAGTAGGTTATGTTATGACAGGAAGGCAGTAGGTTATGTTATGTTATGACAGGAAGGCAGTAGGTTATGTTATGACAGGAAGGCAGTAGGTTATGTTATGACAGGAAGGCAGTAGGTCAGGTTATGGTATGTTATGACAGGAAGGCAGTAGGTTTTGTTATGACAGGAAGGCAGTAGGTTATGTTATGACAGGAAGGCAGTAGGTTATGTTATGACAGGAAGGCAGTAGGTTATGTTATGACAGGAAGGCAGTAGGTTATGTTATGACCTGAACGCAGTAGGTTATGGTATGTTATGACAGGAAGGCAGTAGATTATGTTATGACAGGAAGGCACTAGTTTATATTATGACAGGAAGGCAGTAGGTTAAGTTATGGTATGTTATGACAGGAAGGCAGTAGGTTATGTTATGACAGGAAGGCAATAGGTTATGTTATGACAGGAACGCAGTAGGTTATGTTATGGTATGTTATGACAGGAAGGCAATAGGTTATGTTATGACAGGAACGCAGTAGGTTATGTTATGGTATGTTATGACAGGAAGGCAGTAGGTTATGTTATGACAGGAAGGCAGTAGGTTATGTTATGACAGTAAAGCAGAAGGTTACGGTATGTTATGACAGGAAGGCAGTAGGGTTTGTTATGACAGGAAGGCAGCAGGTTATGTTATGACAGGAAGGCAGTAGGTTATGTTATGACAGGAAGGCAGTAGGGTTTGTTATGACAGAATGGCAGTAGGTTATGTTATGACAGGAAGGCAGTAGGTTATGTTATGACAGGAAGGAGCTGTGGATTACTACGTGACTTCCGTCTCGCTTCCGCATTGTCTCCGTGCTGCTGTGCTGTTTGTTGCTACTTGGCTACCTGCCAAACTATTCACGTTTTACTTTTAATAAACGTTTAATCAATCTCTGTGTTCAACAAATTTACCAACTTTTTAGTTTTGTCCTCACTCATCTTTTTTCGTTAAACTTTTTCACCCCGGACGTTTTATCCCGAGACAGAAGAGACATTTTCCTGTGCGTTTTAGCTGCCAACTTTACTTTATTTTCCATTTTTCCATCGCAACTTTTTTCCCTTATTCAACTTTTTCACTCCGGACGCTTTATCTGGACATGGTTCGTCAACATCTTCAACAGCCGAAGCTAAGTAGTAACATTAACATGATGTCTTCTAATTGCAGTCGCTGTACTCATAATATACAGGAGAACGATCGCCTTACGGCGAGAATAGCTGTGCTACAAGCCCAGCTTCAGACGCAATCGTTAGGCAAGGGTAATTTCAGTGTAGGAAAGGAAGAAACAGCGTCTGTGCCACCAGTAAGTACAGACAGTAACGTTAGTATAAATCCCCCCGCACAGTCCCCGCAGCCGGACAACTTTCTCATGGCTTCTGGAGGGAAATACTGTTGGAATGCTCATTCAGCCGACAGAAACCTTCAACCGGTTTTCCCCATTATGTAGCGAGTCTGAGTCTGAGTCTTCTCTTGTCTCTACTCCTCCCGTTACGGGGTCTGAGACGCCGAAGGCTCCCACCATTAGCTCTGACAAATTGAAAACCCTAGTCATTGGCGACTCCATTACCCGCAGTATTAGACTTAAAACGAATCACCCAGCGATCATACACTGTTTACCAGGGGGCAGGGCTACCGACGTTAAGGCTAATCTAAAGATGGTGCTGGCTAAAGCTAAAACTGGCGAGTGTAGAGAGTATAGAGATATTGTTATCCACGTCGGCACCAACGATGTTAGGATGAAACAGTCAGAGGTCACCAAGTGCAACATAGCTTCAGCGTGTAAATCAGCTAGAAAGATGTGTCGGCATCGAGTAATTGTCTCTGACCCCCTCCCAGTTAGGGGAAGTGACGAGCTCTACAGCAGAGTCTCAGCACTCAATCGCTGGTTGAAAACTGTTTTCTGCCCCTCCCAAAAGATAACATTTGTGGATAATTGGCCCTCTTTCTGGGACTCACCCACAAACAGGACCAAGCCTGACCTGCTGAGGAGTGACGGACTCCATCCTAGCTGGAGGGGTGCTCTCCTCTTATCTACCAACATAGATAGGGCTCTAACTCCTCTAGCCCCACAGTGAAATAGGGTGCAGGCCAGGCAGCAGGCTGTTAGCCAACCTGCCAGCTTAGTGGAGTCTGCCAATAGCATAGTCAGTGTAGTCAGCTCAGCCATACCCATTGAGACTGTGTCTGTGCCTCGACCTAGGTTGGGCAAAACTAAACATGGCGGTGTTCACCCTAGCAATCTTATTAGGATAAAGACCTCCTCCATTCCTGCCATTATTGAAAGAGATCGTGATACCTCACATCTCAAAATAGGGTTACTTAATGTTAGATCCCTCACTTCAAAGGCAGTCATAGTCAATGAACTAATCACTGATCATAATCTTGATGTGATTGGCCTGACTGAAACATGGCTTAAGCCTGATGAATTTGCTGTGTTAAATGAGGCCTCACCTCCTGGTTACACTAGTGACCATATTCCCCGTGCATCCCACAAGGGCGGAGGTGTTGCTAACATTTACGATAGCAAATTTCAATTTACAAAAAAAAAAATGGCGTTTTCATCTTTTGAGCTTCTAGTCATGAAATCTATGCAGCCTACTCAATCACTTTTTATAGCTACTGTTTACAGGCCTCCTGGGCCATATACAGCGTTCCTCTCTGAGTTTCCTGAATTCCTATCCAGACCTTGTAGTCATAGCAGATCATATTCTAATTTTTGGTGATTTTAATATTCACATGGAGAAGTCCACAGACCCACTCCAAAAGTCTTTCGGAGCCATCATCGACTCAGTGGGTTTTGTCCAACATGTCTCTGGACCTACTCACTGCCACAGTCATACTCTGGACCTAGTTTTGTCCCATGGAATAAATGTTGTAGATCTTAATGTTTTTCCACAAAATCCTGGACTATCGGACCACCATTTTATTGCGTTTGCAATCGCAACAAATAATCTGCTCAGACCCCAACCAAGGAGCATCAAAAGTCGTGCTATAAATTCTCAGACAACACAAAAATTCCTTGATGCCCTTCCAGACTCCTTCTGCCTACCCAAGGACGTCAGAGGACAAAAATCAGTTAACCACTTAACTGAGGAACTCAATTTAACCTTGCGCAATACCCTAGATGCAGTTGCACCCCTAAAAACGAAAAACATTTGTCATAAGAAACTAGCTCCCTGGTATACAGAAAATACCCGAGCTTTGAAGCAAGCTTCCAGGAAATTGGAACGGAAATGGCGCCACACCAAACTGGAAGTCTTCCGACTAGCTTGGAAAGACAGTACTGTGCAGTACCGAAGAGCCCTCACTGCTGCTCGATCATCCTACTTTTCCAACTTAATCGAGGAAAATAAGAATAATCCTAAATTTCTTTTTGATACTGTTGCAAAGCTAACTAAAAAGCAGCATTCCCCAAGAGAGGATGGCTTTCACTTCAGCAGTAATAAATTCATGAACTTCTTTGAGGAAAAGATCATGACCATTAGAAAGCAAATTACGGACTCCTCTTTGAATCTGCGTATTCCTCCAGGGCTTAGCTGTCCTGGATCTGCACAGCTCTGCGAGGGCCTGGGATCGGGAGAGACACTTAAGTGTTTTAGTACTATATCGCTTGACACAATGATGAAAATAATCATGGCCTCTAAACCTTCAAGCTGCATACTGGATCCTATTCCTACTAAAACTGCTGAAGGAGCTGCTTCCTGTGCTTGGCCCTCCTATGTTGAACATAATAAACAGCTCTCTATCCACCGGATGTGTACCAAACTCACTAAAAGTGGCAGTGATAAAGCCTCTCTTGAAAAAGCCAAACCTTGACCCGGAAAATATAAAAAACTATCGGCCTATATCGAATCTTCCATTCCTCTCAAAAATTTTAGAAAAAGCTGTTGCGCAGCAACTCACTGCCTTTCTGAAGACAAACAATGTATATGAAATGCTTCAGTCTGGTTTTAGACCCCATCATAGCACTGAGACTGCACTTGTGAAGGTGGTAAATGACCTTTTAATGGCGTCAGACCGAGGCTCTGCATCTGTCCTCGTGCTACTAGACCTTAGTGCTGCCTTTGACACCATCGATCACCACATTCTTTTGGAGAGACTGGAAATCCCAAATTGGTCTACACGGACAAGTTCTGGCCTGGTTTAGATCTTACCTGTCGGAAAGATATCAGTTTGTCTCTTGTGAATGGTCTGTCCTCCGACAAATCAACTGTACATTTCGGTGTTCCTCAAGGTTCCGTTTTAGGACCACTATTGTTTTCACTACATATTTTACCTCTTGGGGATGTTATTCGAAAACATAATGTTAACTTTCACTGCTATGCGGATGACACACAGCTGTACATTTCAATGAAACATGGTGAAGCCCCAAAATTGCCCTCGCTAGAAGCCTGTGTTTCAGACATAAGGAAGTGGATGGCTGAAAACGTTTTACTTTTAAACTCGGACAAAACAGAGATGCTTGTTCTAGGTCCCAAGAAACAAAGAGATCTTCTGTTAAATCTGACAATTCATCTTGATGGTTGTAAAGTCGTCTCAAATAAAACTGTGAAGGACCTCGGCGTTACTCTTGACCCTGATCTCTCTTTTGACGAACATATCAAGACTGTTTCAAGGACAGCTTTTTTCCATCTACGTAACATTGCAAAAATCAGAAATGTTCTGTCCAAAAATGATGCAGCAGAAAAATTTATCCATGCATTTGTTACTTCTAGGTTAGACTACTGCAATGCTCTATTTTCCGGCTACCCGGATAAAGCACTAAATAAACTTCAGTTAGTGCTAAATACGGCTGCTAGAATCCTGACTAGAACCAAGAAATTTGATCATATTACTCCAGTGCTAGCTTCCCTACACTGGCTTCCTGTTAAGGCAAGGGCTGATTTCAAGGTTTTACTGTTAACCTATAAAGCGTTACATGGGCTTGCTCCTACCTATCTTTCCGAGTTGGTCCTGCCGTACATACCAATACGTACGCTACGGTCACAAGACGCAGGCCTCCTAATTGTCCCTAGAATTTCTAAGCAAACAGCGGGAGGCAGGGCTTTCTCCTATAGATCTCCATTTTTATGGAACAGTCTGCCTACCCATGTGAGAGACGCAGACTCGGTCTCAACCTTTAAGTCTTTACTGAAGACTTATCTCTTCAGTAGGTCATATGATTGAGTGTAGTCTGGCCCAGGAGTGTGAAGGTGAACGGAAAGGCTCTGGAGCAACGAACAGCCCTTGCTGTCTCTGCCAGGCCGGTTCCCCTCTCCACTGGGGTTCTCTGCCTCTAACCCTGTTGCAGGGGCTGAGTCACTGGCTTGCTGGTGCTCTTTCATGCCGTCCCTGGGAGGGGTGCGTCACTTGAGTGGGTTGAGTTACTGACGTGATCTTCCTGTCTGGGTTGGCGCCCCCCCTTGGTTTGTGCTGTGGTGGAGACCTCTGTGGGCTATACTCGGCCTTGTCTCAGGATTGTAAGTTGGTGGTTGAGGATATCCCTCTAGTGGTGCGGGGGCTGTGCTTTGGCAGAGTGGGTGGGGTTATATCCTTCCTGTTTGGCCCTGTCCGGGGGTTTCTTCGGATGGGGCCACAGTGTCTCCGGACCGCTCCTGTCTCAGCCTCCAGTATTTATGCTGCAGTAGTTTATGTGTCGGGGGGCTGGGGTTAGTTGGTTATACCTGGAGTACTTCTCCTGTTCTTATCCAGTGTCCTGTGTGAATTTAAGTATGCTCTCTCTAATTCTCTCGTTCTCTCTTTCTCTCTGAGAACCTGAGCCCTAGGACCATACGTCAGGACTACCGGGCATGATGACACCTTGCTGTCCCCAGTCCGCCTGGCCTTGCTGCTATTCCAGTTTCAACTGTTCTGCCTGCGGTTACGAAACCCCTACCTGTCCCAGACCTGCTGTTTTCAACTCTTAGTGATCGGCTATGAAAAGCCAACTGAGAGACCTGAGCCCTAGGACCATACGTCGGGACTACCGGCCGTGGTGACTCCTTGCTGTCCCCAGTCCGCCTGGCCTTGCTGCTATTCCAGTTTCAACTGTTCTGCCTGCGGTTATGGAACCCCTACCTGTCCCAGACCTGCTGTTTTCAACTCTTAATGATCGGCTATGAAAAGCCAACTGAGATTTATTCCTGATTATTATTTGACCATGCTTGTCACTTATGAACATTTTTGAACATCTTGGCATGGTTCTGTTATAATCTTCACCCGGCACAGCCAGAAGAGGACTGGCCACCCCTCATAGCCTGGTTCCTCTCTAGGTTTCTTCCTAGGTTTTGGCCTTTCTAGGGAGTTTTTCCTAGCCACCGTGCTTCTACACCTGCATTACTAGCTGTTTGGGGTTTTAGGCTGGGTTTCTGTACAGCACTTCGAGATATTAGCTGATGTAAGAAGGGCTATATAAAATAAAATTGATTGATTGATTGAAGGCAGTAGGTTATGGTATGACAGGATGGCAGTAGGTTATGTTATGACAGGATGGCAGAAGGTTATGGTATGTTATGACAGGAAGGCAGTAGGTTATGTTATGGTATGTTATGACAGGAAGGCTATAGGTTATGTTATGACAGGAAGGCAGTAGGTTTTATGTTATGACAGGAAGGCAGTAGGTTATGTTATGAGAGAAGTCAGTAATTTATGTTATGGTATGTTATGACAGGACGGCAGTAGGTTATGATATGACAGGGAGGCATTCGTTTATGTTATGACAGGAAGGCAGTAGGTTATGTTATGACAGGAAGGCAGTAGGTTATGTTATGACAGGAAGTCAGTAGGTTATGTTATGGTATGTTATGACAGGAAGGCAGTAGGTTATGATTTGACAGGGAGGCATTCATTTATGTTATGACAGGAAGGCAGTAGGTTATGTTATGACAGGAAGGCAGTAGGTTATGTTATGACAGGAAGTCAGTAGGTTATGTTATGGTATGTTATGACAGGAAGGCAGTAGGTTATGATTTGACAGGGAGGCATTCATTTATTTTATGACAGGAAGGCAGTAGGTTATGTTATGACAGGAAGGCAGTAGGTTATGTTATGACCTGAACGCAGTAGGTTATGGTGTGTTATGACAGGAAGGCAGTAGGTTATGTTATGACAGGGAGGCATTCGTCTATGTTATGACCTGAACGCAGTAGGTTATGGTATGTTATGACAGGAAGGCACTCGTTTATGTTATGACAGGAAGGCAGTAGGTTATGTTATGACAGGAAGGCAGTAGGTTATGTTATGACAGGAAGGCACTAGTTTATATTATGACAGGAAGGCACTAGTTTATATTATGACAGGATGGCATTAGGTTATGTTATGGTATGTTATGACAGGAAGGCAGTAGGTTATGTTATGACAGGAAGGCAATAGGTTATGTTATGACAGGAAGGCAGTAGATTATGTTATGACAGTAAAGCAGAAGGTTATGGTATGTTATGACAGGAAGGCAGTAGGGTTTGTTGTGACAGGAAGGCAGTAGGTTATGTTATGACAGGATGGCAGTAGGTTATGTTATGACAGGATGGCAGTAGGTTATGTTATGACAGGAAGGCAGTAGGTTATGTTATGACAGGAAGTCAGTAGGTTATGTTATGGTATGTTATGACAGGAAGGCAGTAGGTTATGTTATGACAGGAAGGCAGTAGGTTAGGTTATGACAGGAAGGCAGTAGGTTATGTTATGACAGGAAGTCAGTAATTTATGTTATGGTATGTTATGACAGGAAGGCAGTAGGTTATGATATGACAGGGAGGCATTAGTTTATGGTATGACCTGAACGCAGTAGGATATGGTATGTTATGACAGGAAGGCAGTAGGTTATGTTATGACAGGAAGTCAGTAGGTTATGTTATGGTATGTTATGACAGGAAGGCAGTAGGTTATGTTATGACAGGATGGCAGTAGGTTATGTTATGACAGGATGGCAGTAGGTTATGTTATGACAGGAAGGCAGTAGGTTATGTTATGACAGGAAGTCAGTAGGTTATGTTATGGTATGTTATGACAGGAAGGCAGTAGGTTATGTTATGACAGGAAGGCAGTAGGTTAGGTTATGACAGGAAGGCAGTAGGTTATGTTATGACAGGAAGTCAGTAATTTATGTTATGGTATGTTATGACAGGAAGGCAGTAGGTTATGATATGACAGGGAGGCATTAGTTTATGGTATGACCTGAACGCAGTAGGATATGGTATGTTATGACAGGAAGGCACTAGTTTATGTTATGACAGGAAGGCAGTAGGTTATGTTATGACAGGAAGGCAGTAGGTTATGTTATGACAGGAAGGCAGTAGGTTATGCTATGACAGGAAGGCAGTAGGTTATGTTATGACCTGAACACAGTAGGTTATGGTATGTTATGACAGGAAGGCAGTAGGTTATGTTATGACAGGATGGCACTAGTTTATATTATGACAGGATGGCAGTAGGTTATGTTATGACAGGATGGCAGTTGGTTATGTTATGACAGGAAGGCAGTAGATTATGTTATGACATGATGGCAGTAGGTTATGTTATGACAGGATGGCAGTAGGTTATGTTATGACAGGAAGTCAGTAAGTTATGTTATGGTATGTTATGACAGGAAGGCTATAGGTTATGTTATGACAGGAAGCCTATAGGTTATGTTATGACAGGAAGGCAGAAGGTTATGGTATGTTATGACAGGAAGGCAGTAGGTTTTATGTTATGACAGGACGACAGTAGGTTTTGTTATGACAGGAAGGCAGTAGGTTCGGTTATGACAGGAAGGCAGTAGGTTATGTTATGACCTGAACGCAGTAGGTTATGGTATGTTATGACAGGAAGGCAGTAGGTTATGTTATGACAGGAAGGCAGTAGGTTATGTTATGACAGGAAGGCAGTAGGTTATGTTATGACAGGAAGGCAGTAGGTTATGTTATGACAGGAAGGCAGTAGGTTATGTTATGACCTGAACGCAGTAGGTTATGGTATATTATGACAGGAAGGCAGTAGGTTATGTTATGACAGGAAGGCACTAGTTTATATTATGACAGGAAGGCACTAGTTTATATTATGACAGGATGGCAATAGGTTATGTTATGGTATGTTATGACAGGAAGGCAGTAGGTTATGTTATGAAAGGAAGGCAATAGGTTATGTTATGACAGGAACGCAGTAGGTTATGTTATGGTATGTTATGACAGGAAGGCAGTAGGTTATGTTATGACAGGAAGGCAATAGGTTATGTTATGACAGGAACGCAGTAGGTTATGTTATGGTATGTTATGACAGGAAGGCAGTAGATTATGTTATGACAGTAAAGCAGAAGGTTATGGTATGACAGGAAGGCAGAAGGTTATATTATGACAGGAAGGCAGTAGGTTATGTTATGACAGGAAGACAGTAGGTTATGTTATGACAGGAAGGCAGAAGGTTATATTATGACAGGAAGGCAGTAGGTTATGTTATGACAGGAAGGCAGTAGGTTATGTTATGACAGGAAGGCAGTAGGTTATGTTATGACAGGAAGGCACAATGTTATATTATGACAGGAAGGCAGTAGGTTATGTTATGACAGGAAGGCAGTAGGGTTTGTTATGACAGGAAGGCAGTAGATTATGTTATGACAGTAAAGCAGAAGGTTATGGTATGTTATGACAGGAAGGCAGAAGGTTATGGTTTGTTATGACAGGAAGGCAGTAGGTTATGTTATGACAGGAAGTCAGTAATTTATGTTATGGTATGTTATGACAGGAAGGCAGTAGGTTATGTTATTACAGGAAGTCAGTAATTTATGTTATGGTATGTTATGACAGCATTGGCATTAGTTTATGTTATGACAGGAAGGCAGTAGTTTATGTTATGACAAGAAGGCAGTAGGTTATGTTATGACAGGAAGTCAGTAGGTTATGTTATGACAGGATGGAAGTAGGTTAGGTTATGACAGGATGGAAGTAGGTTAGGTTATGACAGGAAGGCAGTAGGTTTTGTTATGACAGGAAGGCAGTAGGTTTTGTTATGACAGGAAGGCAGTAGGTTTTGTTATGACAGGAAGGCAGTAGGTTATGCTATGACAGGAAGGCAGTAGGTTTTGTTATGTTATGACAGGAAGGCAGTAGGGTTAGGTTATGACAGGATGGAAGTAGGTTAGGTTATGACAAGATGGAAGTAGGTTAGGTTATGACAGGAAGGCAGTAGGTTTTGTTATGACAGGAAGGCATTAGGTTTTGTTATGACCAGGAAGGCAGTAGGTTATGTTATGACAGGAAGGCAGTAGGTTATGCTATGACAGGAAGGCAGTAGGTTTTGTTATGTTATGACAGGAAGGCAGTAGGGTTAGGTTATGACAGGATGGCAGTAGGTTAGGTTATGACAGGATGGAGGTAGGTTAGGTTATGACAGGAAGGCAGTAGGTTTTGTTATGACAGGAAGGCAGTAGGTTATGTTATGACAGGAAGGCAGTAGGTTATGCTATGACAGGAAGGCAGTAGGTTTTGTTATGTTATGACAGGAAGGCAGTAGGGTTAGGTTATGACAGGATGGAAGTAGGTTATATTATGACATGAACACAGTAGGTTATGGTATGTTAAGACAGGAAGGCAGTAGGTTATGTTATGACAGGAAGGCAGTAGGTTATGTTATGAGAGGAAGTCAGTAATTTATGTTATGGTATGTTATGACAGGAAGGCACTAGTTTATGTTATGACAGGAAGGCAGTAGGTTATGTTATGACAGGAAGGCAGTAGGTTATATTATGAAAGGAAGGCACTAGTTTATATTATGACAGGATGGCAATAGGTTATGTTATGGTATGTTATGACAGGAAGGCAGTAGGTTATGTTATGAAAGGAAGGCAATAGGTTATGTTATGACAGGAACGCAGTAGGTTATGTTATGGTATGTTATGACAGGAAGGCAGTAGGTTATGTTATGACAGGAAGGCAATAGGTTATGTTATGACAGGAACGCAGTAGGTTATGTTATGGTATGTTATGACAGGAAGGCAGTAGATTATGTTATGACAGTAAAGCAGAAGGTTATGGTATGACAGGAAGGCAGAAGGTTATATTATGACAGGAAGGCAGTAGGTTATGTTATGACAGGAAGACAGTAGGTTATGTTATGACAGGAAGGCAGAAGGTTATATTATGACAGGAAGGCAGTAGGTTATGTTATGACAGGAAGGCAGTAGGTTATGTTATGACAGGAAGGCAGTAGGTTATGTTATGACAGGAAGAAGGCACAATGTTATATTATGACAGGAAGGCAGTAGGTTATGTTATGACAGGAAGGCAGTAGGGTTTGTTATGACAGGAAGGCAGTAGATTATGTTATGACAGTAAAGCAGAAGGTTATGGTATGTTATGACAGGAAGGCAGAAGGTTATGGTTTGTTATGACAGGAAGGCAGTAGGTTATGTTATGACAGGAAGTCAGTAATTTATGTTATGGTATGTTATGACAGGAAGGCAGTAGGTTATGTTATTACAGGAAGTCAGTAATTTATGTTATGGTATGTTATGACAGCATTGGCATTAGTTTATGTTATGACAGGAAGGCAGTAGTTTATGTTATGACAGGAAGGCAGTAGGTTATGTTATGACAGGAAGTCAGTAGGTTATGTTATGACAGGATGGAAGTAGGTTAGGTTATGACAGGATGGAAGTAGGTTAGGTTATGACAGGAAGGCAGTAGGTTTTGTTATGACAGGAAGGCAGTAGGTTTTGTTATGACAGGAAGGCAGTAGGTTTTGTTATGACAGGAAGGCAGTAGGTTATGCTATGACAGGAAGGCAGTAGGTTTTGTTATGTTATGACAGGAAGGCAGTAGGGTTAGGTTATGACAGGATGGAAGTAGGTTAGGTTATGACAAGATGGAAGTAGGTTAGGTTATGACAGGAAGGCAGTAGGTTTTGTTATGACAGGAAGGCATTAGGTTTTGTTATGACAGGAAGGCAGTAGGTTATGTTATGACAGGAAGGCAGTAGGTTATGCTATGACAGGAAGGCAGTAGGTTTTGTTATGTTATGACAGGAAGGCAGTAGGGTTAGGTTATGACAGGATGGAAGTAGGTTAGGTTATGACAGGATGGAGGTAGGTTAGGTTATGACAGGAAGGCAGTAGGTTTTGTTATGACAGGAAGGCAGTAGGTTATGTTATGACAGGAAGGCAGTAGGTTATGCTATGACAGGAAGGCAGTAGGTTTTGTTATGTTATGACAGGAAGGCAGTAGGGTTAGGTTATGACAGGATGGAGGTAGGTTAGGTTATGACAGGAAGGCAGTAGGTTTTGTTATGACAGGAAGGCAGTAGGTTATGTTATGACAGGAAGGCAGTAGGTTATGTTATGACAGGAAGGCAGTAGGTTATATTATGACATGAACACAGTAGGTTATGGTATGTTATGACAGGAAGGCAGTAGGTTATGTTATGACAGGAAGGCAGTAGGTTATGTTATGAGAGGAAGTCAGTAATTTATGTTATGGTATGTTATGACAGGAAGGCACTAGTTTATGTTATGACAGGAAGGCAGTAGGTTATGTTATGACAGGAAGGCAGTAGGTTATATTATGAAAGGAAGGCAGTAGGTTATGTTATGACAGGATGGCAGTAGGTTATATTATGACAGGAAGGCAGTAGGTTATGTTATGACAGGATTGCAGTAGATTATGTTATGACAGGATGGCAGTAGGTTATGTTATGACAGGAAGGCAGTAGGTTATGTTATGACAGGATGGCAGTAGGTTATGTTATGACAGGATTGCAGTAGATTATGTTATGACAGGATGGCAGTAGGTTATGTTATGACAGGAAGGCAGTAGGTTATGTTATGACAGGATGGCAGTAGGTTATATTATGAAAGGAAGGCAGTAGGTTATGTTATGACAGGATTGCAGTAGGTTATGTTATGGTATTGTCACGCCCTGGCTCTGGGGACTCTTGTATGTTGAGCCAGGGTGTTAGTTTCTTTGTGTAGTTTCTATGTTTCGTTTTCTATGTTCTATGTTATGTTCTATGTTATGACAGGAAGGCACTAGGTTATGTTATTACAGGAAGGCAGTAGGTTATGTTATGACAGGAAGGCAGTAGGTCATGTTATGACAGGAAGGCACTAGGTTATGTTATGACCTGAACGCAGTAGGTTATGGTATGTTATGACAGGAAGGCAGTAGGTTATGTTATGACAGGAAGGCAGTAGGTCATGTTATGACAGGAAGGCATTAAGTTACAGAAAGTCTGAAGTTTACATTCACCTTAGCCAAATACATTTAAACTCAGTTTTTTTTACAATTCCTGACATTTAATCCTAGTAAAAATTCCCTGTCTTAAATCAGTTAGGATCACCACTTTATTTTAAGAATGTTAAATGTCAGAATAATAGTAGAGAAAATGATTTATTTCAGCTTTTATTTCTTTCATCACATTCCCAGTGGGTCAGAAGTTTACAGACACTCAATTAGTATTTTGTAGCATTGCCTTTAAATTGTTGAACTTGGGTCAAATGTTTTGGGTAGCCTTCCACAAGCTTCCCACAATAAGTTGGATGAATTTTGGCTCATTCCTCCTTACAGAGTTGGTGTAATTGAGTCAGGTTTGTAGGCCTCCTTGCTCGCACACGCTTTTTCAGTTCTGCCAACAAATTTTCTATAGGATTGAGGTCAGGGCTTTGTGATGGCCACTCCAATACCTTGACTTTGTTGTCCTTAAGCCATTTTGCCACAACTTTGGAAGTATGCTTGGGGTCATTGTCCATTTGGAAGACCCATTTGCGACCAAGCTTTAACTTCCTGACTGATGTCTTGGAATGTTACATCAATATATCCACATAATTTTCCTTCCTCATGATGCCATCTATTTTGTGAAGTGTACCAGTCCCTTCTGCAGCAAAGCACCCCCACAGCATGATGCTGCCACCCCCGTGCTTCAAGGTTGGGATGGTGTTCTTCAGCTTGCAAGCCATCCCCTTTTTCCTCCAAACATATCGATGGTCATTATGGCCAAACAGTTCTATTTTTGTTTCATCAGACCAGAGGCCATTTCTCAAAAAAGTACGATCTTTGTCCCCATGGGCAAACCGAAGTCTGGCTTTTTTATGGTGGTTTTGGAGCAGTGGCTTCTTCCTTGCTGAGCGGCCTTTCAGGTTATGTCGATATAGGACTCGTTTTACTGTCGGTATAGATAGTTTTGTATCTGTTTCCAGCATCCTCATTAGGTCCTTTGCTGTTGTTCTGGGATTGATTTGCACTTTTCGCACCAAAGTACGTTCGTCTCTAGGAGACAGAACGCGTCTCCTTCCTGAGCGGTATGACGGCTGCGTGGTCCCATGGTGTTTATACTTGCGTACTATTGTTTGTACAGATGAACTTGGTACCTTCAGGTATTTGGAAAAAGCTCCCAAGGATGAACCAGATTTGTGGAGGTCTATAATTTTTTTTCTGAGGTCTTGGCTGATTTCTTTTGATTTTCCCATGATGTCAAGCAAAGGGCACTGAGTTTGAAGGTAGGCCTTGAAATACATCCACAGGTACACCTCCAATTGATTCAAATTATGTCAATTAGCCTATCAGAATCTTCTAAAGCCATGACATAATTTTCTGGAATTTTCCAAGCTGTTTAAAGGCACAGTCCACTTAGTGTATGTAAACTTCTGACCCACTGGAATTGTGATACAATGAATTATAAGTGAAATAATATGTCTGTAAACAATTGTTGTAAAAATTACTTGTGTCATGCACAAAGTAGATGTCCTAACCGACTTGCCAAAACTCTAGTTTGTTAACAAGACATTTGTGGAGTGGTTGAAAAATGAGTTTTAATGACTCCAACCTAAGTGTATGTAAACTTCCGACTTCAACTGTATGTTATGACAGGAAAGCAGTAGGTTATGTTCAAATCAAATCAAATCAAAAAATATTATGGTATTTTATGACAGGAAGGCAGTAGGTTATGACATGACAGGAAGGCAGTAGGTTATGTTATGACAGGAAGGCAGTAGGTTATGTTATGGTATGTTATGACAGGAAGGCAGTAGGTCATGTTATGACAGGAAGGCAGTAGGTTATGTTATGACAGGAAGGCAGTAGGTTATGTTATGACAGGAAGGCAGTAGGTTATGTTATGACAGGAAGGCAGTAGGTTATGTTATGACAGGAAGGCAGTAGGTTATGTTATGACAGGAAGGCAGTAGGTTATGTTATGACAGGAAGGCAGTAGGTTATGTTATGACAGGAAGGCAGTAGGTTATGTTATGACAGGAAGGCAGTAGGTCATGTTATGACAGGAAGGCACTAGGTTATGTTATGACAGGAAGGCAGTAGGTTATGTTATGACAGGAAGGCAGTAGGTTATGTTATGACAGGAAGGCAGTAGGTTATGTTATGACAGGAAGGCAGTAGGTCATGTTATGACAGGAAGGCAGTAGGTTATGTTATGACAGGAAGGCAGTATGTTATGTTATGACAGGAAGGCAGTAGGTCAGGTTATGGTATGTTCTGGCTTGGTGCATTGGTCTTCATGATATCGACTCTGTCAATCACCGCATTCTTATTGGCAGACTAAATAGCCTTGGTTTCTCTAATGACTGCCTCGCCTGGTTCACCAACTACTTCTCAGATAGAGTTCAATGTGTCAAATCGGAGGGCCTGTTGTCTGGACCTCTGGCAGTCTCTTTGGGGGTGCCACAGGGTTCAAATCTCGGGCCGACTCTATTCTCTGTGTATATCAATGATGTCGCTCTTGCTGCTGGTGACTCTCAGCTCCACCTCTATGCAGACGATACCATTTTGTATACATCTGGCCCTTCATTGGACACTGTGTTAACAAACCTACAAACGAGCTTCAATGCCATACAACACTCCTTCAGTAGCCTCCAACTGCTCTTAAATGCTACTAAAACTAAATGCATGCTCTTCAATCAAACGCTGCTTGCACCCGCCCGCCCGACTAGAATCACTACTCTCGGCGGGTCTGACTTAGAATATGTGGACAACTACAAATACCTAGGTGTCTGGTTAGACCGTAAACTCTCCTTCCAGACTCACATTAAGCATCTCCAATCCAAAGTTAAATCTAGAATCGGCTTCCTATTTCGCAACAAAGCCTCCTTCACTCATGCTGCCAAACATGCCCTCGTAAAACTGACTATTCTACCGATCCTTGACTTCGGCGATGTCATTTACAAAATAGCCTCCAACACTCTACTCAGCAAATTGGATGTAGTCTATCACAGTGCCATCCATTTTGTCACCAAAGCCCCATATACTACCCACCATTGTGACCTGTACGCTCTTGTTGGCTGGTCCTCACTACATGTTCGTTGTCAAACCCACTGGCTCCAGGCCATCTATAAATCACTGCTAGGCAAATCTCTGCCTTATTTTTAGCTCATTGGTCACCATAGCAACACCCACCCGTAGTCTGCGCTCCAGCAGGTATATCTCACTGGTCATCCCCAAAGCCAACACCTCCTTTGGCCGCCATTCCATCCAGTTCTCTGCTGCTAATGACTGGAACGAATTGCAAAAATCTCTGAAGCTGGAGACTCTTATCTCCCTCAATAACTTTAAGCATCAGTTGTCAGAGCACCTTACCGATCACTGTACCTGTACACAGCCCATCTGAAATTAGCCCACCCAACTACCTCATCCCTATATTGTTATTTATTTTGCTCATTTGCACCCCAGTATCTCTATTTGCACATCATCTCTTGCACATCTAGCATTCCAGTGTTAATACTAAATTGTAATTATTTTGCACTATGGCCTATTTATTGCCTTACCTCCATAACTTACTACTTTTGCACACACTGTATATATAGGGGGAGGAGGAGGAGGAGGGGAAGAGGAGGAGGAGGGGGAAGAGGAAGAGGAGGTGAAGAGGAGGAGGGGTGGAGGGGTGGAGGGGAGGTGGAGAAGAGGGGGAAGAGGAGGAGGAGGGGGAAGAGGAAGAGGAGGTGAAGAGGAGGAGGGGTGGAGGGGAGGAGGAGGGGTGGAGGGGAGGTGGAGAAGAGGGGGAAGAGGAAGAGGAGGGGGAAAAGGAAGAGGAGGAGGAGGAGGGGTGGAGGGGAGGTGGAGAAGAGAGGGGGAAGAGGAAGAGGAGGAGGAGGAGGGGAAGAGGAGGAGGAGGAGAGGGGGAAGAGGAAGAGGAGGAGGAGGAGGAGGGGAAGAGGAGGAGGAGAGGGGGAAGAGGAGGAAAGGGGGAAGAGGAGGGGAAGAGGAGGAGGGGAAGAGGAGGAGGAGGAGGAGGAGAGGAGGAGGAGGGGAAAGAGGGGGTGAAGGGGAGGAGGAGGAGGGGAAGAGGAAGGGGAAGAGGAGGGGAAGACACTAGCTGAACAACGACAGCAGAACCCTGTCTGAGGCTCTAGAGAGATTTATTCAAACCAGTTCATCTCCATTTGACTCCTGGGAGAAACATTAAGTTCTACAGGTTCTTTAAAAAAGGAATGATGAATTAATAACACGCTTCTGAATCTGTTGAAGATAAAATATTGATTTGATAACATACCACACAGGGAATCATGTAAAATGAATAGAGGTCAGGCCAGATTGGGTTATCTATAGTTGGAGATGAGGGTGTTAGGGTTAGGTAGGGATGAAATTGGGTTATCTATAAAATTATCACTATACTTTATTAAAAATCAAAGTTCTTCAAGAGTTTTTGTAGAATCAAGATTGACTTTATTACAATGGACAAAGCCGTGATGGTCTTCAGAGCACCTCCCCTCTCTCCCTTGGCTCTCCGTCTATATAGTCATATTCACACACATCCTAGCTTAAAGCCCCTCCCTCTTGGTTTCCCTACCACCATTCTAGTTTCCCTCTCTCTACCACTCCGCCCACTCCCTTAGTCTTTGAAAGCGGCTCAATTTGACTTTTATTCCATTCAGAATCAATAGTAATACAATCAATCAAGCCCTTATCTTGCAAAAACACTAATGTTCAGTTTAAACTGTGTTCAACCCCAGCTCTCCCGGGCTTGACCTGAAGATTGATTGTTGGACATGACAGGTCCACACTTATTCTTTCAAACATACACAAACCCCACCTCATCATGCTGTAATCAATCAAGAAGATAGCCAAGGAGAGACAATGGGTTTAGCCTGAACTCTGTTCAACCCTGGCTCGCTCCAGGGATCTGCCCAAGGAGAGCCACAGGGTTCAACCCTGGTTCGCTCCAGGGATCTGCCCAAGGAGAGCCACAGGGTTCAACCCTGGTTCGCTCCAGGGATATGCCCAAGGAGAGCCACAGGGTTCAACCCTGGCTCGCTCCAGGGATCTGCCCAAGGAGAGCCACAGGGTTTAACCCTGGTTCGCTCCAGGGATCTGCCTAAGGAGAGCCACAGGGTTCAACCCTGGCTCGCTCCAGGGATCTGCCCAAGGAGAGCCACAGGGTTCAACCCTGGCTCGCTCCAGGGATCTGCCCAAGGAGAGCCACAGGGTTCAACCCTGGTTCGCTCCAGGGATCTGCCCAAGGAGAGCCACAGGGTTTAACCCTGGTTCGCTCCAGGGATCTGCCTAAGGAGAGCCACAGGGTTCAACCCTGGCTCGCTCCAGGGATCTGCCCAAGGAGAGCCACAGGGTTCAACCCTGGTTCGCTCCAGGGATCTGCCCAAGGAGAGCCACAGGGTTTAACCCTGGCTCGCTCCAGGGATCTGCCCAAGGAGAGCCACAGGGTTTAACCCTGGTTCGCTCCAGGGATCTGCCTAAGGAGAGCCACAGGGTTCAACCCTGGCTCGCTCCAGGGATCTGCCCAAGGAGAGCCACAGGGTTCAACCCTGGTTCGCTCCAGGGATCTGCCCAAGGAGAGCCACAGGGTTTAACCCTGGCTCGCTCCAGGGATCTGCCCAAGGAGAGCCACAGGGTCATAGTCTGGTTCGCTCCAGGGATATGCCCAAGGAGAGCCACAGGGTCATAGTCTGGTTCGTTCCAGGGATCTGCCCAAGGAGAGCCACCCTGGTTCGCTCCAGGGATCTGCCCAAGGAGAGCCACAGGGTCACAGTCTGGTTGCAGTCACAGATAACATAAGACTACTGTAGAATTTGACCCAATGACAGGGCAGATGCCCATTTGACACTCACACACAAACCTAGTGAGAGGAATTCACTAAGTTCTTGCCTAGCAACAGCAATGTACCAATGTTTAATTATGACTCCTTGTTTGTCATGTGTGTAATTAACTTTATTTATCTAATAGTTTACAGAACAATTACCATCAATGACAGTAGAGAGGAGGATGGTTGTGTTGGGGTAGGGATGGGATTGGGTTATCTATAGTTGATGACAGTAAAGAGGAGGGTGGTTGGGTTAGGTAGGGATGGGATTGGGTTATCAGTGCTAATATCACAGCCCTGTGGGTTTTCAGTTCAGCAGAAAGTCTTAACACTGTGATCTTGTTTGTTGTTTCTTTTTGTTGTTGTTTGTCAGTACGGTTGAGTGATTTGAATTCTTAGTTAACAAAATAGATACACTGAATGCACAGAACATTAGGAACACCTGCTCTTTACATGACATAGACTGACATCCAGCCAACTTGACACAACTGTGGGAATCATTGGAGTCAACATGGGCCAGCATCCCTGTGGAACGCAGTCGACACCTTGTAGAGTCATTGCCCCTAACCCAAATTGAGGCAAAAGGGGGTGCAACCCAATATTAGGAAAAGGTTCCTGATGTTTTGTACACTGAGTGTATATATAAACTCAGCAAAAAAAGAATGTCCCTTTTTTAGGACCCTGTCTTTGAAAGATAATTAGTAAAAATCCAAATAACTTCACAGATCTTCATTGTAAAGGGTTTAACCACTGTTTCCCATGCTTGTTCAATGAACCATAAACAATTATTGAACATGCACCTGTAGAACGGTCGTTAAGACACGAACAGCTTACAGACGGTAGGCAATTAAGGTCACAGTTATGAAAACTTAGGACACTAAAGAGCCAAAAGAAACACCAAAAGAAAGATGCCCAGGGTCCCTGCTCATCTGTGTGAACGTGCCTTAGGCATGCTGCAAGGAGGCATGAGGACTGCAGATGTGGCCAGGGCAATAAATTGCAATGTTCGTACTGTGAGAAGCCTAAGACAACACTACAGGGAGACAGGACGGACAGCTGATCGTCCTCGCAGTGGCAGACCACGTGTAACAACACCAGCACAGGATCAGTACATCTGAACATCACACCTGCGGGACAGGTACAGGATGGCAACAACAACTGCCTGAGTTACACCAGGAACGCACAATCCCTCCATCAGTGCTCCGACTGTCCGCAATAGGCTGAGAGAGGCTGGACTCAGGGCTTGTAGGCCTGTTGTCTGGTGAGGACCTGCCTTACATCACCGGCAACAACGTCGCCTATGGGCACGAACCCACCGTCGCTGGACCAGACAGGACTGGCAAAAAGTGCTCTTCACTGACAAGTCATGGTTTTGTCTCACCAGGGTTAATGGTCGGATTCACGTTTATCGTCGAAGGAATGAGCGTTACACCGAGGCCTGTACTCTGGAGCGGGATCGATTTGGAGGTGGAGGGTCCGTCATGGTCTGGGGCGGGGTGTCACAGCATCATTGGACTGAGCTTGTTGTCATTGCAGGCAATCTCAACGCTGTGTGGTACCCTTCCTGCAGGCTCATCCTGACATGACCCTCCAGCATGACAATGCCACCAGCCATACTGCTCGTTCTGTGAGTGATTTCCTGCAAGACAGGAATGTCAGTGTTCTGCCATGGCCAGCAAAGAGCCCGGATCTCAATCCCATTGAGCACGCCTGGGACCTGTTGGATCGGAGGGGGAGGGCTAGGGCCATTCCTCCCAGAAATGTCTGGGAACTTGCAGGTGCCTTGGTGGAAGAGTGGGGTAACATCTCACAGCAAGAACTGGCAAATCTGGTGCATTCCATGAGGAGGAGATGCACTGCAGTACTTAATGCAGCTGGTGGCCACACCAGATACTGACTGTTACTTTTGATTTTGACCCCCCCCCTTTGTTCAGGCACACATTATTACATTTATGTTAGTCACATGTCTGTGGAACTTGTTCAGTTTGTCTGAGTTGTTGATTCTTGTTATGTTCATACAAATATTTACACATGTTAAGTTTGCTGAAAATTAACACCGTTTTTTTTTTTACGTGACCGGGATACAGCACAATAAAGTCGTGGACATATTTACATTGTGGCCCTTGGTTCTGCTCTTCACTCTTCAGCCAGCTTTGACATTCTTTTAAAAGTGGCTGTTATGGCTTTGAGTTGCTGTGATAGTTTGTACGCACCAGTATTTGAAAATGTATTCTAACCAGATAGACTATTATAGTTCAAACAGTGAATATTACAGTCTCTGCCTCTGGTATTATGCTGGTGGGTTAGGGTTAGGGTTAGGGTCATCTCTAACCATAGGAGGGTTAGGGTTAGGGTTAGGGTCATCTCTAACCATAGGAGGGTTAGGGTTAGGGTTAGGGTTAGGGTCATCTCTAACCATAGGAGGGTTAGGGTTAGGGTTAGGGTCATCTCTAACCATAGGTGGGTTAGGGTTAGGGTCATCTCTAACCATAGGAGGTGATGTGGTGTTTATTGTTGTTGTTGTTTGTCTACAAGTTGATGTGTCGGGTTTAATCCGGCCCGCGAGATGATTTTGTAAAGTATAAAAATGAGCTGCAATTTTTCAATAAAATAAACTGCTGTTCCAATTGTGTCCACTGGATGGTGCAATATAAATTGTGTTAAGCAAGCAAACTGTTTATACCAGGGCAGAGCAAATAGGTCAAGCAAGTGCAGCCAGTCCGGATGAGCTACTTTGTTTTGCCCGCGATATTTATTACGGCTTCGACTTTTAACTTTATGTGCTTTGGCAGCCTCATTGCCCCAATATGTCTCTGTCAAAAAAGAGAAAAGTGGACGCAGAGTGTTCCAAGAAAAATTGTCATCCTTCTATTTATTCACGGAATTGAATGGGAAAGCTGTATGTTGCAGTGCTGAAAGAATATAACCTTCGTCGCCACTGTGAGTCTTCATGCCGACAAATATGACAACTTTCAAGGACAGCGGAGAAGAGAGAAGGTGAATGAACTGTTGGTGGGTCTGAAGAAACAGCAGTCTGTGTTTACTCACAGCCGAGACATCAGTGACGCTGCAGTGAAAGCTAGCTACCTCATTGCTAATGAAATCGCAGTGGCTTCAAAACCATTTAGTGAGGGTGAATTTGTAAAAACATGCATGATGAAGGTAGCAGAGATTGTGTGCCCTGAAAAGCACCAGGCTTTTGCAAATATCAGCCTGACAAGAAACACAGTTGCAGACAGGATTTCCGATCTTTCAGTGGATTTGGACAGCCAGTTCAAGCAAAAAGTAGTCATTTATTGCGTTTTCGGTTGCAATTGATGAAAGCACGGACATTACAGATGTTGCACAACTGGCCATTTTCATTCGCGGAGTTGATGACACATTGACCGTCACCGAGGAGTTCGTGGAGTTGGTGCCGATGACAGATACAACGACAGCAGCTGATATTTTCACTGCAATCGTCGGCGCGCTGGACAGGGTCGGAGTGGCGCTGTCAGCCTGGCTACAGATGGTGCGCCCTCAATGATCGGGAAAAAAGCAGGCGTTGTGACAAAGTTCAGAGAGAAAGTGCAATCTGCAAATGGAGGATGTGATTTTTTGACTTTTCACTGTATTTTGCACCAGGAGGCTTTGTGTAGCAAGTCATTAAAGATGGATAATGTCATGGTGGTCATCCAAACTGTTAATTTCATCCGATCCAGAAGCCTGAATCACCGTCAGTTTGACAGCCTTCTCAGAGAGAAAGACCACATCTATGGCCTGCCATACCACACTGAGGTAAGATGGTTAAGCCGAGGTGCTGTGCTGAGGCGTTTCTTTGATTTACGAGAAGAAATTGAACAGTTCATGGAAGAAAAGGGCAAACCAGTGTTAGAATTTCATTCCGCAGAATGGATGCAGGACCTTGCATTTATGGTGGATGTTACAGAGCACCTGAATAACTTGAACAAACAGCTGCAAGGGCGCAACAAAGTTGCCACGCAGTATTATGACAGCATACGTTCTTTCAAGTTGAAGCTGTCATTGTGGGAGACGCAACTCGCCGGTGGTGATGCAGCTCACTTCCCCTGTCTGAAAAATGTGTGCGCGACCCAACATGTGGCAGACATGAAGCGGTTCAAATATAAAATAACGGGACTGTTAAGGGAGTTTGAGCAACGCTTTCAGATTTTTGGTGAACTGGAGAAAGACTTCAACGTTTTTTGTTCGCCATTCACCGTGAATCCCTCTGATCTGCCCGTCAGCATCCAACTTGAAATAATAGACTTGCAGTGTGACTCGGATTTGAAGGGCAAATTTGCCGCAGCTGGCTTGGACACATTTTATCAGAATCTCTTGCCAGGTTACCCCAACTTGACAGCCCTCGCTGCAAAACTGTTGTGCATGTTTGGAACCACATATCTTTGTGAGCAAGTTCTCTGTAATGAGCATAAATAAAACAAAGCTGCGCTCAAGGCTCACGCACAAGCACTTGAATCACATCCTGAAGTTGGCTGCCACTCAGGATGTGACGCCTGATATTGATGCGCTGGTGAAAGCTAAAAGATGCCAGGTATCAGGAGTCAAATAAACTATGCAATCCCACTTAAAGTGCTGCATGAGACACCCTGATATAGTTCTGTGATCTGTGATATACTTCTGTGAATCACTGAGGCATTGTGTGTTTGTGTGTTGTTTGTCCTTAGAATTTCAAATAACTTGAGGTGTTTTATGATTAATAGTGATGTTGTGCTTGTACTATTTTGGACACACTGTCCTCAGGCTCCAGTTTTATGTTTTATGTTGATAGTATTAAAACAAAGAAAACAATCTGAAGTTGTTGTTTTTAAGTTATATAAATATATACCATGATTTTACCGGTCCGGCCCACTTGGGAATAGATTTTCCTCCATGTGGCCCCTGAGCTAAAATGAGTTTGACACCCCAAATCTACACCTTATGGACACAGTTAATTTTACAATAATTATATTTTATTTGTTTTTGCTCCTGAACTTCTTCTACTCTCAACCTCTCCAATCATTTTCATTATGTCCATCCGGTTTGCTTCTATATGCCATATCTTTCTAACTGTGCTCTTTCACAAAAGCTCCCAACATACAACCTATATACTTATTATGGACACAGTATGCTTACATTATTAGCTATCTTTGTTATTATTTGTTGTTAGTTGTTATTAGTCCCATCCTTCAACTCTATTCAACACCTCCCATCTATCTTTGAACACCATCTATATAGGATTTCTATTTGCCATATATATTTCAACTGTACTGTGATGTTTTCTCATTGCTTCTACAAATGTTTTTGCTAAAAGTATTATTATATTATTGATCGATTGACTATGACTTTTCAGATCACCCAGTAATGCTATCTGCAAGGTTAGCTCCAACTAAATATTGCAATCCTTTAGCCATTCCTGGACCTGTGTCCAAAAACAAGCTACAAATGGACAGAACCAAAACAAATGATCTAATGATTCTGTCTCTTCACAGCAAAATCTGCAGAGCTGGGAAGATTGTATCCCCCATATAAATAACATTCTATTGGTAGCAAGGATTTTATATAATAATTTAAATTGAAAGATTCAAATTTTTGAATCCGGTGTCGTTTTGCGTGTCAGTTCATAAACACTATGCCATGGGATCGGTACGTCAAAAATCTCTTCCCAACTATTTTGCAATCTATATGGGACGACTGTCAATCCTTTGGTCCTTAAATGAAACTAATATACTTTTTTATTTATCACAGTTTTCCTTAACCAATTATGTTCTTTAATGCAAGGCCGACAGACAAGTTCCTTACTTTCTCCCCCTTCCACTTTCCTCTTCCATTATTGCGGTAAGGCTGCAATTATTTGGTTGTAATTTTGGGTAGAGCAGACATTTCCATATGTTTTTGTTAGCTGCTTGTGCGACATAACTCCACCAGTCCTACCGATGATATCATTTACGAAGATTCTACCTTTTTTAAACATTTTGTCAAAAAATAAAGTTTTTTTTTGTCAATTAGTATATTTGAATTTAACCACAATATTTGTTGCATTATTTGTTCTGTCGTTTCTGGAGGATTAAATTGAAATTGCAACCATCTTTCTATGGCTTGTTTTAGAAATAGTGATATTTGGGAGATGATTTCCTTTTCAAATAACTGAAAATTAGCGGTTGTAATCTGAATAAAGGGAAAAAGGCCATTCTTGAACATTGGGTGAGACAATCTTACTAATTTGCTTGAGAACCAGTTCGGATTTAAGTATAACTTTTGTATGACTGAAGCTTATAGTGATAGGTCTAATGCTTTAATATTTAATAATTTCTGTCCTCCGAATTCATTTTCATTATATAAATAGGCCCTTTTAATTTTGTCTGGCTTGCCATTCCAAATCAAATTGAATATTTTTTTCTCATATAATTTAAAAAAAACTGTTGGCTAGGCGTAGGCAAGACCATAAGCAAATAGGTAAACTGGGATAATACTAAAGAGTTAATCAGGGTGATATTTCCACAAATTGACAGGTATTTACCTTTTCCATGGTAGCAATATCTTATCTATTTTTGCTAACTTTCTATTAAAATGTATTGAAGTGAGATCATTTATTTCCTTTGGGATATGTATTCCGAGTATATCCACATCACCATCAGACCATTTTATTGGTAAACTACATGGTAATGTAAAAATTGTATTTTTTTTGTGATCCAATACGTAATATAGTACATTTGTCATAATTTGGTTGTAATCCAGAGAGATTAGAAAATGTATCTAGATCCTCTATGAGGCTGTGGAGGGATTCTAGTTGTGGATTTAAAAGGAAACATGAATCATCAGCATACAATGACACCTTTGTTTTTAAGCCCTGGATTTCTAATCCTCTGATATTATTATTGGATCTGATTTTAATAGCTAACATCTCGATGGCCACAATAAATAGATATGCCGATAGTGGACAACCTTGTTTCACTCCTCTTGACAGTTTAAAACGTTCTGAGAAATAGCCATTATTTACTATTTTACACCTAGGGTTACTATACATGATTTTGACCCATTTTATAAGAGATTCTCCAAAATTGAAATGCTCCAGGCATTTATATATAAACCCCAGTCGTACTTTATCAATATCTATGAATAGCAGGCCTGGTTTCCCATATTTTCCATAGTGTTCTATTGTTTCCAGTACTTGCCTTATATTATCTCCAATGTATCTTCCATGTAAAAAACCTTTCTGATTAGAATGAATAATGTCCGACAATACCTTTTTAATTCTATGCGCTATACATTTTGCTAGAATTTTTGCATCACAACACTGAAGTGTAAGGGGCCTTTATATTTTCCACTTGTATCCTGTTTCAGTAATAATGAGATCAGACCTTCTTCTTGAGTGTCAGATAATCTACCATTTACATTGGAGTGATTAAAACATGCTAATAACGGTCCTCTTAGTATATCAAAAAAAGGTTTGGTATACCTCGACTGGTATGCCATCCAACCCTGGAGTTTTCCCGGACTTCAAGGCATTAATTGCATCCAGAAGTTCCTCCTCTGTAATTTCGCCTTCACATTAATCTTTCTGTACAGCTGTTAATTTTTGATTATCAATAGAAAAAAAATCTCTACAATTAGCTTCAGTTAGAGGAGATGGAGGCGACTGAAAAGAAAACATATGCTTAAAGTACCTTGTTTCCTCCTTCAAAATATAATTAGGTGAATCATGGGTGACTCCGTCAATTGTAACCAATTTCATTACATTTATTTTTGGTAGCATTCCTATGTTGAAGATTAAAAAAGAATTTTGTGCATTTTCCCCATATTCCATCCAGTTTGCTTTATTTTTATAATATATTGCACTTGATCTTTCTTGAATAAGTTTCTCCATTTCTTTTTGTTTTTCCTCTAATTTATTCTGAGCCTCTGTGTCATTGTTTACTATTGTTGTTTGTCAGCAAGCTGATGTGTTGTTGTTTGTTGTTGTTTGTCTGTCAGCAAGGTGATGTGCTTCCACCCCTGGTCTGACGTCACCCTGCCTCTCATGACGCTTCCTGACATCATCAAAGTGATTGACAAGTGGGCGGAACTGATGGTGGATCTAGGTTCCACCTACCCCTGGGTCCAGGTAAGGTGCCTGATGGAGTGTTGATCTAGAATCAGGTCCCCCCTGTCCATATATTCTTATTCATTATGATTTAAAGGGAGAACTGATCTGAGATCAGCACTCCTACTTTGATACTGTTGTGGAAAATTATCACTATACTTGTTAAAAATCAAATATATAATAAATAATAATATCTAGAGTCATTATCATCACTGAAGTAATATGGAACAGGATATAAGTCTGGGAGATTAATATCTCCAAGTTCAGTGTGCTTCAGCTGTTGCTGGTCCTTGTAGGGCAGTCAAATGGTCCTCATTGTTGTGAAGGCCAAGCAGGGCTTTCTTCCGATAATGACCATCAGCTTCTGGGCCTCTACTCCGGGCCGGCGTTGGTCCCTTTCGCTCAGGACTCCATCTACAATGAACAGCTACTTCTGGGCCACTACTCCGGGCCGGCGTTGGCTCCCTTTGGCTCGGGACCCTCTTCCGTCACTAGGGTCTCGGCACCCTCAGCTTCCTCATCTCTCGGTCGTCGGTTTCCATGCGGTACTCTGGTGCAGTGGTTTAGATGATACCAGGTCGAATTCCCCTCGACCCTTACAGCAGTTGGTGTAGCCTGGATGAAGGTGTAGGGTCCCTCATGTCTCTGTTCGTTCCACTTCCTTCTGAAGACCCTGACGTAGACCTTCTCCCCCGGGACCACTGGTCGTGGTGGATTCGCCTCTGGTTTCAGAACTCTGCTTCTCTGCTGTTGGTATATAACCTCATGTATGACAGTTAGTTGCCTGATATACCCTTCTAATTCCCGTTCCATTTGCTCTAAAGGCGGACCCTCATGGTCCCTTAAGTACCGGCACTGGTATGGGTCGACCCGTAAGCATTCATGCGGTGTTAGATGCGTTATTCTGTTAGTGTGCATGCGATAACTCATTAGTGCCAGAAGTAAGGCCCCAAAAAAACAAAGCAACAATGTCGGTTACATCAAAATAACAAATCAAATTAGACTGATAACCCTTGATAACACCTTAACTTATCCCATGAAGTAATTCAAGGAATAGTAAAATTGACTAGCGACTGTCCCTCATTCAGGGCTAGTTGTCTTTCTCTGTCCTTGTCATGGTTTGAATCATACATAAGCCTATTGCTAAGTTATAAATGTCTTCCTAATTATTAGTGTTTAAATACTACATATAAATCTCACACAATGTCTCAAGCTTTCGAGCGAGGGTGATCAAGCCTTGCCAGAAAGTCAGAACAGAGGTCAGAGGTCATTCAACCCCATTTAAGTGAGTGTCTCTTTCCATTTCCTTCCCCTTTACCTCAGATATTATTTAACAATATTTTAAACATTTCAAACATTTTGTGTACCAGGTTTACATTGGGTTTTTTCAGTACATTTCTTATCAGAATTTACATGTGTGTAATTAGAACTCTGGCAGTAGAAACTTCCAGAAATGTACTTTATGTGCCCTTTAAGTTGTATTATTTCTAATCAGTTTATCATAATCTAGTCCCAGCGGAACAACAACTCTAACTACCTAGACCCTACCCCTCAGCCATAGACTCCTCCTAGAATCCTATAGACTGGTCACTTATTCACTGATCTTACATTATTCTATGACAGGCAGTGTTGTACAAACCCCAAGATATCATTATATGAAAAGCTTATTATCCAAACTTATATAAAATCATCATCCTCTATACCTCATCATTCACACCTCTATACCTCATCATGCACACCTCTATACCTCATCATGCACACCTCTATACCTGATAATGCCCACCTCTATACCTGATCATGCCCACCTCTATAACTCATCATACCCACCTCTATACCTCATCATACCCACCTCTATACCTCATCATTCACACCTCTATACCTCATCATACCCACCTCTATACCTCATCATTCACACCTCTATACCTCATCATTCACACCTCTATACCTCATCATACCCACCTCTATACCTCATCATACCCACCTCTATACCTCATCATACCCACCTCTATACCTCATCATTCACACCTCTATACCTCATCATACCCACCTCTATACCTCATCATTCACACCTCTATACCTCATCATTCACACCTCTATACCTCATCATTCACACCTCTATACCTCATCATACCCACCTCTATACCTCATCATTCACACCTCTATACCTCATCATTCACACCTCTATACCTCATCATACCCACCTCTATACCTCATCATACACACCTCTATACCTCATCATTCAAACTTCAGAGTGCGACTCATTTACACCATTATACCACTCTCATTCCACATTCAAACAATGTTGTTCTCAAACGCGCTTAATCACTATTTGTACCTACAGGAATATTTTATTCTATCAAAGGGCCCAAATTTGGAATGTTAACCCTCTCCAAGCTATTATTTTATTGTGGTCAATTTTACCATAATCCTACATCACCTCCAAACTTTCCAAATATAATGTCGGAAACACACCCTAAAAGATTGGCCGAAATACAATGTGTAGACGTCATACGATCACACCTGTACACGCGACCTGTTCCTCCAACAGGATTTCTCATACCCCTCCTGGTAACGTGAATTTTCCACACTCAGCTGATAAATGAATATCCACATACCATTAATTCTCCTCTTCCTAATGCGAGATTGGGCATGCCCTTTCTCCACCAGCCATAGAAGCTTCAAGCAACCTCAAATATAGTCCCTCTCCTGACACTCCCTCAACACAGAAAAGGCTATTATTTGCAGGATTTCTTATTATTGTCCGATCTCTCACACAGATGAGCAGCTGCTCTTGCTTAAATGAATCAGACAGAATGACCAGCAGGACGAACAAATGAATCAGACGTTTGAACAAATCCATCAGATGAACAACTAAGTGAATTGGACAGATTGAATGCATGAATTGAGTCAGACCAGTGGACAAAGATGAAAGAGTTCCCTTTCATAAACCCAAGCAGGTCCAACAAACCAGTCTTGTACGAAACGAGTCAGACAAAACAATCAAACCAAACTAATTGATCAAGCTGACCAAATGAGCAACCTGAATGAGACAAATGAAACATACAACTTAATCACAATTGAATGAACCACAGCAAACCATTCACCCGCACGAGATGAGCAGACCTACTCTATTTAACACTTTCTCTATATTTTGAAGCCCTAGTGGCTATTTCACAACCATCCACCTATTCTGGATGACCGGAGCTACTTCCAATTGATGGTGTCATCTACTCAGGATGACCTACTCTTTTACCCGATTGGCCCTGTCTAACTTTTGCATCACCACACCACAGGATGATGCACCACCTACCTGAGCCGCCTCTAACAATGAACCCCACGTTAGAGTGGTAACCGTAGGCCCTCTCAATCATATGTACAACTCTTGGCCACCTGCCCGTTCAGTCCTCTGGAGTGCTAACCTTAGCTCTCCACAGCGGTATCCACAGGATTTAACTTATTTACACTTATCAACAATAACATTGCATGCATGCTTATTTCTCATTCCAACAAAAACTCTGTACTTTTGCTAAATGTAGTCCTTAATACTGGAGAGACCCCTTCCATACCTTACCCTCAGATTCGGCTTGATCGTATCATACAATTTCTATGCTAAAAGTAAGAACTTTGCTTACCTGTATTAATAGTGGCCACTGTATTTTTGTGTGTGATTCGTCCAAACTTTATCCGATGGCGAAGTACTCAATGATCTCTTTCCCGTCCTGCAGGGGTCGCCAATATGATGCGGAAAATTATCACAATACTTATTAAAAAGTTCTTCCAGAGTTTTTGTAGAATCAAGATAGACTTTATTACACAGAGTAACAGAAGCCGAGATGATCTGCAGAGCAGCTCCCGTCTCCCTCTCCGCTCTCTGTCTATATAGTCGCATTCACATACATCCTAGCTCAAAGCCCCTCCCTCTTAGGTTCCCCTACCATTATCTTCAGTTTCCCTCTCTCTACCGCTCCGCCCACTTCCTTAGTCTATGATAGGGCTAAATTTGACTTTCATTCAGTTTAGAAACAATATTATTACAATCAATAAGAGCGTCTGCTAAATGACTAAAATGTAATATAAATGTAATCACGCCCTTGTTATGCAAAAACACTCATCTTCAGTTTAAACTCTCTTCAACCCCGGCGCTCCCTACCTTGACCTAAAGATTGGTTGTTGGACATGACAGGTCCACACATACCCAACCCCACTCCTCTCTTCCCTCCCGTCATGCTGTAATTCCTCAGGATTAGTCTAAACTCTGTTCAACTCTGGCGCTGCTCTCTCTCTACTTTGTTTGAGGAGAGATGCATTAGGCAACAGTCTGGTTTCAGTCTCTAAGGTAGGACAGCCATGGATTAGGTAAGAGTGAGCAATTCGACCCTAGGTCAGATCCCCACTTCACACCCAAAGCCAGTGAAAGGAACCATTCAAGTTCTTGCCTAGCAACAGATAATCCCGACTATCTGTTCGTCACGTCTGTGATTTTAACTTTGTTTATCCCATTAGTTTACAAAACAATTCCCATCAATACATATGGCCCCAGGTGTTCATTCCCTGGGAAGCACGAGGGCAGAGGAGAGTTTCTGTCAACAAAACATAGAGAAGGAGGCCTACAGCCAGGAGATTCAGAGACCATCGGATGTTATTATGATGTCAAATCAAATCCAATTGTATTAGTCATACACATATTTTGCAGATGTTATGGCAGGTGAAATGCTTATGTTTCTAGCTCTAAGAGGGCAGTATAGCTAACAATACAAAACAATACACACAAATCCCCCAAAAATTACAATTAAGATATCCGGAATAACATACAGTACATACATATAATAGTGAGACATCAGTAGTTATATAGGATGAACCATGACTAGAATACAGAATATACATACAGTGGGGAAAAAAAGTATTTAGTCAGCCACCAATTGTGCAAGTTCTCCCACTTAAAAAGATGAGAGGCCTGTAATTTTCACCATAGGTACACGTCAACTATGACAGACAAAATGAGGAAAAAAATCCAGAAAATCACATTGTAGGATTTTTAATGAATTTATTTGCAAATTATGGTGGAAAATAAGTATTTGGTCACCTAAAAACAAGCAAGATTTCTGGCTCTCACAGACCTGTAACTTCTTCTTTAAGAGGCTCCTCTGTCCTCCACTCGTTACCTGTATTAATGACACCTGTTTGAACTTGTTATCAGTATAAAATACACCTGTCCACAACCTCAAACAGTCACACTCCAAACTCCACTATGGCCAAGACCAAAGAGCTGTCAAAGGACACCAGAAACACAATTGTAGACCTGCACCAGGCTGGGAAGACTGAATCTGCAATAGGTAAGCAGCTTGGTTTGAAGAAATCAACTGTGGGAGCAATTATTAGGAAATGGAAGACATACAAGACCACTGATAATCTCCCTCGATCTGGGGCTCCACGCAAGATCTCACCCCGTGGGGTCAAAATGATCACAAGAACGGTGAGCAAAAATCCCAGAACCACACGGGGGGACCTAGTGAATGACCTGCAGAGAGCTGGGACCAAAGTAACAAAGCCTACCATCAGTAACACACTACGCCGCCAGGGACTCAAATCCTGCAGTGCAAGACGTGTCCCCCTGCTTAAGCCAGTACATGTCCAGGCCCGTCTGAAGTTTGCTAGAGTGCATTTGGATGATCCAGAAGAGGATCGGGAGAATGTCATATGGTCAGATGAAACCAAAATAGAACTTTTTGGTAAAAACTCAACTCGTCGTGTTTGGAGGACAAAGAATGCTGAGTTGCATCCAAAGAACACCATACCTACTGTGAAGCATGGGGGTGGAAACATCATGCTTTGGGGCTGTTTTTCTGCAAAGGGACCAGGACGACTGATCCGTGTAAAGGAAAGAATGAATGGGGCCATGTATCGTGAGATTTGGAGTGAAAACCTCCTTCCATCAGCAAGGGCATTGAAGATGAAACATGGCTGGGTCTTTCAGCATGACAATGATCCCAAACACACCGCCCGGGCAACGAAGGAGTGGCTTCGTAAGAAGCATTTCAAGGTCCTGGAGTGGCCTAGCCAGTCTCCAGATCTCAACCCCATAGAAAATCTTTGGAAGGAGTTGAAAGTCCGTGTTGCCCAGCGACAGCCCCAAAACATCACTGCTCTAGAGGAGATCTGCATGGAGGAATGGGCCAAAATACCAGCAACAGTGTGTGAAAACCTTGTGAAGACTTACAGAAAACATTTGACCTGTGTCATTGCCAACAAAGGGTATAAAACAAACTATTGAGAAACTTTTGTTATTGACCAAATACTTATTTTCCACCATCATTTGCAAATAAATTCATAAAAAATCCTACAATGTGATTTTCTGGATTTTTTTCTCTCAATTTGTCTGTCATAGTTGACGTGTACCTATGATGAAAATTACAGGCCTCTCTCATCTTTTTAAGTGGGAGAACTTGCACAATTGGTGGCTGACTAAATACTTTTTTTCCTCACTGTATGAAGTGGACATCAGTAGTTATATAGGATGAACCATGACTAGAATAGAGTATATACTGTACATATGAAGTGGGTAAAACATTATGTAAACATTATTAAAGTTACCAGTTTTTAATGACTCTGTACATAGGGCAGCAGTCTCTAAGGTGTAGGGTTGAGTACCGGATGGTAGCTGGCTAGTAACAGTGACTAAGGTTCAGGGCAGGGTACTGACCTCTTCTCTCACCCTCTGGGGACAGACAGGGGAAGTCTTTAACCTCCTGTCCTCTTCTCTCACCCTCTGGGGACGGACAGGGGGAAGTCTTTAACTTCCCTCCAAAAGGATGCTTCCTCACAGGGTGTGTGTATAGTTGGTGGAGTCTGGGTGTATGTGTGGTGGGGGAATCCTTTTGTCTTTTCAGCGACTCTGAAATGTAATCACAACCGTATGTTCATACCTGGCTTTAACCATACATGATTACCATGCTAGACTAAGACCTATCTTTAACTTGTTTCAGATCTTTGAGAATAAAGGAGCCATGATGGGCTGTTCCAATCCCCATCCTCACTGCCAGGTAAGCCAGCCTGTTCCAACCCCCATCCTCACTGCCAGGTAAACCAGCCTGTTCCAACCCTCATCCTCACTGCCAGGTAAACCAGCCTGTTCCAACCCTCATCCTCACTGCCAGGTAAACCAGCCTGTTCCAACCCCCATCCTCACTGCCAGGTAAACCAGCCTGTTCCAACCCTCATCCTCACTGCCAGGTAAACCAGCCTGTTCCAACCCCCATCCTCACTGCCAGGTAAACCAGCCTGTTCCAACCCTCATCCTCACTGCCAGGTAAACCAGCCTGTTCCAACCCTCATCCTCACTGCCAGGTAAACCAGCCTGTTCCAACCCCCATCCTCACTGCCAGGTAAACCAGCCTGTTCCAACCCTCATCCTCACTGCCAGGTAAACCAGCCTGTTCCAACCCCCATCCTCACTGCCAGGTAAACCAGCCTGTTCCAACCCTCATCCTCACTGCCAGGTACACCAGCCTGTTCCAACCCCCATCCTCACTGCCAGGTAAACCAGCCTGTTCCAACCCTCATCCTCACTGCCAGGTAAACCAGCCTGTTCCAACCCTCATCCTCACTGCCAGGTAAACCAGCCTGTTCTAACCCCCATCCTCACTGCCAGGTAAACCAGCCTGTTCCAACCCTCATCCTCACTGCCAGGTAAACCAGCCTGTTCCAACCCTCATCCTCACTGCCAGGTAAACCAGCCTGTTCCAACCCTCATCCTCACTGCCAGGTACACCAGCCTGTTCCAACCCTCATCCTCACTGCCAGGTAAGCCAGCCTGTTCCAACCCTCATCCTCACTGCCAGGTAAACCAGCCTGTTCCAACCCTCATCCTCACTGCCAGGTAAACCAGCCTGTTCCAACCCTCATCCTCACTGCCAGGTACACCAGCCTGTTCCAACCCTCATCCTCACTGCCAGGTAAACCAGCCTGTTCCAACCCTCATCCTCACTGCCAGGTAAACCAGCCTGTTCCAACCCTCATCCTCACTGCCAGGTAAACCAGCCTGTTCCAACCCCCATCCTCACTGCCAGGTAAACCAGCCTGTTCCAACCCTCATCCTCACTGCCAGGTAAACCAGCCTGTTCCAACCCTCATCCTCACTGCCAGGTAAACCAGCCTGTTCCAACCCCCATCCTCACTGCCAGGTAAACCAGCCTGTTCCAACCCTCATCCTCACTTCCAGGTAAACCAGCCTGTTCCAACCCCCATCCTCACTGCCAGGTAAACCAGCCTGTTCCAACCCTCATCCTCACTGCCAGGTAAACCAGCCTGTTCCAACCCTCATCCTCACTGCCAGGTAAACCAGCCTGTTCTAACCCCCATCCTCACTGCCAGGTAAACCAGCCTGTTCCAACCCTCATCCTCACTGCCAGGTAAACCAGCCTGTTCCAACCCTCATCCTCACTGCCAGGTACACCAGCCTGTTCCAACCCTCATCCTGACTGCCAGGTAAGCCAGCCTGTTCCAACCCTCATCCTCACTGCCAGGTAAACCAGCCTGTTCCAACCCTCATCCTCACTGCCAGGTAAACCAGCCTGTTCCAACCCTCATCCTCACTGCCAGGTAAACCAGCCTGTTCCAACCCTCATCCTCACTGCCAGGTAAACCAGCCTGTTCCAACCCTCATCCTCACTGCCAGGTAAACCAGCCTGTTCCAACCCCCATCCTCACTGCCAGGTAAACCAGCCTGTTCCAACCCCCATCCTCACTGCCAGGTAAACCAGCCTGTTCCAACCCTCATCCTCACTGCCAGGTAAACCAGCCTGTTCCAACCCTCATCCTCACTGCCAGGTAAACCAGCCTGTTCTAACCCCCATCCTCACTGCCAGGTAAACCAGCCTGTTCCAACCCTCATCCTCACTGCCAGGTAAACCAGCCTGTTCCAACCCCCATCCTCACTGCCAGGTAAACCAGCCTGTTCCAACCCTCATCCTCACTGCCAGGTACACCAGCCTGTTCCAACCCTCATCCTCACTGCCAGGTAAGCCAGCCTGTTCCAACCCTCATCCTCACTGCCAGGTAAACCAGCCTGTTCCAACCCTCATCCTCACTGCCAGGTAAACCAGCCTGTTCCAACCCTCATCCTCACTGCCAGGTACACCAGCCTGTTCCAACCCTCATCCTCACTGCCAGGTAAGCCAGCCTGTTCCAACCCTCATCCTCACTGCCAGGTAAACCAGCCTGTTCCAACCCTCATCCTCACTGCCAGGTAAACCAGCCTGTTCCAACCCTCATCCTCACTGCCAGGTAAACCAGCCTGTTCCAACCCTCATCCTCACTGCCAGGTAAACCAGCCTGTTCCAACCCTCATCCTCACTGCCAGGTAAACCAGCCTGTTCCAACCCTCATCCTCACTGCTAGGTAAGCCAGCCTGTTCCAACTCCCATCCTCACTGCCAGGTAAGCCAGCCTGAAAGAGGAAGAGGAAGATGAAGCTCATTCAGGTACTATTCATATTCCCCTACTGGACCTCCGTAGCAAAAACAAACAAGAATATGAAACAAAGATGATTCACTTTATTTTAACTGATGATGTAATGAATCACACATTGTTAAATGTGGTAGCAGCAAGATGTCTGTTTACTCAGTCCAATCACCAAATCAAATCAAATCAAAGTGTATTGGCCACATGCGCCGAATACAACAGGTGCAGACATTACAGGGAAATGCTTACTTACAAGCCCTTAACCAACAGTGCATTTATTTTAAATAAAAAAGTAAAATAAAACAACAACAAAAAGTGTTGAGAAAAAAAGAGCAGAAGTAAAATAAAATAACAGTAGGGAGGCTATATATACAGGGGGTACCGGTGCAGAGTCAATGTGCGGGGGCACCGGCTAGTTGAGGTAGTTGAGGTAATATGTACATGTGGGTAGAGTTAAAGTGACTATGCATAAATAATTAACAGAGTAGCAGCAGCGTAAAAAGATGGGGTGGGGGGGGGGCAGTGCAAATAGTCCGGGTAGCCATGATTAGCTGTTCAGGAGTCTTATGGCTTGGGGGTAGAAGCTGTTGAGAAGTCTTTTGGACCTAGACTTGGCGCTCCGGTACCGCTTGCCGTGCGGTAGCAGAGAGAACAGTCTATGACTAGGGTGGCTGGAGTCTTTGACAATTTTGAGGGCCTTCCTCTGACACCGCCTGGTATAGAGGTCCTGGATGGCAGGAAGCTTGGCCCCAGTGATGTACTGGGCCGTACGCACTACCCTCTGTAGTGCCTTGCGGTCGGAGGCCAAGCAGTTGCCATACCAGGCGGTGATGCAACCAGTCAGGATGCTCTCGATGGTGCAGCTGTAGAATCTTTTGAGGATCTGAGGACCCATGCCAAATCTTTCAGTCTCCTGAGGGGGAATAGGCTTTGTCGTGCCCTCTTCACGACTGTCTTGGTGTGTTTGGACCATGATAGTTCGTTGGTGATGTGGACACCAAGGAACTTGAAGCTCTCAACCTGTTCCACTACAGCCCCGTCGATGAGAATGGGGGCGTGCTCAGTCCTCTTTTTTTTCCTGTAGTCCACAATCATCTCCTTTGTCTTGGTCACGTTGAGGGAGCGGTTGATATCGTGGCACCACACGGCCAGGTCTCTGACCTCCTCCCTATAGGCTGTCTCATCGTTGTCGGTGATCAGGCCTACCACTGTTGTGTCGTTGGCAAACTTAATGATGGTGTTGGTGTTGTGCCTGGCCATGCAGTCATGGGTGAACAGGGAGTACAGGAGGGAACTGAGCACGCACCCCTGAGGGGCCCCCGTGTTGAGGATCAGTGTGGCAGATGTGTTATTACCTACCCTTACCACCTGGGGGCGGCCCGTTAGAATGTCCAGGATCCAGTTGCAGAGGGAGGTGTTTAGTCCCAGGATCCTTAGCTTAGTGATGAGCTTTGCGGGCACTATGGTGTTGAATGCTGAGCTGTAGTCAATGAATAGCATTCTCACATTGGTGTTCCTCTTGTCCAGGTGGGAAAGGGCAGTGTGGAGTGCAATAGAGATTGCATCATCTGTGGATCTGTTAGGGCGGTATGCAAATTGGATTGGGTCTAGGGTTTCTGGGATAATGGTGTTGATGTGAGCCATGACCAGCCTTTCAAAGCACTTCATGGCTACAGACGTCAGTGCTACGGGTCGGTAGTCATTTAGGCAGGTTATCTTAGAGTCCTTGGGCACAGGGACTATGGTGGTCTGCTTGAAACATGTTGGTATTACAGACTCAGTCAGGGACATGTTGAAAATGTCAGTGAAGACACTTGCCAGTTGGTCAGCACATGCTCGGAGTACACGTCCTGGTAATCCGTCTGGCCCTGCAGCCTTGTGAATGTTAACCTGCTTAAAAGTCTTACTCACATCGGCTACGGAGAGCGTGATCACATAGTCATCCGGAGCAGCTGGTGCTCTCATGCATGCTTCAGTGTTGCTTGCCTCGAAGCGAGCATAGAAGTGGTTTAGCTCGTCTGAAAGTCTTGTGTCACTGGGAAGCTCGCGGCTGTGCTTCCATTTTGTAGTCTGTAATAGTTTTCAAGCCCTGCCACATCCGACGAGCGTCAGAGCCGGTGTAGTACGATTCAATTTTAGTCCTGTATTGACTCTTTGCCTGTTTGATGGTTCGTCAGAGGGCATAGCCGGATTTCTTATATGCGTCCGGGTTAGAGTCCCGCTCCTTGAAAGCGGCAGCTCCACCCTTTAGCTCAGTGCGGATGTTGCCTGTAATCCATGGCTTCTGGTTGGGGTCTGTACGTATGGTCACTGTGGGGACGACGTCATCGATGCACTTATTGATGAAGCCAGTGACTGATGTGGTGTACTCCTCAATGCTATCTGAAGAATCCCGGAACATGTTCCAGTCTGTGCTAGCAAAACAGTCCTGTAGCTTAGCATCTGCGTCATCTGACCACTTTTTTATTAACCGAGTCACTGGTGCTTCCTGCTTTAGTTTTTGCTTATAAGCAGGAATCAGGAGGATAGAGTTGTGGTCAGATTTGCCAAATGGAGGGCGAGGGAGAGCTTTGTATGCGTCTCTGTGTGTGGAGTAAAGGTGGTCTAGAGTTTTTTTTTCTTCCTCTGGTTGCACATTTAACATGCTGGTAGAAATGAGGTAGAACGGATTTAAGTTTCCCTGCATTAAAGTCCCCGGCCACTAGGAGCGCTGCCTCTGGATAAGCGTTTTCCTGTTGACTTATGGCCTTATACAGCTCATTCAGTGCAATCTTAATGCCAGCATTGGTTTGTGGTGGTAAATAGACAGCTATGAAAAATATAGATGAGAACTATCTTGGTAAATAGTGTGGTCTACAGCTTATCATGAGATACTCTACCTCAGGCGAGCAAAACCTCAAGACTTCCTTAGTATTTGATTTTGTGCACTAGCTGTTGTTTACAAATATACACAGACCACCACCCCTTGTCTTACCGGAGTCAGCCGTTCTATCCTGCCGATGTAGCGTATAGCCCGCTAGCTGTATGTTATCCATGTCGTCGTTCAGCCACGACTCGGTGAAACATAAGATATTACAGTTTTTAATGTCCCGTTGGTAGGATAACCGTAATCTTAGGTCATCCAATTTATTTTCCAATGATTGAAGATTGGCTAATAGGATTGATGGGAGCGGCAGTTTACTCGCTCGCCGTCGGATCCTTACAAGGCACCCCGACCTACGTCCACGATATCTCCGTCTCTTCCTCATGCGAAGGACAGGGATTTGGGCCTTGTCGGGTGTCTGTAGGATATCCTTCGCGGCCGCCTTGTTGAATAAAAATAAAAATAATAAAAATCTTCGTCCAATACGAGGTGAGTAATCGCTGTCCTGATATCCAGAAGCTCTTTTTGGTTATAAGAGACGATGACAGAAACATTATGTACAAAATAAATGACAATTAACGCGGAAAAACACACATAATAGTAAAACAGTTAGAGGGCTGTAAAACGGCAGCCATCTTCTCCGGCGCCATTCATTCATTCAAAGACTGCTATAGTAGAGGGAGAGAGGTTACAAGAGAAAAGGGTGGGGGGACTAGGTGGAGGTTCAGATCTCCTGGAGAGTTACCCTCCTGTAGCTGATCAACCAGCTAGTTATTAGAATCAGGTGCACTAGATTAGGGTTGGAGAAAACCTTCAAGACGGTTCCATCTTCTGGTCATCCTCATCGTGGTACTCCAGTCCTCTGGGTCCTGATTGGGTCATCCTCATCGTGGTACTCCAGTCCTCTGGGTCCTGATTGGGTCATCCTCATCGTGGTACTCCAGTCCTCTGGGTCCTGATTGGGTCATCCTCATCGTGGTACTCCAGTCCTCTGGGGCCTGATTGGTGTCACACTTTTCCACAGCCCCAGCTAACACACCTGATTAAACGAATTGCATTCCGAAAACTAGAGTTGCCCATCTCTCTCTGTATGTGTATGTCTGTGATTCCTCCGGTGACCCACCTGCCCTCATGTCTCCTCTCTCTTAGACCATGGTCCTGTACTTGTACTCCTCAGTCTTGTCTTCATCGTTCTTCAGTGAGACCAGGTGGTGTTACTGGGGGGTTGCCCTCGGTCTCATTCATCTGAGGCAGGCCTCTCCAGAGGAACACTGAGGGGGGGATAGATGGGAAGGAGAGAATACTGACATGATCTTATCAGTAAGGCATACCAGTATAAATACAGGTACTCTGGCAGGCAAATAATGCATTACTAAACCTTCTAAAAAGAGATTGAGACATTGATGAGCTGAGGGGAGGGTACTCACGTGTACATGGAGAGGAAGCCATAGGTGGAGTTGACTCCGTACGTCTCCTAATTGAACATCTCCCTGGCATCCCAGCCATTAGATTAACAGAGAGAGATACAAGGGAATAACGCAAAGGGTTGTGGGTTTGATTCCCACGGGGGGCCAGTATAAAAAAAAAAAAAAAAAAAAAAAAAGATCTATTCGCTAACTGTAAGTCGCTCTGGATAAGAGCGTCTGCTAAATGACTAAAATGTAAATGTAAAAAATGTGGTTAGTGTGTGGTTTTATTTTTTTATTGAACCTTTATTTAACTGGGCAAGTCAGTTAAGAACAAATTCTTATTTACAATGACGGCCTACCAAAAGGCAAAAGGCCTCCTGCAGGGACGGGGGGCTGGGATTAAAAATAAAAATATAGGACAAAACACACATCACGACAAGAGAGACGCCACAACACTACATAAAGAGAGACACCACAACACTACATAAAGAGAGACACCACAACACTACATAAAGAGAGACACCACAACACTACATAAAGAGAGACGCCCCAACACTACATAAAGAGAGACACCACAACACTGCATAAAGAGAGACACCACAACACTACATAAAGAGAGACGCCACAACACTACATAAAGAGAGACGCCACAACACTACATAAAGAGAGACGCCACAACACTACATAAAGAGAGACGCCCCAACACTACATAAAGAGAGACCTAAGACAACAACATAGCATGCAGCAACGCATTACAACACAGCATGGTAGCAACACATGACAACAACATGGCAGCAACACAACATGGTAGCAGCACAAGACATGGTACAAACATTATTGGGCAGACAACAGCACAAAGGGCAAGAAGGTAGAGACAACAATACATCACGTGAAGCAGCCACAACTGGCAGTAAGAGTGTCCATGATTGAGTCTTTAAATGAAGAGATGTCTCACCGTGTATGTGACCAGAGTGGTGTACTACGAAGCAAGCTAGATCTACTCAGGCTTTTCTAAAGCACGCCAGCTTCAATTAGCTTCACATTCCAGGTCAGGCTTCATCCGTACCACGACAATTTATATTGCCCGTCCGCCTGCCACTAATTGCAGCAGGCTCGTAACTGCGTGTCTCACATGGCTAGTCGAACGCTGAACTCTTCATTGAGACAATACTGAAACATCAATCCATGAGGGAGTCAGAGCCACATTTTCATTTGTGCCAAAAACAAAATGAAAGAAAAGTTATCTTGCAAATTCATCAGGCTATGGTGTGAAATAGGTTTTTAGAAGTGCCTTGTTACCTATCATTATGGTTTGGGGTTGCTTATCAATGCACTAGCACCTTTTCCCACTCCTATCACTTCTTGTTGAACAGCTTGTTGCATTGTGGCCAAACACTAGCAATGGCTGCCAGTCTTCACTTGAATGGGAACTGCCGTCTATGGATTATATAATAATAATAATAATAATAATAATAATAATAATATGCCATTTAGCAGACGCTGTTATCCAAAGCTACTTACAGTCATGTGTGCATACATTTTTACGTATGGGTGGTCCCGGGGATCGAACCCACTACCTTGGCGTTACAAGTGCCATGCTCTACCACAGGGTTCTTCAATTCCGGTCCTGGAGGGCCGAAACACCTCTGTTTTTCATCCTCTCCTTCTAATCAGGGGCTAATTCAGACCTGGGACACCAGGTGAGTGCAATTAACTACCAGGTAGAAATAAAAAACAGAAGTGTTTCGGCCCTCCAGGACCGGAATTGAAGAACCCTGCTCTACCATTTGAGCTACAGACCTGGGACACCAGAGGACCTGGGACACCAGAGGACCAGGGGACCAGAGGACCAGAGGACCTGGGGACCAGAGGACCTGGGGACCAGAGGACCTGGGACAGACCAGAGGACCAGGGGACCAGAGGACCAGAGGACCAGAGGACCAGAGGACCAGAGGACCAGGGGACCAGAGGACCTGGGGACCAGAGGACCAGAGGACCAGAGGACCTGGGGACCAGGGGACCAGAGGACCAGAGGACCTGGGGAC
>CM062481.1:227978-387619 GCA_031479575.1 Coregonus ussuriensis
TATTTACATTTTGACATTTGAGTAATTTAGCAGACAGATTACATTTCTCTAAAACAGGCTATAGGCTGCATGTGCACCACCAAGTCAGAACATTAGGCTAAGTACCTCTCTAGGTTTCTTCCTAGGTTTCTGTCTTTCTAGGGAGTTTTTCCTAGCCACCGTGCTTCTACTGATGTCTAAGATTTCCTAGTTTCGAGTTTCCAGTTGTTTTGAACGTGGCAGAAGTCATTGACAGCATGGCCAATGTAATCAACCTTTTCTGGCCCATGGTGTGTTGCGAGTGAATGTTTTTATCCTTTTAAGCTTGGAAAAGAGGCCCTTAAACCCAGACTTGGTCCACAAACCCACTCCACTGAACAGCAGGCTAGTGATTGCTTTGCAAAGCTTGCAGTTAGCCACTGATTCCTTCCAAACCACTCATTGTTGAATTTGCAACTTTTTGTGTAATGTTTATGTCCAATGGCCAATGAGCACCGATACGTTTTCTCTATAATTTCTCTTCATAATTTCTCTTCATATGACAAGGATTGAAAAGGATTTGCCAGTAGATTGTCGACTTGATTCATGATGATGACTGCTTGTCTAGCTTGCTAGCTCAGATTTTGAAAGTATGATGTTGACATGATCAGTCCAATCAAAGCTACGGTAGATATAACGTGATCGTCATTTTATCTGTGGCCAATGACCTTGGATGGGCACTTCTAATGTAAATCCCAAGGGGCTTGAATTTTCGAGCTCTCCCCTTAGATTTTGTGGTGACGTGGTGTCCCCATGAGTGACAGAACACTGAGCCAAATCACGGTGCAACTAGAGAACATTACCAATCCCCTGGCTCCCCCACCACCACAGAAAGCACTGAGCTGAAACACCTGGTCTCTTTTTTGCTTTCTTGAGTATGTGGCTTTTATTAACTCAATGTTTTTATTATTTTATTTTTTACATTGTTTGCAAACTGATATGTGACAAAAATTAATGCCAACATATCATGCAAAACAGGGAGGAAATAAATAATATATACAGTGAGGGAAAAAAGTATTTGATCCCTTGCTGATTTTGTACGTTGGCCCACTGACAAAGACATGATCAGTCTATAATTTTAATGGTAGGTTTATTTGAACAGTGAGAGACAGAATAACAACAACAAAAATCCAGAAAACCGACTGTCAAAAATGTTATAAATTGATTTGCATTTTAATTAGGGAAATAAGTATTTGACCCCTCTGCAAAACATGACTTAGTACTTGGTGGCAAAACCCTTGTTGGCAATCACAGAGGTCAGACGTTTCTTGTAGTTGGCCACCAGGTTTGCACACATCTCAGGAGGGATTTTGTCCCACTCCTCTTTGCAGATCTTCTCCAAGTCATTAAGGTTTCGAGGCTGACGTTTGGCAACTAGAACGTTCAGCTCCCTCCACAGATTTTCTATGGGATTAAGGTCTGGAGACTGGCTAGGCCACTCCAGGACCTTAATGTGCTTCTTCTTGAGCCACTCCTTTGTTGCCTTGGCTGTGTGTTTTGGGTCATTGTCATGCTGGAATACCCATCCACGACCCATTTTCAATGCCCTTGCTGAGGGAAGGAGGTTCTCACCCAAGATTTGACGGTACATGGCCCCGTCCATCGTCCCTTTGATGCGGTGAAGTTGTCCTGTCCCCTTAGCAGAAAAACACCCCCAAAGCATAATGTTTCCACTCCCTTTAAGAGTGTGCTCCTAATCTCAGCTCGTTACCTGTGTAAAAGACACCTGGGAGCCAGAAATCTTTCTGATTGAGAGGGGGTCAAATACTTATTTCCCTCATTAAAATGCAAATCAATTTATAACATTTTTGACATGCGTTTTTCTGGATTTTTATGTTGTTATTCTGTGTCTCACTGTTCAAATAAACCTACCATTAAAATTATAGACTGATCATTTCTTTGTCAGTGGGCCAACGTACAAAATCAGCAGGGGATCAAATACTTTTTTCCCTCACTGTATGTATTGGAAAACGGCACAATCATTTGGGTTTTTTAGGCTTGGGCTCATAAAACATATTTAATGTAGGGCTCATCAAATGTATTTTAATGTAGGGCTCATAAAATGTACACTGCTCAAAAAAATTAAGGGAACACTTAAACAACACATCCTAGATCTGAATGAATGAAATAATCTTATTAAATACTTTTTTCTTTACATAGTTGAATGTGCTGACAACAAAATCACACAAAAATTATCAATGGAAATCAAATTTATCAACCCATGGAGGTCTGGATTTGGAGTCACCCTCAAAATTAAAGTGGAAAACCACACTACAGGCTGATCCAACTTTGATGTAATGTCCTTAAAACAAGTCAAAATGAGGCTCAGTAGTGTGTGTGGCCTCCACGTGCCTGTATGACCTCCCTACAACGCCTGGGCATGCTCCTGATGAGGTGGCGGATGGTCTCCTGAGGGATCTCCTCCCAGACCTGGACTAAAGCATCCGCCAACTCCTGGACAGTCTGTGGTGCAACGTGGCGTTGGTGGATGGAGCGAGACATGATGTCCCAGATGTGCTCAATTGGATTCAGGTCTGGGGAACGGGCGGGCCAGTCCATAGCATCAATGCCTTCCTCTTGCAGGAACTGCTGACACACTCCAGCCACATGAGGTCTAGCATTGTCTTGCATTAGGAGGAACCCAGGGCCAACTGCACCAGCATATGGTCTCAAAGGGGTCTGAGGATCTCATCTCGTTACCTAATGGCAGTCAGGCTACCTCTGGCGAGCACATGGAGGGCTGTGCGGCCCCCCAAAGAAATGCCACCCCACACCATGACTGACCCACCGCCAAACCGGTTATGCTGGAGGATGTTGCAGGCAGCAGAACATTCTCCACAGCGTCTCCAGACTCTGTCACGTCTGTCACATGTGCTCAGTGTGAACCTGCTTTCATCTGTGAAGAGCACAGGGCGCCAGTGGCGAATTTGCCAATCTTGGTGTTCTCTGGCAAATGCCAAATGTCCTGCACGGTTTTGGGCTGTAAGCACAACCCCCACCTGTGGACGTCGGGCCCTCATACCACCCTCATGGAGTCTGTTTCTGACCGTTTGAGCAGACACATGCACATTTGTTGCCTGCTGGAGGTAATTTTGCAGGGCTCTGGCAGTGCTCCTCCTGCTCCTCCTTGCACAAAGGCGGAGATAGCGGTCCTGCTGCTGGGTTGTTGCCCTCCTACGGCCTCCTCCACGTCTCCTGATGTACTGGCCTGTCTCCTGGTAGCGCCTCCATGCTCTGGACACTACGCTGACAGACACAGCAAACCTTCTTGCCACAGCTCGCATTGATGTGCCATCCTGGATGAGCTGCACTACCTTGGCCACTTGTGTGGGTTGTAGACTCCGTCTCATGCTACCACTAGAGTGAAAGCACCGCCAGCATTCAAAAGTGACCAAAACATCAGCCAGGAAGCATAGGAACTGAGAAGTGGTCTGTGGTCACCACCTGCAGAACCACTTCTTTATTGGGGGTGTCTTGCTAATTGCCTATAATTTCCACCTGTTGTCTATTCCATTTGCGCAACATCATGTGACATTTATTGTCAATCAGTGTTGCTTCCTAAGTGGACAGTTTGATTTCACAGAAGTGTGATTGACTTGGAGTTCCATTGTGTTGCAAGTCACCATGGGGCATTTATTGGTCTCCGTGGCTCTCGGGAGGCCATGCCTATGTCGACTTTTACCCCATAGCCTTTATCCCCATACCAAAAGCGCATCTGTCGTCAGGATGGCCGAGCGGTCTAAGGCGCTGCGTTAAGGTCGCAGTCTCTCCTGGAGGCGTGGGTTCAAATCCCACTTCTGACAGTTTTTTAACACCTCTCAAAGAGGAGTGATGCTGCTTTGTTGTAAAAATAAGATGATAAAATAACTACACACAGTGAAATAACCAGTAGTCATAAACCCTCTCTCATTGAAACATTTTGCTCTTGGGCAAATATCTAAGAAAATGTAAAAGAAGCAATACTTCATAAAAATGATTTTTTTTTTTTAAAGCAGTGTATTTTAATGTAGGGCTCATCAAATGTATTTTATTGTAGGGCTCATCAAATGTATTTAATATATGGCTCATCAGGCTCAGGTAGCATCAGGCTTGAATTTTCTATCAAATCTCTAATCAAATCCAGACATAGGCCTATTTATATGCTTTATAATGCTTTTGAATGACACTTCCGGTTTTGGCGGGAAATACCGGTTTACCTGGAAGAAAAGGGAATTATTCTCGGGATAGAACATTTGTAAAATACCGGGAAAATATTCAACCCTAATTCACCTGCTTGCCAACCAGATGTAATGGTGAGTTCCATGTCCTAGACGCAACCGAGAAAACACCACCTCTTCCTTCCTCATTTGACCCTTGAATCTTAGAGGTCATGGAAAAGGTTGGTTGACCAAAGCTGTCATCAAGGCAAAGGGTGGCTCTATGAAGAATCTCAAATATAACATATATTTTGATTTGTTTAACACTTTTTTGGTTACTACATGATTCCATATGTGTTATTTCATAGTTTTGATGTCTTCACTATTATTCTACAATGTAGAAAATAGTAAAATAAAGAAAAACCCTTGAATGAGTAGGTGTTATAAAACCTTTGACCGGTAGTGTAGAACTGATATAAGCCCTATGTAGAAAACACTAGAAAACAGCATTAGAGTTCTGGTTCACCCTCTGAACTCTCATCCCAGGACCAAGGAATTACTATTATACTATGTGGACAGTGCCAAAGTCTGTCCATGTGACAGTATGTTACCCAGCGTCCCTCACGCATTATTTTACCCACAGTACCTCTCTCCTGCAGTTAGTTAGAGCTAGTGCTGCCTTGGAGGAGCATTGTTTCCACAGTGACTTACTGTAATATAGTGACTTACTGTAATATAGTGACTTACTGTAATATAGTGACTTACTGTAATATAGTGACTTACTGTAATATAGTGACTTACTGTAATATAGTGACTTACTGTAACATAGTGACTTACTGTAATATAGTGACTTACTGTAACATAGTGACTTACTGTAACATAGTGACGTACTGTAATATAGTGACTTACTGTAATATAGTGACTTACTGTAACAGTGACTTACTGTAATATAGTGACTTACTGTAATATAGTGACTTACTGTAATATAGTGACTTACTGTAACATAGTGACTTACTGTAACATAGTGACTTACTGTAACATAGTGACTTACTGTAATATAGTAATGTACTGTAATATAGTGACTTACTGTAACATAGTGACTTACTGTAACATAGTGACTTACTGTAACATAGTGACTTACTGTAATATAGTAATGTACTGTAATATAGTGACTTACTGTAACATAGTGACTTACTGTAACATAGTGACTTACTGTAACATAGTGACTTACTGTAATATAGTAACTTACTGTAATATACAGTGCATTCGGAAAGTATTCACACCCGTTGACTTTTTCCACATTGTGTTACTTTACAGCCTTATTCTAAATATGATTAAATGATGTTTTCCCCTCATCAATCTACACACAATACCCCATAATGACAAAGCGAAAACAGGTTTTTAGAAATTTTAGCAAATATATTCCAAATAAAAAACAGAAATACCTTATTTACATAAGTATTCAGACTCTTTGCTATTAGACTCGAAATGGAGCTCAGGTGCATCCTGTTTCCATTGATCATCCTTGAGATGTTTCTACAACTTGATTGGAGTCCACCTGTGGTAAATTCAATTGATTGGACATGATTTGGAAAGACACACACCGGTCTATAAAAGGTCCCACCGTTGACAGTCCATGTCAGAGCCAAAAACCAAGCCATGAGGTTGAAGGAATTGTCCGTAGAGCTCTGAGACAGGATTGTGTCGAGGCACAGATCTGGGGAAGGGTACCAAAAAATGTCAGCAGCATTGAAGGTCCCCAAGAACACAGTGGCCTCCATCATTTTTAAATGGAAGAAGTTTGAAACCACCAAGACTCTTCCTAGAGCTGGCCGCCCGGCCAAACTGGGCAATCGGGGGAGAAGGACAGTGACCAAGAACCTGATGGTCACTCTGACAGAGCTCTAGAGTTCCTCTGTGGAGATGGGAGAACCTTCCAGAAGGACAACCATCTCTGCAGCACTCCTACAATCAGGCCTTTATGGTAGAGCCACTCCTCAGTAAAAGGCACATGACAGCCCACTTGGAGTTTGCCAAAAGGCACCTAAAGATTCTCTGACCATGAGAAACAAGATTCTCTGGTCTGATGAAACCAAGATTGAACTCTTTGGCCTGAATGCCAAGCGTTATGTCTGGAGGAAACCTGGCACCATCCCTACGGTGAAGCATGGTGGTGGCAGCATCATGCTGTGGGGATGTTTTTCAGCGGCAGGGACTGGGATACTAGTCAGGATCAAGGCAAAGGTGAACGGATTAAAGTACAGAGAGATCATTGAGGAAAACATGCTCCAGAGCGCTCAGGACCTCAGACTGGGGCGAAGGTTCATCTTCCAACAGGACAGCAACCCTAAGCACACAGCCACGACAAGTCTCTGAATGTCCTTGAGTGGCCCAGCCAGAACCCGGACTTGAACCCTATTTGAACATCTCTGGAGAGACCTGAAAATAGCTGTGCAGCAACGCTCCCCATCCAACCTGACAGAGCTTGAGAGGATCTGCAGAGAGAAATGGGAGAAACTCCCCAAATACAGGTGTGCCAAGCTTGTAGCGTCATACCCAAGAAGACTCGAGGCTGTAATCGCTGCCAAAGGTGCTTCAACAAAGTACTGAATAAAGGGTCTGAATACTTATGTAAATGTGATATTTCCGTTTTTGATACATTTTTTAAAAGTTGATCAAAACCTGTTTTTTGCTTTGTCATCATGGGGTATTGTGTGTATATTGATGAGGGGAAAAAAACTATTTAATCCATTTTAGAATAAGGCTGGAAAAAGTCAATGCGTTTGAATACTTTCTGAATGCACTGTAGTTGACTTAATGTAACATGGTGACTAACAGAGTTGACTTCCTGTAACATAGTTGACTTCCTGTAACATAGTTGACTCTGCTGCCTGGCCATCACTAGTCATGTGACCTACTAGCTACCTTTTGGTTAATTCTGCTCTCTTTCAAAGTGCTGGTCTCAGCTGTCTCTCCTGCTGCTGAGGACTTTGGCTTCGATTGTGTGTGTGTGTGTGTGTGTGTGTGTGTGTGTGGTGTTTGTGTGTGTGTGTGCGTGCATGAATGATCGGCTCAGTGGGAGTGGGACTCCATATAACTGATTTGGCGTTAGAGTTGCATTTTGGTCCATTATATTGACTGTCTGACTGGTTTATCTCCATAGTATCAGACATGACACTGATCAGTTCATCTCCAACATGCCAGATAACATAGTTCCATCCAGTGTGTCATCTCTCCCTCTATGAACTTTATAATCACCCTGTACACATTGGGATAGAGAACTCTGGGATAGGGAACTCTGGGATAGGGAACTCTGGGATAGAGAACTCTGGGATAGGGAACTCTGGGATAGGGAACTCTGGGATAGGGAACTCTGGGATAGGGAGCTCTGGGATAGGGAGCTCTGGGATAGGGAACTCTGGGATAGGGAACTCTGGGATAGGGAGCTCTGGGATAGGGAACTCTGGGATGGAGAACTCTTAAGAGATACGGCCCAGGTCATAAGTAGTGCACTTTAAAGGGACTAGGGTGCCATTTGGAACCCATATAATGCCTATGAGTAGGAGGCTGAATGAAGCAGCCTATAGTTCTGCTGTAAGAAGAGGATATTTTCATTAAGAGATGAAAGCAGGGCCATCCACCATAGATATAGAACACATTGCATATCTGACTGAACCAGCTCACAGAGCAGAGACTTGAAACAGAATTTCAGGGTGGCTTTAAATAATAACTGAATGAATTGGGTTATATGCCACAGGGGATATGAAAGAATGGATGATATCATCAAGGTTCTCCTATTCCCAGCCTCCCTCCCATCATCCTCTCTCCTCCCTCTCTCCCCTCTCTCCTCTCACTATCTATTGCCTGGCCTTGTTTCTTTTTTATTAGGAAATATAGAGGCTTTTTTATGGATTTTGAAGCTGAACTCTCAAATGGGAGACTTACCTTTTATCTCATGAAATATATTCTAAGATTTAAAAAGTACCAGGTGGTGAGTAGGCAACAACACCTCCGCCATGCTGATCCTCAACACGGGGGCCCCTCAGAGGTGTGTGCTTAGTCCTCTCCTGTACTCCCTGTTCACCCACGACTACGTGGCCACGCACGACTCCAACACCATCATCAAGTTCGCTGACGACATGATGGTGGTAGGCCTGATCAACTGAAACGATGAGAGCCTACAGAGACTTAGCAGTGTGGTGCCAGGACAACAGCCTCTCCCTCAACGTCAGGAAGACCAAGCAGCTGATTGTGGACTATAGGAGAAAGAGGGGAGAGCATGCCTCCATCCACATCAACAGGGCTGTAGCGGAGCGGGTTGAGAGCTTTAAGTTCCTCTGTGTCCACATCACTAAGGACTTAACATGGTCCACACAAACCCGCACAGTTGTGAAGAAGGCATGACAGCACCTCTTCCCTCTCCGGAGGCTGAAAAGATTTGGCTTGATCCCTCTGATCCTTAAAAAGTTCTACAGCTGCCCCATCAAGAGCCTCTTGACTGGCTGCATCACCTTTGGCAGCGATTACAGCCTCGAGTCTTCTTGGGTATGACGCTACAAGCTTGGCACACCTGTATTTGGGGAGTTTCTCCCATTCTTCTCTGCAGATCCTCTCAAGCTCTGTCAGGTTGGATGAAGAGCGTGGCTGCACAGCTATTTTCAGGTCTCTCCAGAGATGTTCGATCGGGTTCAAGTCCGGGCTCTGGCTGGGCCATTCAAGGACATTCAGAGACTTGTCCCGAAGCCACTCCTGCGTTGTCTTGGCTGTGTGCTTAGGGTCGTTGTCCTGTTGGAAGGTGAACCTTCGCCCCAGTCTGAGATCTTGAGTGCTCTGGAGCAGGTTTTCATCAAGGATCTCTCTGTACTTTACTCCGTTCATCTTTCCCTCGATCCTGACTAGTCTCCCAGTACCTGCCACTGAAAAACATCCCCACAGCATGACGCTGCCACCACCGTGCTTCACCGTAGGGAAGGTGCCAGGTTTCCTCCAGATGTGACGCTTGGCATTCAGGCCAAAGAGTTCAATGTTGGTTTCATCAGACCAGAAAATGTTGTGTATCATGGTCTGAGAGTCCTTTAGGTGCCTTTTGGCAAACTCCAAGTGGGCTGTCATGTGCCTTCTACCATAAAGGCCTGATTGGTGGAGTGCTGCAGAGATGGTTGTCCTTCTGGAAGGTTCTCCCATCTCCACAGAGGAACTCTGGAGCTCTGTCAGAGTGACCATCGGGTTCTTGGTCACCTCCCTGACCAAGGCCCTTCTCCCCCGATTGTTCAGTTTGGCCGGGCGGCTAGCTCTAGGAAGAGTCTTGGTGGTTCCAACTTCTTCCAATTTTTTGGTACCCTTCCCCAGATCCTTGCCTCGACACAATCCTGTCTCGGAGCACTACAGACCATTTTTTTCGACCTCACGGTTTGGTCTTTGCTCTGACATGCACTGTCAACTGTGGGACCTTTTATATAGACAGGTGTGTGCCATTCCAAATCAAGTCCAATCAATTGACTTTACCACAGGTGGACTCCAATCAAGTTTTAGAAACATCTCAAAGATGATCAATGGAAACAGGATTCACCTGAGCTAAATTTTTATTCTCATATTAAAGGGTCTGAATAGTTATGTTAATAAGGTATTTCTGTCTTATTTTTAATACATTTGCTATATATATATATATATATATATATATATATATATACACACACACACACACACACACACACACACACACACACACAGTGGGGAGAACAAGTATTTGATACACTGCCGATTTTGCAGGTTTTCCTACTTACAAAGCATGTAGAGGTCTGTAATTTTTATCATAGGTACACATCAACTGTGAGAGACGGAATCTAAAACAAAAACCAAGAAAATTGCATTGTATGATTTTTAAGTAATTAATTTGCATTTTATTGCATGACATAAGTATTTGACACATAAAGAAAAGCAGAACTTAATATTTGGTACAGAAACCTTTGTTTGCAATTACAGAGATCACACGTTTCCTGTAGGTCTTGACCAGGTTTGCACACACTGCAGCAGGGATTTTGGCCCACTCCTCCATACAGACATTATCCAGATCCTTCAGGTTTCGGTGCTGTCGCTGGGAAATACGGACTTTCAGCTCCCTCCAAAAATTTTCTATTGGGTTCAGGTCTGGAGACTGGCTAGGCCACTCCAGGACCTTGAGATGCTTCTTACGGAGCCACTCCTTAGTTACCCTGGCTGTGTGTTTCGGGTCGTTGTCATGCTGGAAGACCCAGCCACGACCCATCTTCAATGCTCTTACTGAGGGAAGGAGGTTGTTGGCCAAGATCTCGCGATACATGGCCCCATCCACCTCCATGCTTCACGGTTGGGATGGTGTTCTTGGGGTTGTACTCATCCTTCTTCTTCCTCCAAACACAGCGAGTGGAGTTTAGACCAAAAAGCTCTATTTTTGTCTCATCAGACCACATGACCTTCTCCCATTCCTCCTCAGGATCATCCAGATGGTCATTGGCAAACTTCAGACGGGCCTGGACATGTGCTGGCTTGAGCAGGGGGACCTTGCGTGCGCTGCAGGATTTTAATCCATGACGGCGTAGTGTGTTACTAATGGTTTTCTTTGAGACTGTGGTCCCAGCTCTCTTCAGGTCATTGACCAGGTCCTGCCGTGTAGTTCTGAGCTGATCCCTCACCTTCCTCATGATCATTGATGCCCCACGAGGTGAGATATTGCATGGAGCCCCAGACCGAGGGTGATTGACCGTCATCTTGAACTTCTTCCATTTTCTAATAATTGTGCCAACAGTTGTTGCCTTCTAACCAAGCTGCTTGCCTATTGTCCTGTAGCCCATCCCAGCCTTGTGCAGGTCTACAATTTTATCCCTGATGTCCTTACACAGCTCTCTGGTCTTGGCCATTGTGGAGAGGTTGGAGTCTGTTTGATTGAGTGTGTGTCAGGTGTCTTTTATACAGGTAACGAGTTCAAACAGGTGCAGTTAATACAGGTAATGAGTGGAGAACAGGAGGGCTTCTTAAAGAAAAAATAACAGGTCTGTGAGAGCCGGAATTCTTACTGGTTGGTAGGTGATCAAATACTTATGTCATGCAATAAAATGCAAATTAATTATTTAAAAATCATACAATGTGATTTTCTGGATTTTTGTTTTAGATTCCGTCTCTCACAGTTGAAATGTACCTATGATTAAAAATTACAGACCTCTACATGCTTTGTAAGTAGGAAAACCTGCAAAATCGGCAGTGTATCAAATACTTGTTCTCCCCACTGTATATACACTACTGTTCAAAAGTTTGGGGTCACTTAGGAATGTCCTTGTTTTCGGAAGAAAAGCAGGTTTTTTGTCCATTAAAATAACATCAAATTGATCAGAAATACAGTGTAGACATTGTTAATGTTGTAAATGGCTTTTGTAGCTGGAAACGGTTGATTTTTAATGGAATATCTACATAGGCGTACAGAGACCCATTATCAGCAACCATCAGTCCTGTGTTCCAATGGCACGTTGTGTTTGCTAATCCATCGTTATGTTTGGAGGAAAAAGGGGGCTACTTGCAAGCTGAAGAACACCATCCCAACCGTGAAGCACGGGGGTGGCAGCATCATGCTGTGGGGGTGCTTTGCTGCAGGAGGGACTGGTGCACTTCACAAAATAGATGGCATCATGAGGAAGGAAAATAATGTGGATATATTTAAGCAACATCTCAAGACATCAGTCAGGATGTTAAAGCTTTGTCGCAAATGGGTCTTCCAAATGGACAATGACCCCAAGCATACTTCCAAAGTTGTGGCAAAATGGCTTAAGGACAACAAAGTAAAGGTATTGGAGTGGCCATCACAAAGCCCTGTCCTCAATCCTATATAAAATGTGTGGGCAGAACTGAAAACGTGTGTGCGAGCAAGGAGGCCTACAAACCTGACTCAATTACACCAGCTCTGTCAGGAGGAATGAGCCAATATTCGCCCAATTTATTGTGGGAAGCTTGTGGAAGGCTACCCGAAACGTTTGACCCAAGTTAAACAATTTAAAGGCAATGCTACAAAATACTAATTGAGTGTATGTAAACTTCTGACCCACTGGGAATGTGATGAAAGAAAGAAAAGCTGAAATAAATCATTCTCTCTACTATTATTCTGTCACTTCACATTCTTAAAATAAAGTGGTGATCCTAACTGACCTAAAACAGATTTTTACTGGAATTAAATTTCAGGAATTGTGAAAATCTGTATTTGTGTATTTGGCTAAGGTGTATGTAAACCTCTGACTTCAACGGTGTACAGTCATGGTCAAAAGTTTTGAGGATGACACAAATCCTAATTTTCACAAAGTCTGCTGCCTCAGTTTTGATGATTGCAATTTGCATATACTCCAGAATGTCATGAAGAGTGATCAGATGAATTGGAATTAATTGCAAAGTCCCTCTTTTCCATGAAAATGAACTTAATCCCAAAAAACATTTCCACTGCATTTCAGCCCTGCCACAAAAGGACCAGCTGCCATCATGTCAGTGATTCTCTCGTTAACACAGGTGAGAGTGTTGACGAGGACAAGGCTGGAGATCACTCTGTCATGCTGATTGAGTTAGAATAACAGACTGGAAGCTTTAAAAGGAGGGTGGTGCTTGAAATCATTGTTCTTCCTCTGTTAACCATGAAACACGTGCCGTCATCATTGCTTTGCACAAAAAGGGCTTCATAGGCAAGGATATTGCTGCTAGTAAGATTGCACCTAAATCAACCATTTATCGGATCATCAAGAACTTCAAGGAGAGAGGTTCAATTGTTGTGAAGAAGGCGTCAGGGCGCCCAAGAAAGTCCAGCAAGCGCCAGGACTGTCTCCTAAAGTTGATTCAGCTGCGGGATCGGGGCACCACCAGGGCAGAGCTTGCTCAGGAATGGCAGCAGGCAGGTGTGAGTGCTTCTGCACGCACAGTGATGCAAAGACTTTTGTAGGATGGCCTGGTGTCAAGAAGGGAAGCAAAGAAGCCACTTCTCTCCAGGAAAAACATCAGGGACAGACTGATATTCTGCAAAAGGTACAGGGATTGGACTGCTGAGGACTGGGATAAAGTCATTTTCTCTGATGAATCCCCTTTGCGATTGTTTGGGGCATCCGGAAAACACCTTGTCTGGAGAAGACAAGGTGAGCGCTACCATCAGTCCTGTGTCATGCCAACAGTAAAGCATCCTGAGACCATTCATGTGTGGGGTTGCATTGATTATACAATAATGGGCTGCCATCAGTCAGGATGTGGCCCAGAAGTTAATTGACAGCATGCCAGGGCGGATTGCAGAGGTCTTGAAAAAGAAGGGTCAACACTGCAAATATTGACTCTTTCTTTAAACTTAATGTAATTGTCAATAAAAGCCTTTGACACTTATGGAATGCTTGTAATTATACTTCAGTATACCATAGTAACATCTGACAAAAATATCTCAGAACACTGAAGCAGCGAACTTTGTGAAGACCAATACTTGTGTCATTCTCAAAACTTTTGACCACGACTGTATATCACGGTGTCAAGACATATTAACTAACAGGTTATAGAGAAAACAATGCAATTATCACAACACATATGTTGTAATATGGCTTTTTTTTCTGGCTTGGCTTCCCCGGTGCATCACTCCTGGAGCTTTGTTTGTTGGTGTTTAATCTTCTGTTGACGGTAGAGAGCCAATAGGAGCATTCTGGAGAATCACTACCCAGCTGTATGAGGTTAGAGAGAGAGAAGACTCATTATCCAGGGTTCACCTCTGTAGCACCACAACATCTCAGGCTTGTTTTAACTTGACCGCTAGCAGTACCTGAGTCCTGACCGTTACACTACATTACTACATTACTGCATTACTACATTACTGTATTACTACATTACTACATTACTGCATTACTACATTATCACATTACTACATTACTACATTGCTGTATTACTACATTACTACATTACTACATTACTACATTACCGCATTACTACATTACCGTATTACTACATTACTGCATTACTACATTACTGCATTACTACATTACTGCATTACTACATTACTGCATTACTGTATTACTACATTACTGTATTACTACATTACTGCATTACTGTATTACTGCATTACTACATTACTGTATTACTACATTACTGTATTACTGTATTACTACATTACTGCATTACTACATACTACATTATCGCATTACTACATTGCTACATTACTGCATTACTACATTACTGCATTACTACATTACTGCATTACTACATTACTGTATTACTACATTACTGCATTACTACATTACTGCATTACTACATTACTGTATTACTACATTACTGCATTACTGTATTACTACATTACTGTATTACTGTATTACTACATTACTACATTACTGTATTACTGCATTACTACATTACTGTATTACTGCATTACTGCATTACTGTATTACTACATTACTGTATTACTACATTACTACATTACTGTATTACTGCATTACTACATTACTGCATTACTACATTACTGCATTACTGTATTACTGCATTACTGTATTACTACATTACTGTATTACTACATTACTGCATTACTACATTACTACATTACTGTATTACTACATTACTGCATTACTGTATTACTGCATTACTGCATTACTGTATTACTGCATTACTGCATTACTGTATTACTGCATTACTGTATTACTACATTACTGCATTACTGTATTACTACATTACTGTATTACTGCATTACTGTATTACTACATTACTGCATTACTGCATTACTGTATTACTACATTACTGTATTACTACATTACTGCATTACTACATTACTGCATTACTGCATTACTACATTACTACATTACTGCCAGGGAACAGTGAGGGGAACACGTGAGGGTTGCGTCAACTGAGAACCACCAGATTCCCACAGAATGAATCATGGTCAGGTTCCATTTTAGATTAAATTAAATACATTGTTATTGTTTTTGAAAAGTTTATGTAGCTACAGAGCAATTTAATCCTGAAGAGTCTATTGACGCACCCTTTAGGCAATCTAAGTAACATAATACAAAAATCTACATCAAAATCTGTCAGTTTAAACTAGAGATATCTGGCCTTCCGCGTCTGGCTGAGCTACAGCGGTGTTTGGCAGACCATGAGACATCCCGAAAATCTGTATTCTCACGATAAGGTCTGTAGCTTCCGAATGGTTTGACCATTCCATGGAAAGGGGAGACTCTCGCGAACACGATGGTGTTCTCCATTTTGCTCTATAACTCCCACAAGTGTCATGGAACTCGTCTGAAGGTAACCCATACAAATGAATGGAAGTATGGAGGTAGTTTTGTGCCAACAAAAATAAGGGGTTAAATATGTCCTGATCTGTCTTATGTCTCCTAGATACAGGACAGACACTTCAGAACCTTATTCCTTATGGTTTATTTTTGACCGTCTTTTTGGCCATTTATGAATGTTTTATTCAATGTGTTTCTATGGGCTATAGTAGTAAATACCAAATTCAATATTTGTGTTTTTTTCTACCTAAAGGAGTCCACAATTCTAAATCAATTAGCTAAATGATCCATGGTATGACCATCTAAAAACAATTCCATATGTTAGCTTCGTAGATGACTATCTGAATAATGACAACATTATGACTATCTGAATAATGACAACATTATGACTATCTGAATAATGACAACATTATGACTATCTGAATAATGACAACATTATGACTATCTGAATAATGACAACATTATGACTGTTTGACTATCTGAATAATGACAACATTATTATATAGTCTAGTGAGTTTTTTTTGGCAGAAATGCCTTCTGGAACATGTGAACTTTCATGTGCCTTAATAACAAACTTGTAATCTGTAAATACAATTATTTATTTATTTATTACGAGCCTAGTAGGTTTAGCCACAGAAAAAGACAGGAATCTTCCCGCTAGCCATGATTGGCTGAGATAATGGATGGGCTGGACATTCCGAGAGATGAGTTCAGATTGGTCTGCCATGTAGCAGCTTCTGTCTATAACATGAGCTGCTCAGTATGTGTAGCTCACAGAACGGGACCGCCGAGTGCTGAAGCGTGTAAAAAATCGTCTGTCCTCGGTTTCAACTCTCACTTCCGAGTTCTAAACTGCCTCTGGAAGCAACGGCAGCATAATAACTGTTCGTCGGGATCGTCATGAAATGGGTTTCCATGGCCGAGCAGCCGCACACAAGCCTAAGATCACAATGCGCAATGCCAAGCGTCGGCTGGAGTGGTGTAAAGCTCACCGCCATTGGGCTCTGGAGCAATGGAAACGCGTTCTCTGGAGTGATGAATCACACTTCACCATCTGGCAGTCCGACGGACGAATCTGAGTTTGGCAGATGCCAGGAGAACAATACCTGCCCGAATGCGTAGTGCCAACTGTAAAGTTTGGTGGAGGAGGAATAATGGTCTGTGGCTGTTTTTCATGGTTTGGGCTAGGCCCCTTGGTTCCAGTGAATGGAAATCTTAACGCTACAGCATACAATGACATTCCAGACGATTCTGTGCTTCCAACTTTGTGGCAACAGTTTGGGGAAGGCCCTTTCCTGTTTCAGCATGACAATGCCCCCGTGCACAATGCGAGGTCCATACAGAAATGGATTGTCGAGATCGGTGTGGAAGAACTTGACTGGCCTGCACAGAGCCCTAACCTCAACCCCATAGAATACCCTTGGGATGAATTGGAACGCCGACTGCGAGCCAGGCCTAATCGCCCATCATCAGTGCCCGACCTCACTAATGCTCTTGTGGCTGAATGGAAGCAAGTCCCCTGCAGCAATGTTCCAACATCTAGTGGAAAACCTTCCCAGAAGAGTGGAGGCTGTTATAGCAGCAAAGTGGGGACCAACTCCATATTAATGTCCATGATTTTGGAATGAGATGTTCGACGAGCAGGTGTCCACATACTTTTGGATATGTAGTGTACATTCAGCCTCTTGTGAATTGAAGAAAAATTATGAAACACGCAGAGACGAAAGATACATTATTTAATGTTTTTCTCTTTTTTTTCTTGGTCAATTTTTTGCCTCGCTTCCCTTGGGATCCATGAATAGTGCAAAGCTGTGCTCACTTCCAGATGTCTTTACTCTGGTCTTCCAGATGTCTTTACTCTGGTCTCGTAAAACAACTCCTTGATTTTCCAACTGTTATTAGATTGTTATTGTGTATAAAAACAGGTCAGTAAAAACACTTTATTGAGAAACCTAAATTGAGCTGCTAGACAGTTTTAAATGTAAAAAGATACGCCTAGTCTTTTTTTTCTTCTAAAACACAGTAAAAAAACTAAAACATTGTTGGCTCTCTGGACTGGAAAGGCACTTTGAAGACTGTTCCCCCCCAACTCCCCTCCTCCCTGTCTCCTTCTCTGTGTGTGATGGTTTTATAGCATCAGGGACTCAACTATTCAGCCTCTCTGGATGAGCGCTGGGTTTTACTAGTTTCTCTGTGGCCAGGGACATTTAATATGGAAACAGAGCAGACTGGCTTTAGCGGAGTACAAAGAGGAGGGGATTAGTCCGTCGTCTAGTGACGATGAAGAGGAGGGGATTAGTCCGTCGTCTAGTGACGATGAAGAGGAGGGGATTAGTCCGTCGTCTAGTGACGATGAAGAGGAGGGGATTAGTCCGTCGTCTAGTGACGATGAAGAGGAGGGGATTAGTCCGTCGTCTAGTGACGATGAAGAGGAGGGGATTAGTCCGTCGTCTAGTGACGTTGAAGAGGAGGGGATTAGTCCGTCGTCTAGTGACGATGAAGAGGAGGGGATTAGTCCGTCGTCTAGTGACGTTGAAGAGGAGGGGATTAGTCCGTCGTCTAGTGACGATGAAGAGGAGGGGATTAGTCCGTCGTCTAGTGACGATGAAGAGGAGGGGATTAGTCCGTCGTCTAGTGACGATGAAGAGGAGGAGCTCTGATGTAGACATCTGAAAACAAGGCCGTTTTATTGACATGCCATCTATCAGCAGTATTGCAGAGAGAGGGAGTTAGAGACCTTTTGAGGTGGTGTGAAGTAGAGTTCGGTAGTGATGGAGTCTCCCTCTAGTAGGCCAGTTCCAGCTCTTCATATCGGGGGCCGTGGGCCCTGAGTAGGCTACTGATATGCTTTGAGTTTTACTGTCTTTTGAGACATAAGCCACAATATATTTTCTCAGTCTAGGTTAGTTACAGCAACCTATTGCTGTCTCTCCTCTATAGGACTAACCAGCATGCCTTTCTATTGCTGTCTCTCCTCTATAGGACTAACCAGCATGCCTTTCTATTGCTGTCTCTCCTCTATAGGACTAACCAGCATGCCTTTCTATTGCTGTCTCTCCTCTATAGGACTAACCAGCATGCCTTTCTATTGCTGTCTCTCCTCTATAGGACTAACCAGCATGCCTTTCTATTGCTGTCTCTCCTCTATAGGACTAACCAGCATGCCTTTCTATTGCTGTCTCTCCTCTATAGGACTAACCAGCATGCCTTTCTATTGCTGTCTCTCCTCTATAGGACTAACCAGCATGCCTTTCTATTGCTGTCTCTCCTCTATAGGACTAACCAGCATGCCTTTCTATTGCTGTCTCTCCTCTATAGGACTAACCAGCATGCCTTTCTATTGCTGTCTCTCCTCTATAGGACTAACCAGCATGCCTTTCTATTGCTGTCTCTCCTCTATAGGACTAACCAGCATGCCTTTCTATTGCTGTCTCTCCTCTATAGGACTAACCAGCATGCCTTTCTATTGCTGTCTCTCCTCTATAGGACTAACCAGCATGCCTTTCTATTGCTGTCTCTCCTCTATAGGACTAACCAGCATGCCTTTCTATTGCTGTCTCTCCTCTATAGGACTAACCAGCATGCCTTTCTATTGCTGTCTCTCCTCTATAGGACTAACCAGCATGCCTTTCTATTGCTGTCTCTCCTCTATAGGACTAACCAGCATGCCTTTCTATTGCTGTCTCTCCTCTATAGGACTAACCAGCATGCCTTTCTATTGCTGTCTCTCCTCTATAGGACTAACCAGCATGCCTTTCTATTGCTGTCTCTCCTCTATAGGACTAACCAGCATGCCTTTCTATTGCTGTCTCTCCTCTATAGGACTAACCAGCATGCCTTTCTATTGCTGTCTCTCCTCTATAGGACTAACCAGCATGCCTTTCTATTGCTGTCTCTCCTCTATAGGACTAACCAGCATGCCTTTCTATTGCTGTCTCTCCTCTATAGGACTAACCAGCATGCCTTTCTATTGCTGTCTCTCCTCTATAGGACTAACCAGCATGCCTTTCTATTGCTGTCTCTCCTCTATAGGACTAACCAGCATGCCTTTCTATTGCTGTCTCTCCTCTATAGGACTAACCAGCATGCCTTTCTATTGCTGTCTCTCCTCTATAGGACTAACCAGCATGCCTTTCTATTGCTGTCTCTCCTCTATAGGACTAACCAGCATGCCTTTCTATTGCTGTCTCTCCTCTATAGGACTAACCAGCATGCCTTTCTATTGCTGTCTCTCCTCTATAGGACTAACCAGCATGCCTTTCTATTGCTGTCTCTCCTCTATAGGACTAACCAGCATGCCTTTCTATTGCTGTCTCTCCTCTATAGGACTAACCAGCATGCCTTTCTATTGCTGTCTCTCCTCTATAGGACTAACCAGCATGCCTTTCTATTGCTGTCTCTCCTCTATAGGACTAACCAGCATGCCTTTCTATTGCTGTCTCTCCTCTATAGGACTAACCAGCATGCCTTTCTATTGCTGTCTCTCCTCTATAGGACTAACCAGCATGCCTTTCTATTGCTGTCTCTCCTCTATAGGACTAACCAGCATGCCTTTCTATTGCTGTCTCTCCTCTATAGGACTAACCAGCATGCCTTTCTATTGCTGTCTCTCCTCTATAGGACTAACCAGCATGCCTTTCTATTGCTGTCTCTCCTCTATAGGACTAACCAGCATGCCTTTCTATTGCTGTCTCTCCTCTATAGGACTAACCAGCATGCCTTTCTATTGCTGTCTCTCCTCTATAGGACTAACCAGCATGCCTTTCTATTGCTGTCTCTCCTCTATAGGACTAACCAGCATGCCTTTCTATTGCTGTCTCTCCTCTATAGGACTAACCAGCATGCCTTTCTATTGCTGTCTCTCCTCTATAGGACTAACCAGCATGCCTTTCTATTGCTGTCTCTCCTCTATAGGACTAACCAGCATGCCTTTCTATTGCTGTCTCTCCTCTATAGGACTAACCAGCATGCCTTTCTATTGCTGTCTCTCCTCTATAGGACTAACCAGCATGCCTTTCTATTGCTGTCTCTCCTCTATAGGACTAACCAGCATGCCTTTCTATTGCTGTCTCTCCTCTATAGGACTAACCAGCATGCCTTTCTATTGCTGTCTCTCCTCTATAGGACTAACCAGCATGCCTTTCTATTGCTGTCTCTCCTCTATAGGACTAACCAGCATGCCTTTCTATTGCTGTCTCTCCTCTATAGGACTAACCAGCATGCCTTTCTATTGCTGTCTCTCCTCTATAGGACTAACCAGCATGCCTTTCTATTGCTGTCTCTCCTCTATAGGACTAACCAGCATGCCTTTCTATTGCTGTCTCTCCTCTATAGGACTAACCAGCATGCCTTTCTATTGCTGTCTCTCCTCTATAGGACTAACCAGCATGCCTTTCTATTGCTGTCTCTCCTCTATAGGACTAACCAGCATGCCTTTCTATTGCTGTCTCTCCTCTATAGGACTAACCAGCATGCCTTTCTATTGCTGTCTCTCCTCTATAGGACTAACCAGCATGCCTTTCTATTGCTGTCTCTCCTCTATAGGACTAACCAGCATGCCTTTCTATTGCTGTCTCTCCTCTATAGGACTAACCAGCATGCCTTTCTATTGCTGTCTCTCCTCTATAGGACTAACCAGCATGCCTTTCTATTGCTGTCTCTCCTCTATAGGACTAACCAGCATGCCTTTCTATTGCTGTCTCTCCTCTATAGGACTAACCAGCATGCCTTTCTATTGCTGTCTCTCCTCTATAGGACTAACCAGCATGCCTTTCTATTGCTGTCTCTCCTCTATAGGACTAACCAGCATGCCTTTCTATTGCTGTCTCTCCTCTATAGGACTAACCAGCATGCCTTTCTATTGCTGTCTCTCCTCTATAGGACTAACCAGCATGCCTTTCTATTGCTGTCTCTCCTCTATAGGACTAACCAGCATGCCTTTCTATTGCTGTCTCTCCTCTATAGGACTAACCAGCATGCCTTTCTATTGCTGTCTCTCCTCTATAGGACTAACCAGCATGCCTTTCTATTGCTGTCTCTCCTCTATAGGACTAACCAGCATGCCTTTCTATTGCTGTCTCTCCTCTATAGGACTAACCAGCATGCCTTTCTATTGCTGTCTCTCCTCTATAGGACTAACCAGCATGCCTTTCTATTGCTGTCTCTCCTCTATAGGACTAACCAGCATGCCTTTCTATTGCTGTCTCTCCTCTATAGGACTAACCAGCATGCCTTTCTATTGCTGTCTCTCCTCTATAGGACTAACCAGCATGCCTTTCTATTGCTGTCTCTCCTCTATAGGACTAACCAGCATGCCTTTCTATTGCTGTCTCTCCTCTATAGGACTAACCAGCATGCCTTTCTTTGTCTTAACCATCAGGATTCTAAGTAGATTACAGACAGTAATTAGTATTCTAATCTAATCAACCTTTACTTCCATCTCCACCCCTCTGCATGCTGACGGACAGACTGACACCACTAGTAGCTTCTGAGAGCACATGTCACTTCAACTATCAACTGCCTCCCATTCTATACCTACAGCTACAGAAATGCTCAGATAGTTTTGTCCTTTGCTTCTGAAGATTTGTCAGTAGTCTCAATAATCTCAATAATCATGCTACTCTATTCCAATGTGTTCAGAAGGGACATCACAGACATTTCAAGACTTCTAGTATACTTCACTGTTTAGTATAAAACTGGTTCCATGGTTGAGTCACCCAAGTGATAGACTGTTCTCTCTGCTACCGCACGGCAAGCGGTACCGGAGCACCAAGTCTAGGTCCAAAAGGCTCCTTAACAGCTTCTACCCCCAAGCCATAAGACTCCTGAACAGCTAATCATGGCTACCCAGACTATTTATAAATAAATAAATAATTTTATTTTTTACATTGATCCTCCCCCCCTTTGTTTTTACACTGCTGCTATTCGCTGTTTATTATCTATGCATAGTCTCTTTACTCCTACCTACATGTACATATTACCTTGACTAACCTGTACCCAGCACATTGACTCAGTACCGGTACCCCCTGTATATAGCCTCATTATTACCTGGACTAACCTGTACCCAGCACATTGACTCGGTACCGGTACCCCCTGTATATAGCCGCATTATTGTTATTTTATTGTGTTACTTTTTATTTAATTTTTTACTTTAGTTTATTTAGTAAATATTTTATTAACTCTATTTCTTGAACTGCATTGTTGGTTAAGGGCTGTAAGGAAGCATTTCACTGTGAGGTCTACACCTGTTGTATTCGGCGCATGTGACAAATACAATCTTGATTTGATTTGACATTTTCTGAAGAAGAGGCCCATCTGTAAAGTAGCTGCATACTGATATAGTGGCCAAGTGTAGAGGCTGTAATCATTGACTTCCCAGAATGCAGTGCTAGTGAGCAGTAGCAGGCAGCTGAAGATCCTGCCCTGAGAATGTATTCTCTATCTAGTCCTTTGATTAAGCAAATCTGAAAGCTGATATATCAAGACATTTACAGTTTTATAGTTATATATATCTATAGGTACAGTGCATTCAGAAAGTATTCAGACCCCTTCCCTTTTTCCACATTTTGTTACGTTACAGCCTTATTCTAAAATTGATTAAATGCATTTATTTTCCTCATCAATCTACACACAATACCCCATAATGACGAAGCAAAAACTGGTTTTTAGACATTTCTGCAAATGTATTAACAGAAATAGCTTATTTATATACAGTACCAGTCAAAGGTTTGGACACACCTACTCATTCAAGGTTTTTCTTTATTTTTACTATTTTCTACATTGTAGAATAATAGTGAAGACATCAAAACTATGAAATAACACATATGGAATCATGTAGTAACCAAAAAAGTGTTAAACAAATCAAAATATATTTAACATTTGAGATTCTTCATAGAGCCACCCTTTGCCTTGATGACAGCTTTGCACACTCTTGGCATTCTCTCAACCAGCTTCACCTGGAATGCTTTTCCAACAGTCTTGAAGGAGTTCCCACATATGCTGAGCACTTGTTGGCTGCTTTTCCTTCACTATGCCGTCCAACTCATCCCAAACAATCTCAATTGGGTTGAGGTCGGGGGATTGTGGAGGACAGGTCATCTGATGCAGCACTCCATTACTCTCCTTCTTGGTAAAATAGCCCTTACACAGCCTGGAGGTGTGTTGGGTCATTGTCCTGTTGAAAAACAAATGATAGTCCCACTAAGCGCAAACCAGATGGGATGGCGTATCGCTGCAGAATGCTGTGGTAGCCATGCTGGTTAAGTGTGCCTTGAATTCTAAATAAATCACAGACAGTGCCACCAGCAATGCACTCCCACACCATCACACCTCCTCCTCCATGCTTCACGGTGGGAACCACACATTTTTGGTTACTACATGATTCCATATGTGTTATTTCATAGTGTCGATGTCTTCACTATTATTCTACAATGTAGAAAATAGTCAAAATAAAGAAAAACCCTGGAATGAGTAGGTGGAGGTGTGTCCTAATGAGGAGGTGTTATAAAACCCTGGAATGAGGAGGTGTTATAAAACCCTGGAATGAGGAGGTGTTATAAAACCCTGGAATGAGGAGGTGGAGGTGTGTCCTAATGAGGAGGTGTTATAAAACCCTGGAATGAGGAGGTGGAGGTGTGTCCTAATGAGGAGGTGTTATAAAACCCTGGAATGAGGAGGTGTTATAAAACCCTGGAATGAGGAGGTGTTATAAAACCCTGGAATGAGGAGGTGGAGGTGTGTCCTAATGAGGAGGTGTTATAAAACCCTGGAATGAGGAGGTGTTATAAAACCCTGGAATGAGGAGGTGGAGGTGTGTCCTAATGAGGAGGTGTTATAAAATCCTGGAATGAGGAGGTGTTCTAAAACCCTGGAATGAGGAGGTGTTATAAAACCCTGGAATGAGGAGGTGGAGGTGTGTCCTAATGAGGAGGTGTTATAAAACCCTGGAATGAGGAGGTGGAGGTGTGTCCTAATGAGGAGGTGTTATAAAACCCTGGAATGAGGAGGTGTTATAAAACCCTGGAATGAGGAGGTGTTATAAAACCCTGGAATGAGGAGGTGGAGGTGTGTCCTAATGAGGAGGTGTTATAAAACCCTGGAATGAGGAGGTGTTATAAAACCCTGGAATGAGGAGGTGGAGGTGTGTCCTAATGAGGAGGTGTTATAAAATCCTGGAATGAGGAGGTGTTCTAAAACCCTGGAATGAGGAGGTGTTATAAAACCCTGGAATGAGGAGGTGTTATAAAACCCTGGAATGAGGAGGTGGAGGTGTGTCCTAATGAGGAGGTGTTATAAAACCCTGGAATGAGGAGGTGTTATAAATACCCCCTGGAATGAGGAGGTGTTATAAAACCCTGGAATGAGGAGGTGTTATAAAACCCTGGAATGAGGAGGTGTTATAAAACCCTGGAATGAGGAGGTGTTCTAAAACCCTGGAATGAGTGGGTGTGTCCAAACTTTTGACTGGTACTGTAAGTATTCAGACCCTTTGCTATTAGACTCAATTGAGCTCAGGTGCATCCTGTTTCCATTGATCATCCTGGAGATGTTTCTACAACTTGATTGGAGTCCACCTGTGGTAAATGCAATTGATTGGACATCATTTGGAAAGACACACACCTGTCTATATAAGGTCCCACAGTTGACAGGACATGTCAGAGCAAAAACCAAGCCATGAGGTTGAAGGAATTGTCTGTAGAGCTCCGAGACAGGATTGTGTCGAGGCACAGATCTGGGGAAGGGTACCAAAAAATGTGAGCAGCATTGAAGGTCCCCAAGAACACAGTGGCCTCCATCATTCTTACATGGAAGAAGTTTGGAACCACCAAGACTCTTCCTAGAGCTGGCTGCCCGGCCAAACTGAGCAATCGGGGGAGAAGAGCCTTGGTCAGGGAGGTGACCAAGAACCCTATTGTCACTCTGACAGAGCTCCAGAGTTCCTCTGTGGAGATGGGAGAACCTTCCAGAAGGACAACCATCTCTGCAGCACTCCACCAATTAGGCCTTTATGGTAGAGTGGCCAGACGGAAGCCACTCCTCAGTAAAAGGCACATGACAGCCCTGCTTGGAGTTTTCCAAAAGGCACCTAAAGGACTCTCAGACCATGAGAAACAAGATTCTCTGGTCTGATGAAACCAAGATTGAACTCTTTGGCCTGAATGCCAAGCGTCACGTCTGGAGGAAACCTGGCACAATCCCTACGGTGATGCAGGGTGGTGGCAGCAACCTGCTGAGGGGATGTTTTTCAGCGGCAGGGACTGGGAGACTAGTCAGGATCGAGGGAAAGATGAACGGAGCAAAGTACAGAGAGATCCTTGATGAAAACCTGCTCCAGAGCTCTCAGGACCTCAGACTTGACGTGGGAAGTGTTGGGAGTTCCATTATTTGATTCTAGTCTCTACGTACAACAACGTGGCTGGAATCAGTGACCTTTTCTTCTATTTTAGCATTTCCAATTGTAATCACGTCCATGCTTTCTCTTGAGCTGTATTCATTGCGTTGGTTAACTTGGTCACATTGCATGGACAGCATGGTAGTGGGATTCATTGATTTCCTTTGTTTGATGCCGGCTACAAAAGGCTGGTAACTCTAATGAACTTAGAGGTAACTCTGGGTCTTCTGTAGCTCAGTTGGTAGAGCATGGTGCTTGCAATGCCAGGATTGTGTGTTCGATTCCCATGGGGGGCCAGTATGAAAAATGTTTTCACTCACTAATTGGACGCCGCTCTGGATAAGAGCGTCTGCTAAATGACTAAAATGTAAACAAATCTAACAGACTGGCTGGACGGCTGAATACAATGGAGCAACACATCAGCGATGGTGCAGGCAAAACACTCACAATGGACACTCACCTAGAGAAAGTGGAAACGCAGCTGGAGGCCCTGAACGAGAAGAACACAGACAGTAAAATAGAAGTAGGACAGTTGGCTGAGAGGGAAGTGATCCTACAGCGTCTTTGAAACATTCTTCTTCAACCTGTTCGGCTCCAGTGCCCCCGTTCACATTTAGCGCAATGTCTGGGTAAGATTTAACTACACATACAACCACTACTCAGTAGAGGTTCGGAAGCAGAGGAGTGCCTTCATAAAGAACGTCTTGAGAGATCACGGTATTCAGGATGGATTACACTTCCCGCCGATAATGATGGTGGACTACCATGTTGAGAAAATGTCCTTCATATCCATGGTTGAAGCCACTGCATTCCTAGCAGAGAACAACCTCAGCAGGAAATACATCTGTGTCACATCTCCTCCCGCCCCCCCTCTCCGGCGCTCGACGTCGCCGGTCTATACTAACCAACGGTCCTGGCAACCCACCTTTACGCACACCTGGCAACCATCATTATCACTCTAACTAGGCTGTTTATGTCTCCATGGCAGATGCTTCTCCTGTTTTCTAAACTCACTAACTGCTCCTACTACTTTATAACCGGTCTACGCAGCTAATCCTTTTTTGCCTGGTGCACAAAAAAAATTATGGATGGATAAATTATTATTAAGTTAATATTCTGCGCAATATGAGTAGTGGGGGGTGTAGAGTGGGATCAGTAGATTAGGCTTTCTACTTATGAACTTCATGTGGTTCCCTGTAGCTCAGTTGGTAGAGCATGGCGCTTGCAACGCCAGGGTTGTGGGTTCGATTCCCACGGGGGGCCAGTATGAAAAATTTATGCACTCACTAACTGTAAGTCGCTCTGGATAAAAGTGTCTGAATGACTAAAAATGTTTTAAAATATGTAAATGTGCCAAGTCCATCAGGTGGCCTACTGAGGAAACTGATTTGATTAGTCCAATATGATGCAGGTTGCATTATGTTGAACTGATTTGATTAGTCCAATATGATGCAGGTTGCATTATGTTGAACTGATTTGATTAGTCCAATATGATGCAGGTTGCATTATGTTGAACTGATTTGATTAGTCCAATATGATGCAGGCTGCATTATGTTGAACTGATTTTTTTCTACCTTTCCTTTAACCCCCCCATTCCCCCCCCCCCCCCCCCCCCCCCAGCCTCACTATTATAACTAACCTTTTCTACCTTTCCTTTAACCCCCCCATTCCCCCCCATCCCCCCCATCCCCCCCCCCCCAGCCTCACTATTATAACTAACCTTTTCTACCTTTCCTTTAACCCCCCCATTCCCCCCCATCCCCCCCCCCCAGCCTCACTATTATAACTAACCTTTTCTACCTTTCCTTTAACCCCCCCATTCCCCCCCATCCCCCCCCCCCCAGCCTCACTATTATAACTAACCTTTTCTACCTTTCCTTTAACCCCCCCAGTCTCATTAATTGAATCTGCTACCATTCCTATTTATATATCTCTTAGGATCTGCTACCATATCTGTCCATTTACGGTGCATTCGGAAATTATTCAGACACTTTGACATTTTCCTCATTTTTGTTACGTTTCAGCCTTATTCTGAGATGGATGAAATTGTTTAGTTTTTCTTCTCATCCATCTACACACACAATGACGAAGCAATAAACATACACTACCGGTCAAAGGTTTAATAACACCTACTCATTCCAGGGTTTTTCTTTATTTTTACGATTTTCTACATTGTAGAATAATAGTGAAGACATCAAAACTATGAAATAACACATGGAATAATTTAGTAACCAAAAAAGTGTTAAACAAATCAAAATATATTTTATATTTGAGATTCTTCAAATAGCCACCCTTTGCATTGATGACAGCTTTGCACACTCTTGGCATTCTCTCAACCAGCTTCACCTGGAATGCTTTTCCAACAGTCTTGAAGGAGTTCCCACATATGCTGAGCACTTGTTGGCTCCTTCACTCTGCCATCCAACATCCCAAACCATTTCAATTTGGTTGAGGTCGAGGAATTGTGGAGGCCAGGTCATCTGATGCAGCACTCCATCACTCTCCTTTTTGGTAAAATAGCCCTTACACAGCCTGGAGGTGTGTTGGGTCATTGTCCTGTTGAAAAAAAAATGATTGTCCCACTAAGCCCAGACCAGATGGGATGGCGTATCGCTGCAGAATGCTGTGGTAGCCATGCTGGGTAAGTGTGCCTTGAATTCTAAATAAATCACATAGAGTGTAACCAGCACAGAACCCCCACACCATAACACCTCCTCCTCCATGCTTTATGGTGGGAACCACACATGCGGAGATAATCCGTTCACCCACACCGCGTCTCACAAAGACACGGCGGTTGGAACCAAAAATCTCCAATTTGGACTCATCAGACCAAATTACAGATTTCCTCTGGTCTAATGTCCATTGCTCGTGTTTCTTAGCCCAAGCAGATCTCTTCTTCTTATTGGTGTCCTTTAGTATTGGTTTCTTTGCAGCAATTCAACCATGAAGGCCTGATTCACACAGTCCCCTCTGAACAGATGATGTTGAGATGTGTCTGTTACTTGAACTCTGTGAAGAATTTATTTGGGCTGCAAGCTGAGGCTGGTAACTCTAATGAACTTATCCTCTGCAGCAGAGGTAACTCTGGGTCTTCCATTCCTGTGGTGGTCCTCATGAGAGCCAGTTTCATCATAGCGCTTAATGGTTTTTGCAACTGCACTTGAAGAAACGTTCAAAGTTCTTGAAATGTTTCGGATTGACTGACCTTCTTGTCTTAAAGTAATAATGGACTGTCGTTTCTCTTTGCTTATTTGAGCTGTTCTTGCCATAATATGGACTTGGTCTTTTACCAAATAGGGCTATCTTCTGTATACCCCCCTACCTTGTAACAACACAACTGATTGGCTTAAGCGCATTAAGAAGGAAAGAAATTCCACAAATTAACTTTTAAGAAGGCACACCTGTTAATAGAAATGCATTCCAGGTGACTACCTCATGAAGCTGGTTGAGAGAATGCCAAGAGTGTGTAAAGCTGTCATCAAGGCAAAGGGTGGCTACTTGAAGAAAATATAAACTCAACTGAAATATAAAACATATTTTGATTTGTTTAACACTTTTTTGGTTACTACATGATTCCATATGTGTTATGTCATAGTTTTGATGTCTTCACTATTATTCTACAATGTAGAAAATAGTAAAAATAAAGAAAAACCCTTGAATTAGTAGGTGTTCTAAAACCTTTGACCGGTAGTGTGTATATATATCAAATGTACATGTAACAGTATTCAGACCCTTTACTCAGTACTTTGTTGAAGCACCTTTGGCAGCGATTACAGCCTCGAGTCATCTTGGGTATGATGCTACAAGCTTGGCACACCTGTGTTTGGGGAGTTTCTCCCATTCTTGTGTTCTTGGGGACCTTCAATGCTGCAAAAATGTTTTGATACCCTTCCCCAGATCTGTGCCTCGACACAATCCTGTCTCGGAGCTCTACGGACAATTCCTTCGACCTCATGGCTTGGTTTTTGCTCTGATATGCACTGTCAACTGTGGGACCTTATATAGACAGGTGTGTGCCTTTCCAAATCATGTCCAATCAATTGAATTTACCACAGGCGGACTCCAATCAAGTTGTAGAAACTTCTCAAGGATGATCAACGGAAACAGGATGCACCTTGTCTCAATTTTGAGTCTCATAGCAAAGGGCCTGAATTCTTATGTAAATAAGGTATTTCTGTATTTTATGTTTAATAAATGTGGAAACATTTATGAAAACCTGTTTTCTCTTCGTCATTATGGGGTATTGTGTTTAGATTGAAGAGGATTTGTATTTATTTAATCCATTTTAAAATAATGTTGTAATGTAACAAAATGTGGAAAAAGTTAAGGGATCTGAATACTTTCCGAATGCACTGTAATCTGCTATGTATACTGAACTAAAATATAAACGCAACATGTAAAGTGCTTGTCCCATGTTTCATGACCTGAAATAAAAAATCCCAGAAATGTCCTATATGCAAAAAAAGCTTATTTCTCTCAAATGTTGTGCACATATTTGTTTACATCCCTGTTAGTGAGCATTTCTCCTTTGCCACGATAATCCATCCACCTGACAGGTGTGGCATATCAAGAAGCTGATTAAACAGCATGATCATTACACAGGTGCACCTTGTGCTGGAGACAATAACAGGCCACTCTAAAATGTCACTCGACTCAATGCCACAGATGAAGTGCTGAGGAGTATTTCTGTCTGTAATAACACCCTTTTGTGTTGAAAAACTCATTCTGATTGACTGGGCCTGGTTCCCCCGTTGGTGGGCCTGGCTCCCCAGTGGTTGGTCCTATGCCCTCCCAGGCCCACCCATGGCTGTGCCCATGCCCTGTGAAATCCATAGATTAGGTCCTGATGAATTTATTTCAATTGACTGATTTTCTTATATGAACTGTAACCAAGTAGAATTCTTGAAATTGTTGCATGTTAAGTTTATATTTTTGTTCAGTATATATGGCTCATCTACAATAAAAATACCTGACTGTATCAAGTCATCTGATATTGTAAACCATGAAATGTATATGAAAAAACTGAAAACTTAAAAAAAAAGAATATATAATCCTCTCTGTCTATGTGCTGCAGGTAAAATTGGGTTGATGCTGCCTGCGAGCCACCCTTGGGTGTGGGAGGGAAAGATGAATGGAGAGGGGAGAAGGATGAGAGAAATGGAGGGAGAGATGGATGGAGAGGGGAGGAGGATTAGAGGGATGGAGGGAGAGATGGAGGGAGAGATGGATGATAAGGGAGGAGGATTAGATGGATGGAGGGAGAGATGGAGGAAGAGATGGATGGATAGGATCCTATTCCATCCATCTTCATGTTGTTGCTGCTCTGCTGTCCATCCATCTTCATGTTTGCTCAAGTTGCTTCCTATGGTTTGGGGGAAAAACAGAACCGTTTCTGGAACCTGTTTCTTTGCCTAGTATCTTTGCATATGATAGAACAGCCCTGTGTTGTGGTGGGTTATTTAAAGAGCCAGTTCTGCTGGGTTAGGGTTAGAGTTAGTGTGTTATTATTGTCCTGAGGTGACAGACAGACATGATATTACTCTCTGTCCCTGTGTGATGCTGCTGTTTCCTCTCCTCCTCTCTCCTCCTTCCTCCTAATCCCTCTCTCCTCTCCACTGTCTCCTCTCCTCCTCTCTCCTCCTTCCTTCTAATCCCTCTCTCCTCTCCACTGTCTCCTCTCCTCCTCTCTCCTCCTTCCTCCTAATCCCTCTCTCCTCTCCACTGTTTCCTCTCCTCCTCTCTCCTCCTTCCTCCTAATCCCTCTCTCCTCTCCACTGTCTCCTCTCCTCCTATCTCCTCCTATCCTCCTATCCCTCTCCACTGTCTCCTCTCCTCCTCTCTCCTCCTTCCTCCTAATCCCTCTCTCCTCATCACTGTTTCCTCTCCTCCTCTCTCCTCCTTCCTCCTAATCCCTCTCTCCTCTCCACTGTTTCCTCTCCTCCTCTCTCCTCCTTCCTCCTAATCCCTCTCTCCTCTCACTGTCTCCTCTCCTCCTATCTCCTCCTTCCTCCTAATCCCTCTCTCCTCTCCACTGTCTCCTCTCTCCTCCTTCCTCCTAATCCCTCTCTCCTCTCCACTGTCTCCTCTCCTCCTCTCTCCTCCTTCCTCCTAATCCCTCTCTCCTCATCACTGTTTCCTCTCCTCCTATCTCCTCCTTCCTCCTAATCCCTCTCTCCTCTCCACTGTCTCCTCTCTCCTCCTTCCTCCTAATCCCTCTCTCCTCTCCACTGTCTCCTCTCTCCTCCTTCCTCCTAATCCCTCTCTCCTCTCCACTGTCTCCTCTCCTCCTCTCTCCTCCTTCCTCCTAATCCCTCTCTCCTCTCCACTGTTTCCTCTCCTCCTCTCTCCTCCTTCCTCCTAATCCCTCTCTCCTCTCCACTGTTTCCTCTCCTCCTCTCTCCTCCTTCCTCCTAATCCCTCTCTCCTCTCCACTGTCTCCTCTCCTCCTCTCCTCCTTCCTCCTAATCCCTCTCTCCTCTCCACTGTCTCCTCTCCTCCTCTCTCCTCCTTCCTCCTAATCCCTCTCTCCTCTCCACTGTCTCCTCTCCTCCTCTCTCCTCCTTCCTCCTAATCCCTCTCTCCTCTCCTCTCCTCCTCTCTCCTCCTTCCTCCTAATCCCTCTCTCCTCTCCTCTCCTCCTTCCTCCTAATCCCTCTCTCCTCTCCTCTCCTCTCCTCTCCTCTCCTCCTCTCTCCTCCTTCCTCCTAATCCCTCTCTCCTCTCCACTGTCTCCTCTCATCCCTGCTCCTACTTCTGTGCTCTTACCCAGTGTTGTCCTCTTTCTGTGATGTCATAGGTGTGGGCCAGTAACTTCCTGCCTAATGAAGCCTCCCTGTCGGACCGGTGTCAGAGAGAATACCTGAAGACCCACGGAGAACCTCTACTGCTGCAGTACGCTAAGATGGAGGCAGAGAGACAGGTAGGACTACCCTACCCATGAACCTCTACTGCTGCAGTACGCTAAGATGGAGGCAGAGAGACAGGTAGGACCACCCTACCCATGAACCTCTACTGCTGCAGTACGCTAAGATGGAGGCAGAGAGACAGGTAGGACTACCCTACCCATGAACCTCTACTGCTGCAGTACACTAAGATGGAGGCAGAGAGACAGGTAGGACTACCCTACCCGTGAACCTCTACTGCTGCAGTACACTAAGATGGAGGCAGAGAGACAGGTAGGACTACCCTACCCATGAACCTCTACTGCTGCAGTACACTAAGATGGAGGCAGAGAGACAGGTAGGACTACCCTACCCGTGAACCTCTACTGCTGCAGTACGCTAAGATGGAGGCAGAGAGACAGGTAGGACTACCCTACCCATGAACCTCTACTGCTGCAGTACGCTAAACTGGTGGCAGACAGGTGGGACTACATTATCCATAAATTGCTACTTCTGCAGTATTCTAAGATGGAGGCAGAGAGACATGTAGGACTACACTACCCATAAACATCTACGGTGCCAGGTAATAACATGGCTATATACAGGGAGTACCAGTACTGAGTCAGGGGTACCAGGTAATAACATGGCTATATACAGGGAGTACCAGTACTGAGTCAGGGGTACCAGGTAATAACATGGCTATATACAGGGAGTACCAGTACTGAGTCAATGTGCAGGGGTACCAGGTAATTGAGGTAGCTATGTACAAATAGCTGAGGGTAAAGTGACTAGGCAACAGGAGTAGCAGTGTATGTAATGACTGAAAGTGTGTTTGTGTGTGTGTGGCATCAGTATGAGTGTGTGTGTGTGTGGGTATTGGGGTGTCAGTGTAAGTATGTGTGAGTGTGTGGGTAGGGTCCAGTGTGTGGGTAGGGTCCAGTGTGTGGGTAGAGTCCCGTGTGTGGGTAGAGTCCAGTGTGTGGTAGAGTCAGTGCAAGAGAGTTAGTTATAACAAGGGTCAATGAAAATAATCCAGGTAGTCATTTGATGAGCTATTTAGCAGTCTTGTTTAGCAGTCTTGTTTAGCTATTTAGCAGTCTTGTTTAGCAGTCTTGTTTAGCTATTTAGCAGTCTTGTTTAGCTATTTAGCAGTCTTGTTTAGCTATTTAGCAGTCTTGTTTAGCAGTCTTGTTTAGCTATTTAGCAGTCTTGTTTATCAGTTTTGTTTAGCAGTCTTGTTTAGCTATTTAGCAGTCTTGTTTAGCAGTCTTGTTTAGCTATTTAGCAGTCTTGTTTAGCAGTCTTGTTTATCAGTCTTGTTTAGCTATTTAGCAGTCTTGTTTAGCTATTTAGCAGTCTTGTTTATCAGTCTTGTTTAGCTATTTAGCAGTCTTGTTTATCAGTCTTGTTTAGCTATTTAGCAGTCTTGTTTAGCTATTTAGCAGTCTTGTTTATCAGTCTTGTTTAGCTATTTAGCAGTCTTGTTTAGCAGTCTTGTTTAGCAGTCTTGTTTAGCTATTTAGCAGTCTTGTTTAGCTATTTAGCAGTCTTGTTTAGCAGTCTTGTTTAGCAGTCTTGTTTAGCTATTTAGCAGTCTTGTTTAGCAGTCTTGTTTAGCAGTCTTGTTTAGCTATTTAGCAGTCTTGTTTAGCTATTTAGCAGTCTTGTTTATCAGTCTTGTTTAGCTATTTAGCAGTCTTGTTTAGCTATTTAGCAGTCTTGTTTATCAGTCTTGTTTAGCTATTTAGCAGTCTTCTTTAGCAGGGGTAGAAGCTGTTCAGGTTCCTGTTGGTTCCAGACTTGCCGCTCCGGTACCGCTTGCCATGCGGTAGCAGAGAGAACTCTATGGCTTGGTTGGCTGGAGCCTTCCTCTGACACCGCCTGGAATAGAGGTCATGGATGGCAGGGAGCTCGGCCCCAGTGATGATTGGGTGCCTTGCAGTTGCCGTACCAGGCGGTGATCCAGCCAGTCAAGATGCTCTCAATGGTGCAGCTGTATAACTTCTTGAGGATCTGAGGGCCCATGAGAAATCTTTTCAGCCTCCTGAGGTGGAAAAGGCACTGACGTGCCCTCTTTACAACTGTGTGTGTGTACCATGTTCATTCCTTAGTGATGTGGCACCGAGGAACTTGAAGCTCTCGACCCACTCCACTACAGACCATGGATGTGGATGGAGCGGGTTCTCCCCTCCGTTGACATGGGAGGAAGTAGTGGTGGCACAGCCTCCCTGCCCTTCTGATTTACCTGCCCTTCTACTGTGAGCAATATGGTAGTGGTGGCACAGCCTCCCTGCCCTTCTACTGTGAGCAATATGGTAGTGGTGGCACAGCCTCCCTGCCCTTCTGATTTACCTGCCCTTCTACTGTGAGCAATATGGTAGTGGTGGCACAGCCTCCCTGCCCTTCTACTGTGAGCAATATGGTAGTGGTGGCACAGCCTCCCTGCCCTTCTACTGTGAGCAATATGGTAGTGGTGGCACAGCCTCCCTGCCCTTCTACTGTGAGCAATATGGTAGTGGTGGCACAGCCTCCCTGTCCTTCTACTGTGAGCAATATGGTAGTGGTGGCACAGCCTCCCTGCCCTTCTACTGTGAGCAATATGGTAGTGGTGGCACAGCCTCCCTGCCCTTCTACTGTGAGCAATATGTTAGTGAGGCATGAGGCTCATCTGGAGTAGACAGACATTACCGTCCCCTAATGGACTGCAATGACTTGACTCTGTGTAATCATGCAGAGAGAACACTAACAGCACCAACCTAAAACGACACACTCTGCTAATTAAGTATGCTACACATTAGACATGTTGGGTAACTGGCTATTAGCTAATATCAATTCACAGGGTCATTTGGTGAATTACACTCCAGCTAAAAATAAACAAAACATCTTCTCTGGCTGTTCTTCGTTGCTAAAACTGAACTCAAACGTCTCAAATATAATTGTCTCAAATGTAATTACCAAAAGGATTCCAACACTCCCGCTCACGATCATTCTTCTCAGATTAACGTACTCAATACACCGTCATACAGGTTGAACTAATAGTAATAGTACTAATAGTAAAGTAGGCTGAGCTGTGGTAATAGTAAAGTAGGCTGAGCTGTGGTAGTACTAATACTAATAGTAAAGTAGGCTGAGCTGTGGTAGTACTAATACTAATAGTAAAGTAGGCTGAGCTGTGGTAGTACTAATACTAATAGTAAAGTAGGCTGAGCTGTGGTAGTATTAATACTAATAGTAAAGTAGGCTGAGCTGTGGTAGTACTAATACTAATAGTAAAGTAGGCTGAGCTGCGGTAGGACTAATACTAATAGTAAAGTAGGCTGAGCTGTGGTAGTACTAATACTAATAGTAAAGTAGGCTGATCTGTGGTAGTAATAATACTAATAGTAAAGTAGGATGTGCTGTGGTAGTACTAATAGTAAAGTAGGATGTGATGTGGTAGTACTAATACTAATAGTAAAGTAGGCTGAGCAGTGGTAATACTAATAGTAAATTAGGCTGAGCTGTGGTAGTACTAATAGTAAAGTAGGCTGAGCTGTGGTAATACTAATAGTAAAGTAGGCTGAGCTGTGGTAATACTAGTACTAATAGTAAAGTAGGCTGAGCTGTGGTAGGACTAGTACTAATAGTAAAGTAGGCTGAGCTGTGGTAGTACTAGTACTAATAGTAAAGTAGGCTGAGCTGTGGTAGTACTAATACTAATAGTAAAGTAGGCTGAGCTGTGGTAGTACTAATACGAATAGTAAAGTAGGATGAGCTGTGGTAGTACTAATACTAATAGTAAAGTAGGCTGAGCTGTGGTAGTACTAATACTAATAGTAAAGTAGGCTGAGCTGTGGTAGTACTAATAGTAAAGTAGGCTGAGCTGTGGTAATACTAATAGTAAAGTAGGCTGAGCTGTGGTAGTACTAATACTAATAGTAAAGTAGGCTGAGCTGTGGTAGTACTAATACTAATAGTAAAGTAGGCTGAGCAGTGGTAGTACTAATACTAATAGTAAAGTAGGCTGAGCTGTGGTAGTACTAATAGTAAATTAGGCTGAGCTGTGGTAATACTAATACTAATAGTAAAGTAGGCTGAGCTGTGGTAGTACTAATACTAATAGTAAATTAGGCTGAGCTGTGGTAGTACTAATAGTAAAGTAGGCTGAGCTGTGGTAGTACTAATAGTAAAGTAGGCTGAGCTGTGGTAATACTAATAGTAAAGTAGGCTGAGCTGTGGTAGTACTAATACTAATAGTAAAGTAGGCTGAGCTGTGGTAGTACTAATACTAATAGTAAAGTAGGCTGAGCAGTGGTAGTACTAATACTAATAGTAAAGTAGGCTGAGCTGTGGTAGTACTAATAGTAAATTAGGCTGAGCTGTGGTAATACTAATACTAATAGTAAAGTAGGCTGAGCTGTGGTAGTACTAATACTAATAGTAAATTAGGCTGAGCTGTGGTAGTACTAATAGTAAAGTAGGCTGAGCTGTGGTAATACTAATAGTAAAGTAGGCTGAGCTGTGGTAGTACTAATACTAATAGTAAAGTAGGCTGAGCTGTGGTAATAGTAAAGTAGGCTGAGCTGCGGTAGGACTAATACTAATAGTAAAGTAGGCTGAGCTGTGGTAGTACTAATACTAATAGTAAAGTAGGCTGAGCTGTTGTAGTGCTAATACTAATAGTAAAGTAGGCTGAGCTGTGGTAGTACTAATACTAATAGTAAAGTAGGCTGAGCTGTGGTAGTACTAATACTAATAGTAAAGTAGGCTGAGCTGTGGTAATACTAATAGTAAAGTAGGCTGAGCTGTGGTAGTACTAATACTAATAGTAAAGTAGGCTGAGCTGTGGTAGTACTAATACTAATAGTAAAGTAGGCTGAGCAGTGGTAGTACTAGTACTAATAGTAAAGTAGGCTGAGCTGTGGTAGTACTAATACTAATAGTAAAGTAGGCTGAGCTGTGGTAATACTAATAGTAAAGTAGGCTGAGCTGTGGTAGTACTAATACTAATAGTAAAGTAGGCTGAGCTGTGGTAGTACTAATACTAATAGTAAAGTAGGCTGAGCTGTGGTAGTACTAATACTAATAGTAAAGTAGGCTGAGCTGTGGTAGGACTAATACTAATAGTAAAGTAGGCTGAGCTGTGGTAGTACTAATACTAATAGTAAAGTAGGCTGAGCTGTGGTAGTACTAATACTAATAGTAAAGTAGGCTGAGCAGTGGTAGTACTAATACTAATAGTAAAGTAGGCTGAGCTGTGGTAGTACTAATAGTAAAGTAGGCTGAGCTGTGGTAGTACTAATACTAATAGTAAAGTAGGCTGAGCTGTGGTAGTACTAATACTAATAGTAAAGTAGGCTGAGCTGTGGTAGTACTAATACTAATAGTAAAGTAGGCTGAGCTGTGGTAATACTAATAGTAAAGTAGGCTGAGCTGTGGTAGTACTAATACTAATAGTAAAGTAGGCTGAGCTGTGGTAATACTAATAGTAAAGTAGGCTGAGCTGTGGTAGTACTAATACTAATAGTAAAGTAGGCTGAGCTGTGGTAGTACTAATACTAATAGTAAAGTAGGCTGAGCAGTGGTAGTACTAATACTAATAGTAAAGTAGGCTGAGCTGTGGTAATACTAATAGTAAAGTAGGCTGAGCTGTGGTAGTACTAATACTAATAGTAAAGTAGGCTGAGCTGTGGTAATACTAATAGTAAAGTAGGCTGAGCTGTGGTAGTACTAATACTAATAGTAAAGTAGGCTGAGCTGTGGTAATACTAATACTAATAGTAAAGTAGGCTGAGCTGTGGTAATAGTAAAGTAGGCTGAGCTGCGAGCTCTCTCTTTCTACAGGAGATATAGGGTGATCTCTGTGACGCAGGCTGTGAGATACCGAGCCGCGGCTACTTTAATATTCCATCAGATCCCACCAGCTCTGTGTTTATCAGGTCAGATTGAGTCCCAAATGGCACCCTATTCCCTATGTAGTGCACTACTTTTGACCAGAGCCCTATGGGATACAGACAGTGAATCTAAAGTATTTTCATCTGTGTAGTGGGCGAGGTCATGGAACCAAGGGCTTGTTACAGGCCAGGCTGTCAGACCTGTCAAAGCCTTGTTATAAACCAGCCGTTCAACTACATATTCTCTATTGACTGGAGGATGATCATCTGTATAGTAGCCGGGGAGACTGGAGAGGAGAAGGGAAGTGAATGAAGAGGTTTGAAGTACCGGAGAAACGGGTTAAGTGCTCTCTCTGTTTAATGGTATTAGAATAACACTGACATTATCAAATCAAATCAAATCAAATGTTATTTGTCACATGCGCCGAATACAACAGGTGTGCCTCACAGTGAAATGCTCAGTTACAAGCCCTTAACCAGTAATGCAGTGTTAAGAAATACCCAATATAATCACACAAAAATACTATAGAAAATAATACGAAATAAAAGTAACAAATAATTAAAGAGAAGCAGTAAAAATAACAGTAGCGAGGCTATATACAGGGGGTACCGGTACAGAGTCAATGTGCAGGGGCACCGGTTAGTCAAGGTAATTGAGGTAATATGTACAAGTAGGTAGAGTTATTAAAGTGACTATGCATAGATAATAAACAGAGAATAGCAGCAGTGTAAAAGAGGGGGGGGAATGCAAATAGTCTGGGTAGCCATTTGATTAGATGTTCAGGAGTCTTATGGCTTGGAGGTAGAAGCTGCTTAGAAGCATCTTGGACCTAGACTTGGCGCTCCGTTACCGTTTGCTGTGCGATAGCAGAGAGAACAGTCTATGACTTGGGTGGCTGGAGTCTTTGACAATTTTCTAGGGCCTTCCTCTGACACCGCCTGGTATAGAGGTCCTGGATAGCAGGAAGCTTGGCTCCAGTGTTGTACTGGGCCGTACGCACTACCCTCTGTAGTGCCTTGCGGTTGGAGGCCAAGCAGTTGCCATACCAGGCAGTGATGCAACCAGTCAGGATGCTCTCGATGGTGCAGCTGTATAACCTTTTGAGGATCTGAGGACCCATGCCAAATCTTTTCAGTCTCCTTAGGGGGAATAGGTTTTGTCGTGCCCTCTTCACGACTGTCTTGGTGTGTTTGGACCATGATAGTTTGTTGGTGATGTGGACACCAAGGAACTTGAAGCTCTCAACCTGTTCCACTACAGCCCTGTCGATGAGAATGGGGGCGTGCTCAGTCCTCATCTTTTTCCTGTAGTCCACAATCATCTCCTTTGTCTTGATCACGTTGAGGGAGAGGTCCAGCCAAAAATCATTTAGCTATTTCAGAAGGTCAGACCAAGGATAATTTTGCTATTTCACTTTGAATTTTAAGTATATATTTTTGTATATATTTTTAAATATTAGATGAAGATTTATTTTTGGACATTCTGCTATTAGCCCATACAAACTCATTGAATAACAGATTCACTACATGGAACAACAGATAGTCCTTACTGCTATTAGCCCATACAAACACATTGAATAACAGATTCACTACATGGAACAACAGATAGTCCTTACTGCTATTAGCCTATACAAACACATTGAATAACAGATTCACTACATGGAACAACAGATAGTCCTTACTGCTATTAGCCCATACAAACACATTGAATAACAGATTCACTACATGGAACAACAGATAGTCCCCCCCAAAATATCTGAGATATAAGTTCAAGAAACATGTTAATATAATTTTTTTATTTTTTTTGTCACTAAACATTCTCCGTATACAGTACCAGTCAAAAGTTTGGACACACCTACTCATTCCAGGGTTTTTCTTTATTTTTACTATTTTCTACTTTGAAGAATCTCAAATATAAAATATATTTTGATATGTTTAACACTTTTTTGGTTACTACATGATTCAATATGTGTTATTTCATAGTTTTGATGTCTTCACTATTATTCTACAATGTAGAAAATATTCAAAATAAAAACCCTTGAATGAGTAGGTGTGTCCAAACTTTTGACTGGTAGTGTATATTGAGTATAATTGTATATTTATGTTGTATTATATAGGGCACATCTGGAAAAGAGACCTAGGTCTCAATATCTCTTCCCTGTTAAAATAAAGGTTCAATAAAATAAAATAAAATGTTTCCCACCATAACATCTTTCCCATGCTAAATGAGGATAGTGGGGCTGTATGGAGAACAGGTTGGGATAGTCAAATAAAATCAAGCTTTATTTATATAGCACATTTCAGACATGAATGCAACACAATGAAAAACAATGAAAATAGGAACTGAAATATTTACAAACATGAAGAATAAAAAACTAAAGAATAAAACTGAACGACTAAAAAGCACTGTAAGGAAAAGCAAAGCTAAAAAGGTGTGTTTTAAGATCTCTGTTAAATGTGTCCCCAGTTTCAGCCCCCCTCAGGTTCTCTGGCAGGCTATTCCAGAGGCTGGGGGCATAGTAACTAAAGGCTGCCTCTCCATGCCTCTTGGTCCTGGCTTTGGGATAGTTAAAAGGCCAGTGCCAGAGGACCTGAGGGACCTACTGGGTACATAACTTACAAGCATGTCTGACATGTATTGGGGGCGAACAATTGTGGATTGATTTAAAAACCAAAAGAAAAATCTTTAAATGTATTCTAAACTCACAGGCAGCCAGTGCAGAGACCTTAAAACCGATGTAATGTGTGCTCTCCGTCTGGTCTTGGTCAGTACCCGTGCTGCAGCATTCTGTATGTTTTGCAGTTGACCAATGTCTTTCTTGGGTAGACCAGACAGGAGAGCATTACAGTAGTCAAGCCTGCTTGTAATAAAAGCATGGATGAGTCTCTCTGTATCAGCCTGAGAGAGAAACGGCTGCACCTTGGCAATGTTTCTCAGGTGGGAAAAAGCTATTTTGGTCACATTCCTAATGCGTGATTCTAAATTGAGTTCAGAATCTAAAATAACACCTGGGTTTTTACCTGGTGTTTTATCTTTATTGCTTTTGAATTAAAATGTGCGTCCAGATTCTCTCTCTATGGTTTGGCTCCAACAATAAGTACCTCAGTCTTATCTTGATTTAGCTGGAGGAAGTTGTGAGCCATCCAAGTATTTAAATCACTAATACAGTCTAATAATGGATCTGTGTAGCTAAAATCCTCTGGTGACACAGAACTGTGTAGTTGTGTATCATCTGCGTAGGACCTAAATCAATTTAGAACTGGACCAGATAGGCCAACCCACCTCTCCAGTCTGTCCAGAAGGACATCATGGTCAACAGAGGCCAACCACCTCTCCAGTCTGTCCAGAAGGACATCATGGACAACAGAGGCCAACCACCTCTCCAGTCTGTCCAGAAGGACATCATGGTCAACAGAGGCCAACCACCTCTCCAGTCTGTCCAGAAGGACATCGTGGAGGTCATCGAAGGTCATCGCTGGCCATGTCCCTTCCGTCTTCAAGAGAGCGAGAGTTGCTCCCCTTCTCAAAAAACCAACACTCGACCCCACTGATGTCAACAACTACAGACCAGTATCCCTTCTTTCTTTTCTTTCCAAAACTATTGAGTGTGCCGTCTTTAGCCAACTCTCTTGCTATCTCTCTCAGAATGACCTTCTTGATCCAAACCAATCAGGTTTCAGGACTGGTCATTCAACTGAGACTGCTCTTCTCTGTGTCACGGAGGCTCTCCGCACTGCTAAAGCTAACTCTCTCTCCTCTGCTCTTGTCCTTCTAGACCTGTCTGCTGCCTTTGATACTGTGAACCATCAGATCCTCCTCTCCACCCTCTCCGAGCTGGGCATCTCCGGCGCGGCTCACTCCTGGATTGCGTCCTACCTGACCGGTCGCTCCTACCAAGTGGCGTGGCGAGAAGCTGTCTCCGCACCACGTGCTCTCACCACTGGTGTCCCCCAGGGCTCAGTTCTAGGCCCTCTCCTTTTCTCCCTATACACCAAGTCACTTGGCTCTGTCATATCCTCACACGGCCTCTCCTATCATTGCTACGCTGACGATACACAACTAATCTTCTCCTTTCCCCCTTCTGATAACCAGGTGGCGAATCGCATCTCTGCATGTCTGGCAGACATATCAGTATGGATGACGGATCACCACCTCAAGCTGAACCCTGGCAAGACGGAGCTGCTCTTCCTCCCGGGGAAGGACTGCCCGTTCCATGATCTCGCCATCACGGTTGACAACTCCGTTGTGTCCTCCTCCCAGAGTGCGAAGAGCCTTGGCGTGACCCTGGACAACACCCTGTCGTTCTCCGCTAACATCAAGGCGGTGACCCGCTCCTACAGGTTCATGCTCTACAACATTCGGAGAGTACGACCCTGCCTTACACAGGAAGCGGCACAGGTCCTAATCCAGGCACTTGTCATCTCCCGTCTGGATTACTGCAACTCGCTGTTGGCTGGCCTCCCTGCATGTGCCATTAAACCCCTACAACTCATCCAGAATGCCGCAGCCCGTCTGGTGTTCAACCTTCCCAAGTTCTCTCACGTCACCCCCCTCCTCCGCACACTCCACTGGCTTCCAGTTGAAGCTCGCATCCGTTACAAGACCATGGTGCTTGCCTTTGGAGCAGCGAGGGGAACGGCACCTCTGTACCTTCGGGCTCTGATCAGTCCCTACACCCAAACGAGGGCATTGCGTTCATCCACCTCTGGCCTGCTGGCTCCCCTTCCTCTGCGGAAGCATAGTTCCCGCTCAGCCCAGTCAAAACTGTTCGCTGCTCTGGCACCCCAATGGTGGAACAAGCTCCCTCACGACGCCAGGACAGCGGAGTCACTCACCACCTTCCGGAGACATTTGAAACCCCACCTCTTTAAGGAATACCTGGGATAGGATAAAGTAATCCTTCTACCCCCCCAAAAAATTGTAAAGTGGTTATCCCACTGGCTATAGGGTGAATGCATCAATTTGTGAGTCGCTCTGGACTAGAGCGTCTGCTAAATGACGTAAATGTGCCCTTGAGCAAGGCACTTAACCCTAATTGCTCCTGTAAGTCGCTCTGGATAAGAGCGTCTGCTAAATGACTAAAATGTAATGTAAATGTCAACAGAGGCCAACCCACCTCTCCAGTCTGTCCAGAAGGACATCATGGTCAACAGAGGCCAACCACCTCTCCAGTCTGTCCAGAAGGACATCATGGTCAACAGAGGACAACCCACCTCTCCAGTCTGTCCAGAAGGACATCATGGTCAACAGAGGCCAACCACCTCTCCAGTCTGTCCAGAAGGACATCATGGTCAACAGTGTCAAATGCAGCCTGTGTTTGTTTTACCACTTTAACTAAGGCTGTCTCTGTGCTGTGGTTGGCCCGAAAACCAGATTGGCATTTTTCAAAAATACTGTTGCCCTCAGTAATGAGGTCATTCACAAGAAAGGTTTTACTAGTGATTGCTCTAACATTTAAAAGTGCCATATTCAATGAGTGTGGGCCACTCTGCCCCTGGGGCATCTGCCTTCCAGGAAACCAATGGAGTAACAACCAAATTATTAATGTTACAACCACGTTTTCTGACAGCCTCCAATCTATCTGAATGGTAGGAGATGACAGTTAATGGAACATTAAATTAAGTTACTCACAATAACCATAGTGCCATTTCTACAGGAGTTGATATGGTTTCCAAGTCCTCTGTTGGTTATTCTGACAGGGAGAACTGGAGCACTACCAGAACCTGTCTGTCAGTCTCTAAAACAGTTTGATGTTGCTGGAAATAATCCTGGAACCCCTGTGGTTAGGGTGAATCCTGGAACCCCTGTGGTTAGGGTGAATCCTAGGAACCCCTGTGGTTAGGGTGAATCCTGGAACCCCTGCGGTTAGGGTGAATCCTGGAACCCCTGCGGTTAGGGTGAATCCTGGAACCCCTGTGGTTAGGGTGAATCCTGGAACCCCTGTGGTTAGGGTGAATCCTGGAACCCCTGTGGTTAGGGTGAATCCTGGAACCCCTGTGGTTAGGGTGAATCCTGGAACCCCTGTGGTTAGGGTGAATCCTGGAACCCCTGTGGTTAGGGTGAATCCTGGAACCCCTGTGGTTAGGGTGAATCCTGGAACCGCTGTGGTTAGGGTGAATCCTGGAACCGCTGTGGTTAGGGTGAATCCTGGAACCCCTGTGGTTAGGGTGAATCCAGTCTTTTAAAAAGTGCTGGTTGCTCCACAGCAAATCAAAGTTGTCACATAAAGAGACATTCCTGTCGTTGCTAAGTTGCTTCAGGTACTCGTTTAGGGCAAAGAGTGGGCTGAAACGTTCCGAACCCCTTCGGTAGCATGGGAGGGGGCCAGAGATAATTTTTCTCACCCCTGTGCTGGCGAGGGTCTTTAAAACATGTTCCTCCCTCAGTTCCTCAGATCGCCTAAAACGAAGGTGGTTAAAACCTACGTGAGTGACGATGGTGTCAGTAGTGAACTCCTGAGTGGCGCAGTGGTCTAAGGCACTGCATCGCAGTGCTAACTGTGCCACTAGAGATCCTGGTTCGAATCCAGGCTCTGTCGCAGCCGGCCGCGACCGGGAGACTCATGGGCGGCGCACAATTGGCCCAGCGTCGTCTAGGGTAGGGGAGGGAATGGTCGGCAGGGATGTAGCTCAGTTGATAGAGCATGGCGTTTGCAACGCCAGGGTTGTGTGTTCGATTCCCACGGGGGGCCAGTATAAAAAAATAAATATGTAATCACTAACTGTAAGTCGCTCTGGATAAGAGCGTCTGCTAAATGACTAAAATGTAAATGTAAAATGTAGTGGAGTAGTCTTCCAGAACCGTGGACAGGAGGGAGATGAGGTCATGGACACGGGCTCCTGGGTGACAGAGGACCTTGGTCGGTCCACAGACCGTAGGCAGGCCCAAATCTCTCACCATCGAGCTGCCCACAATGATGGTGGTAGTGATGGAATCTGACAGGGAAACGACCTGCTGAACTGTGGTGGCCGTGGAGGAGGGTGTCACTGGGTGGCCATGGGGGAGGGTGTCACTGGGTGGCCGTGGGGGAGGGTGCCACTGGGCGGCCGTGGGGGAGGGTGCCACTGGGCGGCCGTGGGGGAGGGTGTCACTGGGCGGCCGTGGAGGAGGGTGCCACTGGGCGGCCATGGGGGAGGGTGCCACTGGGCGGCCATGGGGGAGGGTGCCACTGGGCGGCCGTGGGGGAGGGTGCCACTGGGCGGCCGTGGGGGAGGGTGCCACTGGGCGGCCGTGGGGGAGGGTGCCACTGGGCGGCCGTGGGGGAGGGTGCCACTGGGCGGCCGTGGGGGAGGGTGCCACTGGGCGGCCGTGGGGGAGGGTGCCACTGGGCGGCCGTGGGGGAGGGTGCCACTGGGCGGCCGTGGGGGAGGGTGTCACTGGGTGGCCGTGGGGGAGGGTGTCACTGGGCGGCCGTGGGGGAGGGTGCCACTGGGCGGCCGTGGGGGAGGGTGTCACTGGGCGGCCGTGGGGGAGGGTGTCACTGGGCGGCCGTGGGGGAGGGTGCCACTGGGCGGCCGTGGGGGAGGGTGCCACTGGGCGGCCGTGGGGGAGGGTGTCACTGGGCGGCCGTGGGGGAGGGTGTCACTGGGCGGCCGTGGGGGAGGGTGTCACTGGGTGGCTGTTGGTATACACCCAGGATCCGTGCTGACTCCTGGGGCTGGTAGGTCCTTCTCGTATAATGGTAGTACAGTGGTACACTGGTACAGTATTATAGTGGTATAATGAAAGTACATTACAGTTGTACAGTATTATATTATTATAATGGCAGTACAGTGGTACAATATTGGTATAATGGTAGTACAGTGTTACAGTGGTACGGTATTACAGTGGTATAATGGTAGTGGTATAGTATTATTGTGGTTAATGGTAGTATAGTTGTATAGTATTATTGTGGTTAATGGAGGTACAGTACATTTTTACAGTATTATATTATTATAAAGGTAGTACAGTGGTCCAGTATTATAGCACGATATTATGGCTGACCCTGTACAACAACACATTACTATGGCTGACCCTGTACAACAACATGTTACTATGGCTGACCCTGTACAACAACATGTTACTATGGCTGACCCTGTACAACAACACGTTACTATGGCTGACCCTGTACAACAACACGTTACTATGGCTGACCCTGTACAACAACACGTGTCCAGTGTGTGACAATACATATGTTTTTGTCTTTTTTGTTGTTGTCTGTCCTGTGTGTCCTGTCTGTCCTGTGTGTCCTGTCTGTCCTGTGTTGCTGTGGTGTTTCTAATCAGGTATTGGCTGTCTGGTTAATATGAGTGTTTCCTTTGTTATCATAGCTGTAACACTGTTCTCAACAGCACTCACCCCTTACACATGCTGAACTGGTCTGTGTTTCTGTCTCCTCTGGACTGTTGCTGCTTGTTGAGTCTCACTGTTTTCTCTATTTACCACAGAAAGGATGGAATATTGATTGACTCTCTCTCCTCGCTCTCATTATCTCTCTCTCCATCTCCCTCTCTCTCTCTTTCTCTCTCTCTCTCTCTCCCTATCCCTCTATCTCTCTCTCTCTGTCTCTCCCCCTCTCTCTCTCTCTTTCTCTCTCTCTCTCTCTCTCTCTCTCTCTCTCTCTCTCTCTCTCTCTCCCTCTCTCCATCTCCATCTCTCTCTCTCTCCATCTCCATCTCTTTCTCTCTCTCTCTCTCTCTCTCTCTCTCTCTCTCTCTCTCTCTCCCCCCCTCTATCTCTCTCTCTCTGTCTCTCCCCCTCTCTCTCTCTCTTTCTCTCTCTCTCTCTCTCTCTCCCTCCCTCTCTCCATCTCCATCTCTCTCTCTCTCCATCTCCATCTCTCTCTCTCTCTCTCTCTCTCTCTCTCTCTCTCTCTCTCTCTCTCTCTCTCTCTCTCTCTCTCTCTCTCTCTCTCTCTCTCTCTCTCTCTCTCTCTCTCTCTCTCTCTCTCTCTCTCTCCATCTCTCTCTCTCCATCTCTCTCTCTCTCTCTCTCTCTCTCTCTCTCTCTCTCTCTCTCTCTCTCTCTCTCTCTCTCTCTCTCTCTCTCTCTCTCCTCTCTCTTTCTCTCCCCCTCCCCCCCTCTCGCACTCTCTCCCACTCTCCCCTTTGTCTCCCTCTCTCTCTCTCTCCCTCTCTCTTTCTCCCTCTCTCTCTTTCTCTCTCCCACTCTCCCCTCTCTTTGTCTCTCTCCATCTCCATCTCTCTCTCTCTCTCTCTCTCTCTATGTCTCTCTCTCTCTCTCTCTCTCTCTCTCTCTCTCTCTCTCTCTCTCTCTAGGAGCGTGTAGTGGTGCAGAATGCTGATTGGCTGGCTGTGGTTCCATACTGGGCCACCTGGCCATTCCAGACGTTGCTGTTACCCCGGAGACATGTCCAGAGACTGACTAACCTCACCGCCCAGGAGAGAGAGGGTACGACCTCTGATCTCACTCTAAACCCTGACATCACTGTAACCTACTGCATTAATCCCTTGACCCTTGACCCTCACAACTCAACTCTCTTACAGTTCACTATGTCACCCTGACCTTTAACCCCCACAAACCACTCGCTCCACCATCCCTGGTGAAACCCCCTCCTCCTCTGAAACAACAGGTCGTAGCTGTGTAGTAGGGATTTAATATGGGTAGCCAGGATCCTGGGACAATCCCATGGAAATACGAACCTCTCCCTGATGAAACCTCCTCCTCCTCTGAAACAACAGGTCGTAGCTGTGCAGTGAAAGGTATGAAGTTATCCTCATAAGAGTAAGACAGTCAGGTTGTGTTGCCTCTGGCCCTGTTTACACCCTGAGCCCTGTTTACACCCTGAGACCTGTTTACACCCTGAGACCTGTTTACACCCTGAGCCCTGTTTATACCCTGAGCCCTGTTTACACCCTGAGCCCTGTTTACACCCTGAGCCTTGTTTACACCCTGAGCCCTGTTTATACCCTGAGCCCTGTTTATACCCTGAGCCCTGTTTACACCCTGAGCCCTGTTTACACCCTGAGCCTTGTTAACACCCTGAGCCTTGTTTATACCCTGATCCCTGTTTACACCCTGATCCCTGTTTACACCCTGAGCCCTGTTTACACCCTGAGCCCTGTTTATACCCTGAGCCCTGTTTATACCCTGAGCCCTGTTTACACCCTGAGCCTTGTTAACACCCTGAGCCGTGTTTACACCCTGAGCCCTGTTTACACCCTGAGCCTTGTTAACACCCTGAGCCCTGTTTATACCCTGAGCCCTGTTTATACCCTGAGCCCTGTTTACACCCTGAGCCCTGTTTATACCCTGAGCCCTGTTTATACCCTGAGCCTTGTTTACACCCTGAGCCCTGTTTACACCCTGAGCCCTGTTTACACCCTGAGCCCTGTTTACACCCTGAGCCCTGTTTACACCCTGAGCCCTGTTTACACCCTGAGCCTTGTTAACACCCTGAGCCCTGTTTACACCCTGAGCCCTGTTTATACCCTGAGCCCTGTTTACACCCTGAGCCCTGTTTACACCCTGAGCCCTGTTTACACCCTGAGCCCTGTTTATACCCTGAGCCCTGTTTATACCCTGAGCCCTGTTTACACCCTGAGCCTTGTTTACACCCTGAGCCCTGTTTACACCCTGAGCCCTGTTTACACCCTGAGCCTTGTTAACACCCTGAGCCCTGTTTACACCCTGAGCCCTGTTAACACCCTGAGCCCTGTTTATACCCTGAGCCCTGTTTACACCCTGAGCCTTGTTAACACCCTGAGCCCTGTTTACACCCTGAGCCCTGTTTACACCCTGAGCCCTGTTAACACCCTGAGCCCTGTTAACACCCTGAGCCCTGTTAACACCCTGAGCCTTGTTTATACCCTGAGCCCTGTTTACACCCTGAGCCTTGTTAACACCCTGAGCCTTGTTTACACCCTGAGCCTTGTTTACACCCTGAGCCCTGTTTACACCCTGAGCCCTGTTAACACCCTGAGCCTTGTTTATACCCTGAGCCCTGTTTACACCCTGAGCCCTGTTTACACCCTGAGCGCTGTTTATACCCTGAGCCCTGTTTACACCCTGAGCCTTGTTTATACCCTGAGCCTTGTTTACACCCTGAGCCCTGTTTACACCCTGAGCCCTGTTTACACCCTGAGCCTTGTTTATACCCTGAGCCCTGTTTACACCCTGAGCCCTGTTTACACCCTGAGCCCTGTTTATACCCTGAGCCCTGTTTACACCCTGAGCCCTGTTTACACCCTGAGCCCTGTTTACACCCTGAGCCCTGTTTACACCCTGAGCCCTATGTACACCCTGAGCCCTGTTTACACCCTGAGCCATGTTTACACCCTGAGCCCTGTTTATACCCTGAGCCCTGTTTACACCCTGAGCCCTGTTTATACCCTGAGCCCTGTTTACACCCTGAGCCCTGTTTATACCCTGAGCCCTGTTTATACCCTGAGCCCTGTTTACACCCTGAGCCCTGTTTACACCCTGAGCCCTGTTTACACACTGAGCCCTGTTTACACCCTGAGCCCTGTTTACACCCTGAGCCCTGTTTACACCCTGAGCCCTGTTTATACCCTGAGCCCTGTTTACACCCTGTTTCCTCCTGTCCTCCTCCTTCTGTGTCCTCCTGTCCTCCTTCTGTGTCTCCTGTCCTCCTCCTTCTGTGTCCTCCTGTCCTCCTCCTTCTGTGTCTCCTGTCCTCCTCCTTCTGTGTCTCCTGTCCTCCTCCTTCTGTGTCTCCTGTCCTCCTCCTTCTGTGTCTCCTGTCCTCCTCCTTCTGTGTCCTCCTGTCCTCCTCCTTCTGTGTCTCCTGTCCTCCTCCTTCTGTGTCCTCCTGTCCTCCTCCTTCTGTGTCTCCTGTCCTCCTCCTTCTGTGTCTCCTGTCCTCCTCCTTCTGTCCTCCTGTCCTCCTCCTTCTGTGTCCCCTGTCCTCCTCCTTCTGTGTCCTCCTGTCCTCCTTCTGTGTCTCCTGTCCTCCTCCTTCTGTGTCTCCTGTCCTCCTCCTTGTGTCCTCCTGTCATCCTCCTTGTGTCCTCCTGTCCTCCTCCTTCTGTGTCTCCTGTCCTCCTCCTTCTGTGTCCTCCTGTCCTCCTCCTTCTGTGTCTCCTGTCCTCCTCCCTCTGTGTCCTCCTGTCCTCCTCCTTCTGTGTCTCCTGTCCTCCTCCTTCTGTGTCTCCTGTCCTCCTCCTTCTGTCCTCCTGTCCTCCTCCTTCTGTGTCCCCTGTCCTCCTCCTTCTGTGTCCTCCTGTCCTCCTTCTGTGTCTCCTGTCCTCCTCCTTCTGTGTCTCCTGTCCTCCTCCTTGTGTCCTCCTGTCCTCCTCCTTGTGTCCTCCTGTCCTCCTCCTTCTGTGTCTCCTGTCCTCCTCCTTCTGTGTCCTCCTGTCCTCCTCCTTCTGTGTCTCCTGTCCTCCTCCCTCTGTGTCCTCCTGTCCTCCTCCTTCTGTGTCTCCTGTCCTCCTCCTTCTGTGTCTCCTGTCCTCCTCCTTCTGTGTCCTCCTGTCCTCCTCCTTCTGTGTCCTCCTGTCCTCCTCCTTCTGTGTCTCCTGTCCTCCTCCTTCTGTGTCCTCCTGTCCTCCTCCTTCTGTGTCCTCCTGTCCTCCTCCTTCTGCTGTATGTCCTCCTGTCCTCCTCCTCCTGTGTCTCCTGTCCTCCTCCTTCTGTGTCCTCCTGTCCTCCTCCTTCTGTGTCTCCTGTCCTCCTCCTTCTGTGTCTCCTGTCCTCCTCCTTCTGTGTCCTCCTCCTTCTGTGTCTCCTGTCCTCCTCCTTCTGTGTCTCCTGTCCTCCTCCTTCTGTGTCCTCCTGTCCTCCTCCTTCTGTGCCCTCCTGTCCTCCTCCTTCTGTGTCTCCTGTCCTCCTCCTTCGGTGTCTCCTGTCCTCCTCCTTCTTTGTCTCCTGTCCTCCTCCTTCTGTGTCCTCCTGTCCTCCTCCTTCTTGTGTCCTCCTGTCCTCCTCCTTCTGTGTCTCCTGTCCTCCTCCTTCTGTGTCCTCCTGTCCTCCTCCTTGTGTCCTCCTGTCCTCCTCCTTCTGTGTCCTCCTGTCCTCCTCCTTCTGTGTCCTCCTGTCCTCCTCCTTCTGTGTCTCCTGTCCTCCTCCTTCTGTGTCTCCTGTCCTCCTCCTTCTGTGTCCTCCTGTTCTCCTCCTTCTGTGTCCTCCTGTCCTCCTCCTTCTGTGTCTCCTGTCCTCCTCCTTCTGTGTCTCCTGTCTTCCTCCTTCTGTGTCTCCTCCTCCTCCTTCTGTGTCCTCCTGTCCTCCTCCTTCTGTGTCCTCCTGTCCTCCTCCTTCTGTGTCTCCTGTCCTCCTCCTTCTGTGTCTCCTGTCCTCCTCCTTCTGTGTCCTCCTGTCCTCCTCCTTCTGTGTCTCCTGTCCTCCTCCTGTGTCCTCCTGTCCTCCTCCTTCTGTGTCTCCTGTCCTCCTCCTTCTGTGTCCTCCTGTCCTCCTCCTTCTGTGTCTCCTGTCCTCCTCCTTCTGTGTCCTCCTGTCCTCCTCCTTCTGTGTCTCCTGTCCTCCTCCTTCTGTGTCTCCTGTCCTCCTCCTTCTGTGTCTCCTGTCCTCCTCCTTCTGTGTCTCCTGTCCTCCTCCTTCTGTGTCCTCCTGTCCTCCTCCTTCTGTGTCCTCCTGTCCTCCTCCTTCTGTGTCTCCTGTCCTCCTCCTTCTGTGTCTCCTGTCCTCCTCCTTCTATGTCTCCTGTCCTCCTCCTTCTGTGTCCTCCTGTCCTCCTCCTTCTGTGTCTCCTGTCCTCCTCCTTCTGTGTCTCCTGTCCTCCTCCTTCTGTGTCCTCCTGTCCTCCTTCTGTGTCTCCTGTCCTCCTCCTTCTGTGTCTCCTGTCCTCCTCCTTCTGTGTCTCCTGTCCTCCTTCTGTGTCTCCTGTCCTCCTCCTTCTGTGTCTCCTGTCCTCCTTCTGTGTCTCCTGTCCTCCTTCTGTGTCTCCTGTCTTCCTCCTTCTGTGTCTCCTGTCCTCCTTCTGTGTCTCCTGTCCTCCTCCTTGTGTCTCCTGTCCTCCTCCTTCTGTGTCTCCTGTCCTCCTCCTTCTGTGTCTCCTGTCCTCCTCCTTCTGTGTCCTCCTGTCCTCCTCCTTCTGTGTCTCCTGTCCTCCTCCTTCTGTGTCCTCCTGTCCTCCTCCTTCTGTGTCTCCTGTCCTCCTCCTTGTGTCCTCCTGTCCTCCTCCTTCTGTGTCTCCTGTCCTCCTCCTTCTGTGTCCTCCTGTCCTCCTCCTTCTGTGTCTCCTGTCCTCCTCCTTCTGTGTCCTCCTGTCCTCCTCCTTCTGTGTCTCCTGTCCTCCTCCTTCTGTGTCTCCTGTCCTCCTCCTTCTGTGTCTCCTGTCCTCCTCCTTCTGTGTCTCCTGTCCTCCTCCTTCTGTGTCCTCCTGTCCTCCTCCTTCTGTGTCTCCTGTCCTCCTCCTTCTGTGTCTCCTGTCCTCCTTCTGTGTCTCCTGTCCTCCTCCTTCTGTGTCTCCTGTCCTCCTTCTGTGTCTCCTGTCCTCCTCCTTGTGTCCTCCTGTCCTCCTCCTTGTGTCCTCCTGCCAGGCTGAGTGTCTGTGTTGCCGGGGGTGTTATCCAGGGTGACAGGGTGTGTGTGGCTGGTTACCGGGGGTGATGCAGGGTGATGGCTTTAATCCATAATGTAATGCTTCAGAGGAGAGTAATTCATGTTTCTCCTCCACTCCAGACATCAAGCAGCTATGCCCTTTGCACTCACACACACACACACACAGTTGTATCTCTTTGTAATGTATATCATCCCCCTTTTCTGTATTATAAAGCGAGAAACACAATTTAAGTCATCTTTGCGTCAGTAATGGTGTTATCATGGACAGACTAACTCCAGCCGGGTTTATCGGAGCATGAATGTGACTGATTCTATAATCTGTTGTTGGAAGGAAATCAGGTGTTTCCTGTTTTCTTGTCATTGTTTTTAAATGACAGGCAGCTGTTGTGTTGTCATAAAACTATCTTGGTGGGTTAGTTTGTTCTCCCTGCAGTATGGTGCCCTTGAAGGACAGATTTCATTTGATCCAAATATCAGCAGAAGGTTCATTCTGGGAAATAATCAACTCTGCAGCCTGGAGTATGGTTTGTTTGGAGTGTTTGTGTGTGTTTGTGTGTGTTTGTGTGTGTTTGTGTGTGTGTGTGTGTGTGTGTGTGTCTGTGTGTGTGTGTGTGTCAGTGGAGGCTGCTGAGGAGAGGACAGCTCATAATAATGGCATCAAACATTCCAACCATTCCATTCCATTTCAGCCATTATTATTAGCCGTCCTCCCCCAGCAGACTCCGATGCTGTGTGTGTGTGTGTGTGTGTGTGTGTGTGTGTGTGTGTGTGTGTGTGTGTGTGGCTGTGACACCATCTAAGAGATAGCTGGAGAGATCGGGCGGCAAGAAGTATAGTAAGTACTACTATGTAATGAACGTGTACCAGATAGCTCCAGGCGGTATAGTAAGTACTACTATGTAAATGAACGTGTACCAGATAGCTCCAGGCGGTATAGTAAGTACTACTATGTAAATGAACGTGTACCAGATAGCTCCAGGCGGTATAGTAAGTACTACTATGTAAATGAACGTGTACCAGATAGCTCCAGGCGGTATAGTAAGTACTACTATGTAAATGAATGTGTACCAGATAGCTCCAGGTGGTATAGTAAGTACTACTATGTAAATGAACGTGTACCAGATAGCTCCAGGCGGTATAGTAAGTACTACTATGTAAATGAACGTGTACCAGATAGCTCCAGGCGGTATAGTAAGTACTATTATGTAAATGAACGTGTACCAGATAGCTCCAGGCGGTATAGTAAGTACTACTATGTAAATGAATGTGTACTAGATATAGATAGCTCCAGGCGGTATAGTAAGTACTACTATGTAAATGAACGTGTACCAGATAGCTCCAGGCGGTATAGTAAGTACTACTATGTAAATGAACGTGTACCAGATAGCTCCAGGCGGTATAGTAAGTACTACTATGTAAATGAATGTGTACCAGATAGCTCCAGGTGGTATAGTAAGTACTACTATGTAAATGAACGTGTACCAGATAGCTCCAGGCGGTATAGTAAGTACTACTATGTAAATGAACGTGTACCAGATAGCTCCAGGCGGTATAGTAAGTACTACTATGTAAATGAACGTGTACCAGATAGCTCCAGGCGGTATAGTAAGTACTACTATGTAAATGAACGTGTACTAGATAGCTACAGGCGGTATAGTAAGTACTACTATGTAAATGAACGTGTACCAGATAGCTCCAGGCGGTATAGTAAGTACTACTATGTAAATGAACGTGTACCAGATAGCTCCAGGCGGTATAGTAAGTACTACTATGTAAATGAACGTGTACCAGATAGCTCCAGGCGGTATAGTAAGTACTACTATGTAAATGAACGTGTACCAGATAGCTCCAGGCGGTATAGTAAGTACTACTATGTAAATGAACGTGTACCAGATAGCTACAGGCGGTATAGTAAGTACTACTATGTAAATGAACGTGTACCAGATAGCTCCAGGCGGTATAGTAAGTACTACTATTTATCTGAATGTGTACCAGATAGCTCCAGGCGGTATAGTAAGTACTACTATGTAAATGAACGTGTACCAGAAAGCTCCAGGTGGTATAGTAAGTACTACTATGTAAATTAACGTCTACCAGATAGCTCCATGCGGTATAGTAAGTGCTACTATTTATCTGAATGTGTACTAGATACAGTGGGGAGAACAAGTATTTGATACACTGTTGATTATTTGATCACATTGTATGATTTTTAAGTAATGAATTTGCATTTTATTGCATGACATAAGTATTTGATACATCAGAAAAGCAGAACTTAATATTTGGTACAGAAACCTTTGTTTGCAATTACAGAGATCATACGTTTCCTGTAGGTCTTGACCAGGTTTGCACACACTGCAGCAGGGATTTTGGCCCACTCCTCCATACAGACCTTCTCCAGATTTTTCAGGTTTCGGGGCTGTCGCTGGGCAATAAGGACTTTCAGCTCCCTCCAAAGATTTCCTATTGGGTTCAGGTCTGGAGACTGGCTAGGCCACTCCTTAGTTACCCTGGCTGTATGTTTCGGGTCGTTGTCATGCTGGAAGACCCAGCCACGACCCATCTTCAATGCTCTTACTGAGGGAAGGAGGTTGTTGGCCAAGATCCATCCGCCCCTCAATACGGTGCAGTCGTCCTGTCCCCTTTGCAGAAAAGCATCCCCAAAGAATGATGTTTCCACCTCCATGCTTCACGGTTGGGATGGTGTTCTTGGGGTTGTACTCATCCTTCTTCTTCCTCCAAACATGGCGAGTGGAGTTTAGACCAAAAAGCTATATTTTTGTCTCATCAGACCACATGACCTTATCCCATTCCTCCTCTGGATCATCCAGATGGTCATTGGCACAATTCAGACGGGCCTGGACATGCACTGGCTTGAGCAGGGGGACCTTGCGTGCGCTGCAGTATTTTAATCCATGACGGCGTAGTGTGTTACTAATGGTTTTCTTTGAGACTGTGGTCCCAGCTCTCTTCAGGTCATTGACCAGGTCCTGCTGTGTAGTTCTGGGCTGATCCCTCACCTTCCTCATGATCATTGATGCCCCACGAGGTGAGATCTTGCATGGAGCCCCAGACCAAGGGTGATTGACCGTCATCTTGAACTTCTTCCATTTTCTAATAATTGCGCCAACAGTTGTTGCCTTCTCACCAAGCTGCTTGCCTATTGTCCTGTAGCCCATCCCATCCTTGTGCAGGTCTACAATGTTATCCCTGATGTCCTTACACAGCGCTCTGGTCTTGGCCATTGTGGAGAGGTTGGAGTCTGTTTGATTGAGTGTGTGGACAGGTGTCTTTTATACAGGTAACAAGTTCAAACAGGTGCAGTTAATACAGGTAATGAGTGGAGAACAGGAGGGCTTCTTAATGAAAAACTAACAGGTCTGTGAGAGCCGGAATTCTTACTGGGTAGTAGGTGATCAAATAATTATGTCACGCAATAGAATGCAAATTAATTACTTAAAAATCATACAATGTGATTTTCTGGATTTTTGTTTTAGATTCCGTCTCTCACAGTTGAAGTGTACCTATCTTAAAAATTACAGACCTCTACATGCTTTGTAAGTAGGAAAACCTGCAAATTCGGCAGTGTATCAAATACTTGTTCTCCCCACTGTAGCTCCAGCTTTTTTAGTCTGAACTCTCTCTTTCTCACTCTTTCTGTTCCAGGACTGGCCTCCATTATGAAGAGACTCCTGACTAAATATGATAACCTGTTTCAGATCTCCTTCCCCTACTCCATGGGCTGGCATGGTAAGGGATAAACAACTCTCAGAAACAATATGATGAAACAAAATTCAACTGGCAAAGACGTCTTTGCTATAATTTTTTCTAGATTATAACAGAATAACATTATAACAGTCAAATTGCTTGGAGGGAATTATCTTGCTTCTTGAAAATGTGTGCATTAGAAGTTGCTATGTGTTTTCAAAATTCACAGATAAATTGGTCTACATGAAAAACTAAAGGCATGGAAACCGTACATGACTTGGTAACAGGAAATACGTTTATTTCCATGACAGAATTAAAAAGCAATTTTGGACTGACAAATATAGATATCTTCAAATACATGCAACTGAAAAGTTTCATATCAAGATATGTATGTAATCTTGAGTGTAATCTTGAGGGAATCCTATTTGAGTCAGAAAATCATATTGATATGATAGGTGAGATATAGCAAGCCCTGCAGAGAGCAGAGAGCCGATCCAACTGACAACCTCTTAGAAGAAATATACTCATATGATAGGTGAGATATACCAAGCCTTGCAGAGAGCAGAGAGCAGAGAGCCGATCCAACTGACAATCTATTGGAAAAATATATCAACTACTGGAACCAAGATTTAAATAACTGATATTGGCATTGAGGCTTTCAGCTATCATTCTACTGTAGGCTATATATATATATACTATCATCCTACTGTAGAGTATCTACTATCATCCTACTGTAGGTTATATATATATATATATATATATATATATATACAGTGGGGGAAAAAAGTATTTAGTCAGCCACCAATTGTGCAAGTTCTCCCACTTAAAAAGATGAGAGAGGCCTGTAATTTTCATCATAGGTACACGTCAACTATGACAGACAAAATGAGAAAAAAAATCAAGAATCAATGAATTTATTTGCAAATTATGGTGGAAAATAAGTATTTGGTCAATAACAAAAGTTTCTCAATACTTTGTTATATACCCTTTGTTGACAATGACACAGGTCAAACGTTTTCTGTAAGTCTTCACAAGGTTTTCACACACTGTTGCTGGTATTTTGGCCCATTCCTCCATGCAGATCTCCTCTAGAGCAGTGATGTTTTGGGGCTGTCACTGGGCAACACAGACTTTCAACTCCCTCCAAAGATTTTCTATGGGGTTGAGATCTGGAGACTGGCTAGGCCACTCCAGGACCTTGAAATGCTTCTTACGAAGCCACTCCTTCGTTGCCCAGGCGGTGTGTTTGGGATCATTGTCATGCTGAAAGACCCAGCCACGTTTCATCTTCAATGCCCTTGCTGATGGAAGGAGGTTTTCACTCAAAATCTCACGATACACGGCCCCATTCATTCTTTCCTTTACATGGATCAGTCGTCCTGGTCCCTTTGCAGAAAAACAGCCCCAAAGCATGATGTTTCCACCCCCATGCTTCACAGTAGGTATGGTGTTCTTTGGATGCAACTCAGCATTCTTTGTTCTCCAAACACGACGAGTTGAGTTTTTACCAAAAAGTTATATTTTGGTTTCATCTGACCATATGACATTCTCCCAATCCTCTTCTGGATCATCCAAATGCACTCTAGCAAACTTCAGACGGGCCTGGACATGTACTGGCTTAAGCAGGGGGACACGTCTTGCACTGCAGGATTTGAGTCCCTGGCGGCGTAGTGTGTTACTGATGGTAGGCTTTGTTACTTTGGTCCCAGCTCTCTGCAGGTCATTCACTAGGTCCCCCCGTGTGGTTCTGGGATTTTTGCTCACCGTTCTTGTGATCATTTTGACCCCAAGGGGTGAGATCTTGCGTGGAGCCCCAGATTGAGGGAGATTATCAGTGGTCTTGTATGTCTTCCATTTCCTAATAATTGCTCCCACAGTTGATTTCTTCAAACCAAGCTGCTTACCTATTGCAGATTCAGTCTTCCCAGCCTGGTGCAGGTCTACAATTTTGTTTCTGGTGTCCTTTGACAGCTCTTTGGTCTTGGCCATAGTGGAGTTTGGAGTGTGACTGTTTGAGGTTGTGGACAGGTGTCTTTTATACTGATAACAAGTTCAAACAGGTGCCATTAATACAGGTAACGAGTGGAGGACAGAGGAGCCTCTTAAAGAAGAAGTTACAGGTCCGTGAGAGCCAGATCTCTTGCTTGTTTGTAGGTGACCAAATACTTATTTTCCACCATAATTTGCAAATAAATTCATTAAAAATCCTACAATGTGATTTTCTGGAGAAAAAAAATCTCAATTTGTCTGTCATAGTTGACGTGTACCTATGATGAAAATTACAGGCCTCTCTCATCTTTTTAAGTGGGAGAACTTGCACAATTGGTGGCTGACTAAATACTTTTTTCCCCCACTGTATATATATATATACTATCATCCTACTGTAGGTTATATATATACTATCATTCTACTGTAGGATATATATATATATAGACTATCATCATACTGTAGAGTATCTACTATCATCATACTGTAGGCTATATATATATATACTATCATCCTACTGTAGGCTATATATCTATCGGCTATCATCCTACTGTAGGATATCTATCGGCTATCATCCTACTGTGGGATATCTATCGGCTATCATCCTACTGTAGGCTATATATCTATCGGCTATCATCCTACTGTAGGATATATATCTATCGGCTATCATCCTACTGTAGGCTATATATATATCGGCTATCATCCTACTGTAGGCTATATATATACTATCATCCTACTGTAGGTTATATATATATACTATCATCCTACTGTAGGTTATATATATATACTATCATCCTACTGTAGGTTATATATCTATCGGCTATCATCCTACTGTAGGTTATCTATCGGCTATCATCCTACTGTAGGCTATATATATATATATACTATCATCCTACTGTAGGTTATATATCTATCGGCTATCATCCTACTGTAGGTTATCTATCGGCTATCATCCTACTGTAGGTTATATATATATATACCATCATCCTACTGTAGGTTATATATCTATCGGCTATCATCCTACTGTAGGATATATCTATCGGGTATCATTCTACTGTAGGATATCTATCAGCTATCATCCTACTGTAGGTTATATATCTATCGGCTATCATCCTACTGTAGAGTATCTACTATCTATCATTCTACTGTAGGCTATATATATATTGGCTATCATTCTACTGTAGGCTATCTATCGGCTATCATCCTACTGTAGGTTATATATATGTATCGGCTATCATCCTACTGTAGGTTATATATCTATCGGCTATCATCCTACTGTAGGTTATATATATATCGGCTATCATCCTACTGTAGGCTATCTATCGGCTATCATCCTACTGTATGTTATATCTATCGGCTATCATACTACTGTAGGCTATATATATATATCGGCTATCATCCTACTGTAGGCTATATATATATATATATATCGGCTATCATTCTACTGTAGGTTATATATATATATATACTATCATCCTACTGTAGAGTATCTACTATCATCCTACTGTAGAATATGTATATACCATAATTCAACTGTAGGCTATCTATCATGCTCCTGTAGGATATATATTTATATATATATATATATATATATATATATATATATATATATATATATATATATATATATTTGTCTACAATCATCCTACTGTAGAGTATCTACTTTCATCCTGCTGTAGACTATCTACTTACTATTTCTATTTGTATTTATTATGGATCCCCATTAGTTCCTGCCAAGGGTAGCAGCTACTCTTCCTGGGGTTTATTATGGATCCCCATTAGTTCCTGCCAAGGCAGCAGCTACTCTTCCTGGGGTTTATTATAGATCCCCATTAGTTCCTGCCAAGGCAGCAGCTACTCTTCCTGGGGTTTATTATGGATCCCCATTAGTTCCTGCCAAGGCAGCAGCTACTCTTCCTGGGGTTTATTATGGATCCCCATTAGTTCCTGCCAAGGCAGCAGCTACTCTTCCTGGGATTTATTATGGATCCCCATTAGTTCCTGCCAAGGCAGCAGCTACTCTTCCTGGGGTTTATTATGGATCCCCATTAGTTTCTGCCAAGGCAGCAGCTACTCTTCCTGGGGTTTATTATGGATCCCCATTAGTTCCTGCCAAGGCAGCAGCTACTCTTCCTGGGGTTTATTATGGATCCCCATTAGTTTCTGCCAAGGCAGCAGCTACTCTTCCTGGGGTTTATTATGGATCCCCATTAGTTCCTGCCAAGGCAGCAGCTACTCTTCCTGGGGTTTATTATGGATCCCCATTAGTTCCTGCCAAGGCAGCAGCTACTCTTCCTGGGGTTTATTATGGATCCCCATTAGTTTCTGCCAAGGCAGCAGCTACTCTTCCTGGGGTTTATTATGGATCCCCATTAGTTCCTGCCAAGGCAGCAGCTACTCTTCCTGGGGTTTATTATGGATCCCCATTAGTTTCTGCCAAGGCAGCAGCTACTCTTCCTGGGGTTTATTATGGATCCCCATTAGTTCCTGTCAAGGCAGCAGCTACTCTTCCTGGGGTTTATTATGGATCCCCATTAGTTCCTGCCAAGGCAGCAGCTACTCTTCCTGGGGTTTATTATGGATCCCCATTAGTTCCTGCCAAGGCAGCGGCTACTCTTCCTGGGGTTTATTATGGATCCCCATTAGTTCCTGTCAAGGCAGCAGCTACTCTTCCTGGGGTTTATTATGGATCCCCATTAGTTTCTGCCAAGGCAGCAGCTACTCTTCCTGGGGTTTATTATGGATCCCCATTAGTTCCTGCCAAGGCAGCAGCTACTCTTCCTGGGGTTTATTATGGATCCCCATTAGTTCCTTCCAAGGCAGCAGCTACTCTTCCTTGGGTCCAAACATTTTAAAGCATTTACATTACATATAAAACTAAATGTAAAACAGGACATCATATAACAGTATTACACCACTACATATCTACAATACAAAATGTTTAATACCACCATACAACAATATTACAATGTGTGCGTATGCATATGTCTATACCTTTGTGTGTCTCTTCACAGTCCCCGTTGTTCCATAAGGTGTATGTTTACCTGTTTATTAAATCTGATTCTACTGCTTGCATCAGTTACCTGATGTGGAATAGAGTTCCATTCATGGCTCTATGTAGTACTGTGCGCCTCCCATAGTCTGTTCTGGACTTGGGGACTGTGAAGAGACCTCTGGTGGCATGTCTTGTGGGGGCATGCATAGGTTTCCGAGCTGTATGATAGTAGTTTAAACAGACAGCTCGGTACATTCAGCTTGTCAACACCACTTATAATATAATAATAATAATATGCCATTTAGCAGACGCTTTTATCCAAAGCGACTTACAGTCATGCGTGCATACATTTTTGTGTATGGGTGGTCCCGGGGATCGAACCCACTACCTTGGCGTTACAAGCGCCGTGCTCTACCAGCTGAGCTACAGAGGACCACAGGAATAAGGAACTTACAAAAATAAGCAGTGATGAAGTCAATCTCTCTTCCACTATGAGCCAGGAGAGACTGACATGCATGTCATTAATGTTTGCTTTCTGTGTACATCCAAGGGCCAGCCGTGCTGCCCTGTTCTGAGCCAACTGCAATTTTCCTAAGTCCCTCTTTTTGGCACCTGACCAAATGACTGAACAGTAGTCCAGGTGTGACAAAACTAGGGCCTGTAGGACCTGCCTTGTTGATAGTGCTGTTAAGAATGCAGAGCAGCACTTTATTATGGACAGACTTCTCCCCATCTTAGCTACTGTTGTATCAATATGTTTTGACCATGACAGTTTACAATCCAGGGTTACTCCAAGCAGTTTAGTCTCCTCAACTTGCTCAATTTACACATTATTCATTACGAGATTTAGTTGCGGTTTAGCTTTTAGTGAATGATTTGTCCCAAATACAATGCTTTTAGTTTTGGAAATATTTAGGACAAACTTATTCCTTGCTACCCATTCCGAAACTAACTGCAGCTCTTTGTTAAGTGTTGCTGTCATTTCAGTTGCTGTAGTAGCTGACGTGTATAGTGTTGAGTCATCTGCATACATAGACACACTGGCTTTACTCAAAGCCAGTGGCATGTCGTTAGTAAAGATTGAAAAAAGTAAGGGTCCTAGACAGCTGCCCTGGGGAATTCCTGATTCTACCTGGATTATGTTTGAGAGGCTTCCATTAAAGAACACCCTCTGTGTTCTGTTAGACAGGTAACTCTTTATCCACAATATATATATATATATATGACCATCGGGTTCTTGGTCACCTCCCTGACCAATATGATGATATTGATATTAATATGGGTTATGCATAATAAGCTTCTAAATTGTAGCCTCTGTCTCTTGCGCAATACGCACTTATCTGTGCTCCACTGGCCTCTCTCCTTAAACAATGCTCTTGGAGTCCCTGTGCTCCGCTGGCCTCTCTCCTTAGCTCTTGGAGTCCCTGTGCTCCGCTGGCCTCTCTCCTTAGCTCTTGGAGTCCCTGTGCTCCGCTGGCCTCTCTCCTTAGCCCTTGGAGTCCCGTGCAGAAAAAGCTAGACTAGAATAGCTTGCTGGACATGATTATTTGTAGCATTTCTTACACCAATAGACTATTCGAAGAGGGACGCAAGCTCTTGTTTGCTGAATGTTAAATACAGCAGCCAATAGAACTCACGGGTACTTTAAAAGAAGAGTGAACGCTCAATGGCGGTAGGTTATAGCAATTATTTATTCAAACACATAGCTACAGTGCCTTGCAAAAGTATTCATCCCCCTTGGCATTGTTACTATTTTGTTGCATTACTACCTGTAATTTAAATGGATTTTATTTGGATTTCATGTAATGGATATTCATGTAATAAATATTTTGCATCTTCAAAGTGGTAGGCATGTTGTGTAAATCAAATGATACAAAAATCTATTTCAATTTTAGGTTGTAAGGCAACAAAATAGGAAAAATGCCAAGGGGGTGAATACTTTCGCAAGCCACTGTATTCAGTCTTTGTAAAGAGAAGTGAAAGCCTTCTGCAGCTAATTCTAGTCCTATATTATTCAAGGCTGTCATTAGAATGATGAAGATAAGGACAACGAAACTTATTTCATTTATCTGTAGAAAGCGAGAAAGGAATGAAGCAACAGCCGGCTGCAACCGGGAGACCAATGGGGCGGCGCACAATTGGCCAGCGTCGTCCAGGGTAGGGGAGGGAATGGCCGGCAGGGAGGTAGCTCAGTTGGTAGAGCATGGCGTTTGCAACGCCAGGGTTGTGGGTTCGAATCCCACGGAGGGCCAGTATGAAAAAGAAAAAGAATAATGTATGCACTAACTGTAAGTCGCTCTGGATAAGAGCATCTGCTAAATAATGTAAATGTAAATGAAAGAGGAGGTAGGCTAATAACATTAGGGGAAATATTATGAAAGGCATGAGTCAGCCTACTAATTATACAAATAGGCCCTATTATATTTCACAATTAAAATCTAATTCTCCTATACTTGTAACTTTGTAGGCCGCATCACCAGAATCACATTGTCTCTCCCTGCTTTATCATGGTTTGAATGATGTGTGTAATTCCACTACATATAATACAGTATAATACAACACAGTACAGTAATACAGTTCACACTCAAAAAGATTAGCCTACTGGAGCTAAAGTGGGGAAGAAAAGTATTTAGTCAGCCACCAATTGTGCAAGTTCTCCCACTTAAAAAGATGAGAGAGGCCTGTAATTTTCATCATAGGTACACGTCAACTATGACAGACAAATTGAGAAAAAAAATCCAGAAAATCACATTGTAGGATTTTTTATGAATTTATTTGCAAATTATGGTGGAAAATAAGTATTTGGTCACCTACAAACAAGCAAGATTTCTAGCTCTCACAGACCTGTAACTTCTTCTTTAAGAGGCTCCTCTGTCCTCCACTCATTACCTGTATTAATGGCACCTGTTTGAACTTGTTATCAGTATAAAAGACACCTGTCCACAACCTCAAACAGTCACACTCCAAACTCCACTATGGCCAAGACCAAAGAGCTGTCAAAGGACACCAGAAACAAAATTGTAGACCTGCACCAGGCTGGGAAGACTGAATCTGCAATAGGTAAGCAGCTTGGTTTGAAGAAATCAACTGTGGGAGCAATTATTAGGAAATGGAAGACATACAAGACCACTGATAATCTCCCTCGAACTGGGGCTCCACGCAAGATCTCACCCCGTGGGGTCAAAATGATCACAAGAACGGTGAGCAAAAATCCCAGAACCACACGAGGGGACCTAGTGAATGACATGCAGATCCTGCAGTGCCAGACATGTCCCCCTGCTTAAGCCAGTACATGTCCAGGCCCGTCTGAAGTTTGCTAGAGTGCATTTGGATGATCCAGAAGAGGATTGGGAGAATGTCATATGGTCAGATGAATCCAAAATATAACTTTTTGGTAAAAACTCAACTCGTTGTGTTTGGAGGACAAAGAATGCTGAGTTGCATCCAAAGAACACCATACCTACTGTGAAGCATGGGGGTGGAAACATAATGCTTGGGGCTGTTTTTCTGCAAAGGGACCAGGACCACTGATCCGTGTAAAGGAAAGAATGAATGGGGCCATGTATCGTGAGATTTTGAGTGAAAACCTTCCATCAGCAAGGGCATTGAAGATGAAACGTGGCTGGGTCTTTCAGCATGACAATGATCCCAAACACACCACCCGGGCAACGAAGGAGTGGCTTCGTAAGAAGCATTTCAAGGTCCTGGAGTGGCCTAGCCAGTCTCCAGATCTCAACCCCATAGAAAATCTTTGGAGGGAGTTGAAAGTCTGTGTTGCCCAGTGACAGCCCCAAAACATCACTGCTCTAGAGGAGATCTGCATGGAGGAATGGGCCAAAATACCAGCAACAGTGTGTGAAAACCTTGTGAAGACTTACAGAAAACGTTTGACCTGTGTCATTGCCAACAAAGGGTATATAAAAAAGTATTGAGAAACTTTTGTTATTGACCAAATACTTATTTTCCACCATAATTTGCAAATAAATTCATAAAAAATCCTACAATGTGATTTTCTGGATTTTTTTTCCTCATTTTGTCTGTCATAGTTGACGTGTACCTATGATGAAAATTACAGGCCTCTCTCATCTTTTTAAGTGTTGAGGATCAGCATGGCAGATGTGTTGTTATCTACCCTTACCACCTGGGGGCGGCCCGTCAGGAATTCCAGGATCCAGTTGCAGAGAGAGGTGTTTAGTCCCAGGGTCCTTAGCTTAGTGAAGCTTGATCAATTAGTATATTTGAGTTTAACCATCATTTTTGTTGTAATATTTGTTCTGTCAATGTGCAGGGGTACCAGGTAATTGAGGTAGCTATGTACATACACTACCGTTCAACAGTTTGGGGTCACTTAGAAATGTCCTTGTTTTGGAAAGAAAAGCAATTTTTTTGGCCATTAAAATAACATCAAATTGATCAGAAATACAGTTTTGACATTGTTAATGTTGTAAATGGCTATTGTAGCTGGAAACGGCTGATTGTTTAATGGAATATCTACATAGGCATACAGAGGCCCATTATCAGCAACCATCAGTCCTGTGTTCCAATGGCACGTTGTGTTTGCTAATCCAAGTTTATCATTTTAAAAGGCTAATTGATCATTAGAAAACCCTTTTGCAATTATGTTAGCATAGCTGAAAATTGTTGTGCTGATTAAAGAAGCAATAAAACTGGCCTTCTTGAGACTTGTTGAATATCTGGAGCATCAGCAATGGTGGGTTGGATTACAGGCTCAAAATGGCCAGAAACAAATAACTTTCTTCTGAAACTCGTCAGTCTATTCTTGTTCTGAGAAATGAAGGCTATTCCATGCAAGAAATTAGCAAGAAACTGGAGATCTCGTACAACGCTGTGTACTACTCCCTTCACAGAACAGCGCAAACTGGCTCTAACCAGAATAGAAAGAGGAGTGAGAGGCCCCGGTGCACAACTGAGCAAGAGGACAAATACATTAGAGTGTCTAGTTTGAGAAACAGGCGCCTCACAGGTCCTCAACTGGCAGCTTCATTATATAGTACCCGCAAAACACCAGTCTCAACGTCAACAGTGAAGAGGCGACTCTGGGATGCTGACCTTCTAGGCAGAGTTGCAAAGAAAAAGCCATATGGAGAACATTGTTTCTGAATAAGATATGAGAAGTCAGAGGCCAGAGTGATGGAAAACATTGTTTCTGATCTAAGCTGAGTATCAGTATACATGGCTCTAACCTGCCAGAACTTTCCACAGGTCAACTGGTCAGAACTCCTATCCACAGGTCAACAGGTCAGAACTCCTATCCACAGGTCAACTGGTCAGAACTCCTATCCACAGGTCAACTGGTCAGAACTCATATCCACAGGTCAACAGGTCAGAACTCATATCCACAGGTCAACTGGTCAGAACTCCTATCCACAGGTCAACTGGTCAGAACTCCTATCCACAGGTCAACTGGTCAGAACTCATATCCACAGGTCAACTGGTCAGAACTCCTATCCACAGGTCAACTGGTCAGAACTCCTATCCACAGGTCAACTGGTCAGAACTCCTATCCACAGGTCAACTGGTCAGAACTCATATCCACAGGTCAACAGGTCAGAACTCATATCCACAGGTCAACAGGTCAGAACTCCTATCCACAGGTCAACTGGTCAGAACTCATATCCACAGGTCAACTGGTCAGAACTCCTATCCACAGGTCAACTGGTCAGAACTCCTATCCACAGGTCAACTGGTCAGAACTCCTATCCACAGGTCAACAGGTCAGAACTCCTATCCACAGGTCAACTGGTCAGAACTCCTATCCACAGGTCAACTGGTCAGAACTCATATCCACAGGTCAACAGGTCAGAACTCATATCCACAGGTCAACTGGTCAGAACTCCTATCCACAGGTCAACTGGTCAGAACTCATATCCACAGGTCAACTGGTCAGAACTCCTATCCACAGGTCAACTGGTCAGAACTCATATCCACAGGTCAACTGGTCAGAACTCCTATCCACAGGTCAACTGGTCAGAACTCCTATCCACAGGTCAACTGGTCAGAACTCCTATCCACAGGTCAACTGGTCAGAACTCCTATCCACAGGTCAACAGGTCAGAACTCATATCCACAGGTCAACAGGTCAGAACTCCTATCCACAGGTCAACTGGTCAGAACTCATATCCACAGGTCAACTGGTCAGAACTCCTATCCACAGGTCAACTGGTCAGAACTCCTATCCACAGGTCAACTGGTCAGAACTCCTATCCACAGGTCAACTGGTCAGAACTCATATCCACAGGTCAACTGGTCAGAACTCATATCCACAGGTCAACTGGTCAGAACTCATATCCACAGGTAAACTGGTAAAAAACTCCTATCCACAGGTCAACAGGTCAGAACTCATATCCACAGGTCAACTGGTCAGAACTCATATCCACAGGTCAACTGGTCAGAACTCATATCCACAGGTCAACTGGTCAGAACTCATATCCACAGGTCAACTGGTCAGAACTCATATCCACAGGTAAACTGGTAAAAAACTCCTATCCACAGGTCAACTGGTCAGAACTCCTATCCACAGGTCAACAGGTCAGAACTCATATCCACAGGTCAACAGGTCAGAACTCATATCCACAGGTCAACAGGTCAGAACTCATATCCACAGGTCAACAGGTCAGAACTCATATCCACAGGTCAACAGGTCAGAACTCATATCCACAGGTCAACAGGTCAGAACTCATATCCACAGGTCAACAGGTCAGAACTCATATCCACAGGTCAACAGGTCAGAACTCCTATCCACAGGTCAACAGGTCAGAACTCCTATCCACAGGTCAACAGGTCAGAACTCATATCCACAGGTCAACAGGTCAGAACTCATATCCACAGGTCAACAGGTCAGAACTCCTATCCACAGGTCAACTGGTCAGAACTCCTATCCACAGGTCAACAGGTCAGAACTCATATCCACAGGTCAACAGGTCAGAACTCCTATCCACAGGTCAACTGGTCAGAACTCCTATCCACAGGTCAACAGGTCAGAACTCATATCCACAGGTCAACAGGTCAGAACTCATATCCACAGGTCAACAGGTCAGAACTCCTATCCACAGGTCAACTGGTCAGAACTCCTATCCACAGGTCAACAGGTCAGAACTCATATCCACAGGTCAACAGGTCAGAACTCCTATCCACAGGTCAACTGGTCAGAACTCATATCCACAGGTCAACTGGTCAGAACTCCTATCCACAGGTCAACAGGTCAGAACTCATATCCACAGGTCAACAGGTCAGAACTCCTATCCACAGGTCAACTGGTCAGAACTCATATCCACAGGTCAACTGGTCAGAACTCCTATCCACAGGTCAACTGGTCAGAACTCCTATCCACAGGTCAACTGGTCAGAACTCATATCCACTATCCACAGGTCAACAGGTCAGAACTCCTATCCACAGGTCAACAGGTCAGAACTCCTATCCACAGGTCAACAGGTCAGAACTCATATCCACAGGTCAACAGGTCAGAACTCCTATCCACAGGTCAACAGGTCAGAACTCATATCCACAGGTCAACAGGTCAGAACTCATATCCACAGGTCAACAGGTCAGAACTCCTATCCACAGGTCAACAGGTCAGAACTCATATCCACAGGTCAACAGGTCAGAACTCATATCCACAGGTCAACAGGTCAGAACTCATATCCACAGGTCAACAGGTCAGAACTCCTATCCACAGGTCAACAGGTCAGAACTCATATCCACAGGTCAACAGGTCAGAACTCATATCCACAGGTCAACAGGTCAGAACTCATATCCACAGGTCAACAGGTCAGAACTCATATCCACAGGTCAACTGGTCAGAACTCATATCCACAGGTCAACAGGTCAGAACTCATATCCACAGGTCAACAGGTCAGAACTCATATCCACAGGTCAACAGGTCAGAACTCATATCCACAGGTCAACAGGTCAGAACTCCTATCCACAGGTCAACTGGTCAGAACTCATATCCACAGGTCAACAGGTCAGAACTCCTATCCACAGGTCAACTGGTCAGAACTCCTATCCACAGGTCAACTGGTCAGAACTCCTATCCACAGGTCAACAGGTCAGAACTCCTATCCACAGGTCAACAGGTCAGAACTCATATCCACAGGTCAACAGGTCAGAACTCATATCCACAGGTCAACAGGTCAGAACTCATATCCACAGGTCAACAGGTCAGAACTCCTATCCACAGGTCAACAGGTCAGAACTCCTATCCACAGGTCAACAGGTCAGAACTCATATCCACAGGTCAACAGGTCAGAACTCATATCCACAGGTCAACAGGTCAGAACTCCTATCCACAGGTCAACTGGTCAGAACTCCTATCCACAGGTCAACAGGTCAGAACTCATATCCACAGGTCAACAGGTCAGAACTCCTATCCACAGGTCAACTGGTCAGAACTCCTATCCACAGGTCAACAGGTCAGAACTCATATCCACAGGTCAACAGGTCAGAACTCATATCCACAGGTCAACAGGTCAGAACTCCTATCCACAGGTCAACTGGTCAGAACTCCTATCCACAGGTCAACAGGTCAGAACTCATATCCACAGGTCAACAGGTCAGAACTCCTATCCACAGGTCAACTGGTCAGAACTCATATCCACAGGTCAACTGGTCAGAACTCCTATCCACAGGTCAACAGGTCAGAACTCATATCCACAGGTCAACAGGTCAGAACTCCTATCCACAGGTCAACTGGTCAGAACTCATATCCACAGGTCAACTGGTCAGAACTCCTATCCACAGGTCAACTGGTCAGAACTCCTATCCACAGGTCAACTGGTCAGAACTCATATCCACAGGTCAACAGGTCAGAACTCCTATCCACAGGTCAACAGGTCAGAACTCCTATCCACAGGTCAACAGGTCAGAACTCCTATCCACAGGTCAACAGGTCAGAACTCATATCCACAGGTCAACAGGTCAGAACTCCTATCCACAGGTCAACAGGTCAGAACTCATATCCACAGGTCAACAGGTCAGAACTCATATCCACAGGTCAACAGGTCAGAACTCCTATCCACAGGTCAACAGGTCAGAACTCATATCCACAGGTCAACAGGTCAGAACTCATATCCACAGGTCAACAGGTCAGAACTCATATCCACAGGTCAACAGGTCAGAACTCCTATCCACAGGTCAACAGGTCAGAACTCATATCCACAGGTCAACAGGTCAGAACTCATATCCACAGGTCAACAGGTCAGAACTCATATCCACAGGTCAACAGGTCAGAACTCATATCCACAGGTCAACTGGTCAGAACTCATATCCACAGGTCAACAGGTCAGAACTCATATCCACAGGTCAACAGGTCAGAACTCATATCCACAGGTCAACAGGTCAGAACTCATATCCACAGGTCAACAGGTCAGAACTCCTATCCACAGGTCAACTGGTCAGAACTCATATCCACAGGTCAACAGGTCAGAACTCCTATCCACAGGTCAACTGGTCAGAACTCCTATCCACAGGTCAACTGGTCAGAACTCCTATCCACAGGTCAACAGGTCAGAACTCCTATCCACAGGTCAACAGGTCAGAACTCATATCCACAGGTCAACAGGTCAGAACTCATATCCACAGGTCAACAGGTCAGAACTCATATCCACAGGTCAACAGGTCAGAACTCATATCCACAGGTCAACTGGTCAGAACTCATATCCACAGGTCAACAGGTCAGAACTCATATCCACAGGTCAACTGGTCAGAACTCATATCCACAGGTCAACAGGTCAGAACTCCTATCCACAGGTCAACTGGTCAGAACTCATATCCACAGGTCAACAGGTCAGAACTCCTATCCACAGGTCAACTGGTCAGCTCATATTTATGTAGAAGGTCATTGATCTGGCCACAAAGAATCGCTTTGCTCCAGCGGAGGACAATAGCGCTACAAAGTGTATGAGCTGGTCCCCAATTACATTTTACATTTTAATCATTTAGCAGACGCTCTTATCCAGAGCGACTTACAGGAGCAATTAGGGTTAAGTGCCTTGCTCAAGGGCACATCGACAGACTTTTTCACCTAGTTGGCTCGGGGATTAGAACCAGCGACCTTTCGGTTACTGGCACAACGCTCTTAACCACTAAGCTACCTGCCGCCCCAATGGCACCCTATTCCCTGTATAGTGCACTACTGTTGACCAGCTGACCCGTGGATTGAAGCAGTCAAACAGGGTAGGTATTGGTGTTTCCTCACTGTTAAGGGGAGACACTAATCTCTCAGTGGAGTCAGTAATGTTGTGAGTGTGTGTATTGGTGATGGTGTCAGCAGCATTGAGTTGTTAGTTCATTATCAGGGGTCCGTCTCGCCTGCGGCTTAACTGATTAAAGAGCAGGGTGTCGTTACCGTGGCTACGGCCAGGCGGCTCGTTAGGTGCTGGTCTCCAGTCCTTAATTAGTTTTGTTTAAAGGAGGGATCGTGAAGTCACCTCCACAGGGCTGCCACATGCCAGGGCTGTCATTACCCTTTATTTGCCAGGGCTGTCATTACCCTTTATTTGCCAGGGCTGTCATTACCCTTTATTTGCCAGGGCTGTCATTACCCTTTATTTGCCAGGGCTGTCATTACCCTTTATTTGCCAGGGCTGTCATTACCCTTTATTTGCCAGGGCTGTCATTACCCTTTATTTGCCAGGGCTGTCATTACCCATTATTTGCCAGGGCTGTCATTACCCATTATTTGCCAGGGCTGTCATTACCCTTTATTTGCCAGGGCTGTCATTACCCTTTATTTGTCAGGGCTGTCATTACCCTTTATTTGCCAGGGCTGTCATTACCCTTTATTTGCCAGGGCTGTCATTACCCTTTATTTGCCAGGGCTGTCATTACCCATTATTTGCCAGGGCTGTCATTACCCTTTATTTGCCAGGGCTGTCATTACCCTTTATTTGTCAGGGCTGTCATTACCCTTTATTTGCCAGGGCTGTCATTACCCTTTATTTGCCAGGGCTGTCATTACCCTTTATTTGCCAGGGCTGTCATTACCCATTATTTGCCAGGGCTGTCATTACCCTTTATTTGCCAGGGCTGTCATTACCCTTTATTTGTCAGGGCTGTCATTACCCTTTATTTGCCAGGGCTGTCATTACCCTTTATTTGCCAGGGCTGTCATTACCCTTTATTTGCCAGGGCTGTCATTACCCATTATTTGCCAGGGCTGTCATTACCCTTTATTTGCCAGGGCTGTCATTACCCTTTATTTGCCAGGGCTGTCATTACCCATTATTTGCCAGGGCTGTCATTACCCTTTATTTGCCAGGGCTGTCATTACCCTTTATTTGTCAGGGCTGTCATTACCCTTTATTTGCCAGGGCTGTCATTACCCTTTATTTGCCAGGGCTGTCATTACCCTTTATTTGCCAGGGCTGTCATTACCCATTATTTGCCAGGGCTGTCATTACCCTTTATTTGCCAGGGCTGTCATTACCCTTTATTTGCCAGGGCTGTCATTACCCATTATTTGCCAGGGCTGTCATTACCCTTTATTTGCCAGGGCTGTCATTACCCTTTATTTGCCAGGGCTGTCATTACCCATTATTTGCCAGGGCTGTCATTACCCTTTATTTGCCAGGGCTGTCATTACCCTTTATTTGTCAGGGCTGTCATTACACTGAGATAGAGGGGAGAGTTACATGGGAAGAGACACTTGAGCTCCTCTGAGGACGAGGATAGGGGGTTGTCTGGCCCAAACCCATAGTCTAACAGGACAAACACCATTTATAGATAGTCTCAAACCCTAAAACATCTAGAGAGTAGAGAAATGTCCAGAGTAGAGTTTAATAGAGTTTAGCATGAATGTCCAGAATGTAACAGAGGAAATGAATAGCTGTGTGAGTGGAGCAGTGTAGAATAAGGAGAGGAGAGGAAACAGGATTAATGTGATTTAACTAGCATGATACGCTGTTCATTCATTCATTATATGGGGATAGGAGAGGAGCTTATAGGGATTGGGAGCGTAGCCAAACCCCTGGTTCTCACAGCCTTTTATAACTTAATATGTTCATATGCACCATGAAGAAACCTTCCTTCCAGCAGGCGTCTTTATGATGCAGGGAGGGAGAGAGGCTCATGGGTCCATACATCCACACTACACGTCCTGCCAGTCTTCACTAAGCCTGTGGTCTACAGTAGAGACCTGCCAGTCTTCACTAAGCCTGTAGTCTACGGTAGAGACCTGCCAGTCTTCACTAAGCCTGTAGTCTACGGTAGAGACCTGCCAATCTTCACTAAGCCTGTAGTCTACGGTAGAGACCTGCCAGTCTTCACTAAGCCTGTGGTCTACAGTAGAGACCTGCCAGTCTTCACTAAGCCTGTAGTCTACGGTAGAGACCTGCCAGTCTTCACTAAGCCTGTGGTCTACAGTAGAGACCTGCCAGTCTTCACTAAGCCTGTAGTCTACAGTAGAGACCTGCCAGTCTTCACTAAGCCTGTAGTCTACGGTAGAGACCTGCCAGTCTTCACTAAGCCTGTGGTCTACAGTAGATAACTTCCTTTCACTCTCTCCTCCTCTCTCTCCTCCTCTCTCTCCTCCTCTCTCTCCTCCGCCCAGGTGCCCCTACCGGTCCCTATCTTAAAGAGGACCAGTCCCACTGGCAGCTCCATGCTCACTATTACCCCCCCCTGCTCCGCTCCGCCACCGTACGCAAGTTCATGGTGGGATACGAAATGCTGGCGCAGGAGCAGAGAGACCTTACACCTGAACAGGTAAAACATTTGGGAAACAGTATTACTGCAACATATGCTATAAGGCCAGAGGAGGTGTTGTATATGGCCAATATATCACGGCTAAGGGCTGTTCTTAGGAACGACAAAAGTCTCTCACAGCCGTGGTATATTGGCCATATATCACAAACCCCCGAGTGCCTTATTGCTGTTAGAAACTGGTTACCAACGTAATTAGAGCAGTAAAACTAAATGTTTTGTCATACCCGTGGTATACAGTCTGATATACCATGGCTTTCAGCCAATCAGAATTCAGTGCTCGAACCAGCCAGTTTATAAATAAGCACAGATCTTCATTGGTCTAAAACATTCAGTAATTAGCTAAAGTATTCCAATGTGTCCATGTTATTTACAGCAGCTCCTTATAAAGTTATCAGGCTACCTGTGTAACTCTGAGGGTAGGCCCAGGCTGTAACTCTGAGGGTAGGTCCAGGCTGTAACTCTGAGGGTAGGTCCAGGCTGTAACCCTGAGGGTAGGTCCAGGCTGTAACTCTGAGGGTGGGTCCAGGCTGTAACCCTGAGGGTGGGTCCAGGCTGTAACTCTGAGGGTAGGTCCAGGCTGTAACCCTGAGGGTAGGTCCAGGCTGTAACCCTGAGGGTAGGTCCAGGCTGTAACCCTGAGGGTAGGTCCAGGCGGTAACCCTGAGGGTAGGTCCAGGCTGTAACCCTGAGGGTAGGTCCAGGCTGTAACCCTGAGGGTAGGTCCAGGCTGTAACCCTGAGGGTAGGTCCAGGCTGTAACCCTGAGGGTAGGTCCAGGCTGTAACCCTGAGGGTAGGTCCAGGCTGTAACCCTGAGGGTAGGTCCAGGCTGTAACTCTGAGGGTAGGTCCAGGCTGTAACTCTGAGGGTAGGTCCAGGCTGTAACCCTGAGGGTAGGTCCAGGCTGTAACCCTGAGGGTAGGTCCAGGCTGTAACTCTGAGGGTAGGTCCAGGCTGTAACCCTGAGGGTAGGTCCAGGCTGTAACTCTGAGGGTAGGTCCAGGCTGTAACTCTGAGGGTAGGTCCAGGCTGTAACCCTGAGGGTGGGTCCAGGCTGTAACCCTGAGGGTAGGTCCAGGCTGTAACCCTGAGGGTAGGTCCAGGCTGTAACCCTGAGGGTAGGTCCAGGCTGTAAATCCAGGCTGTAACTATGAGGGTAGGTCCAGGCTGTAACTCTGAGGGTAGGTCCAGGCTGTAACCCTGAGGGTAGGTCCAGGCTGTAACTCTGAGGGTAGGTCCAGGCTGTAACTCTGAGGGTAGGTCCAGGCTGTAACCCTGAGGGTGGGTCCAGGCTGTAACCCTGAGGGTAGGTCCAGGCTGTAACCCTGAGGGTAGGTCCAGGCTGTAACCCTGAGGGTAGGTCCAGGCTGTAACCCTGAGGGTAGGTCCAGGCTGTAACCCTGAGGGTAGGTCCAGGCTGTAACCCTGAGGGTAGGTCCAGGCTGTAACCCTGAGGGTAGGTCCAGGCTGTAACCCTGAGGGTAGGTCCAGGCTGTAACTCTGAGGGTAGGTCCAGGCTGTAACTCTGAGGGTAGGTCCAGGCTGTAACCCTGAGGGTAGGTCCAGGCTGTAACCCTGAGGGTAGGTCCAGGCTGTAACTCTGAGGGTAGGTCGAGGCTGTAACCCTGAGGGTAGGTCCAGGCTGTAACCCTGAGGGTAGGTCCAGGCTGTAACTCTGAGGGTAGGTCCAGGCTGTAACTCTGAGGGTAGGTCCAGGCTGTAACTCTGAGGGTAGGTCCAGGCTGTAACTCTGAGGGTAGGTCCAGGCTGTAACTCTGAGGGTAGGTCCAGGCTGTAACCCTGAGGGTGGGTCCAGGCTGTAACCCTGAGGGTAGGTCCAGGCTGTAACTCTGAGGGTAGGTCCAGGCTGTAACCCTGAGGGTAGGTCCAGGCTGTAACCCTGAGGGTAGGTCCAGGCTGTAACTCTGAGGGTAGGTCCAGGCTGTAACCCTGAGGGTAGGTCCAGGCTGTAACCCTGAGGGTAGGTCCAGGCTGTAACTCTGAGGGTAGGTCCAGGCTGTAACTCTGAGGGTAGGTCCAGGCTGTAACTCTGAGGGTAGGTCCAGGCTGTAACCCTGAGGGTAGGTCCAGGCTGTAACTCTGAGGGTAGGTCCAGGCTGTAACTCTTGAGGGTGGGTCCAGGCTGTAACTCTGAGGGTGGGTCCAGGCTGTAACTCTGAGGGTGGGTCCAGGCTGTAACTCTGAGGGTAGGTCCAGGCTGTAACTCTGAGGGTAGGTCCAGGCTGTAACTCTGAGGGTAGGTCCAGGCTGTAACCCTGAGGGTAGGTCCAGGCTGTAACTCTGAGGGTAGGTCCAGGCTGTAACCCTGAGGGTAGGTCCAGGCTGTAACCCTGAGGGTAGGTCCAGGCTGTAACTCTGAGGGTAGGTCCAGGCTGTAACCCTGAGGGTAGGTCCAGGCTGTAACCCTGAGGGTAGGTCCAGGCTGTAACCCTGAGGGTAGGTCCAGGCTGTAACCCTGAGGGTAGGTCCAGGCTGTAACTCTGAGGGTAGGTCCAGGCTGTAACTCTGAGGGTAGGTCCAGGCTGTAACCCTGAGGGTGGGTCCAGGCTGTAACCCTGAGGGTAGGTCCAGGCTGTAACTCTGAGGGTAGGTCCAGGCTGTAACCCTGAGGGTAGGTCCAGGCTGTAACCCTGAGGGTAGGTCCAGGCTGTAACCCTGAGGGTAGGTCCAGGCTGTAACTCTGAGGGTAGGTCCAGGCTGTAACTCTGAGGGTAGGTCCAGGCTGTAACTCTGAGGGTAGGTCCAGGCTGTAACTCTGAGGGTAGGTCCAGGCTGTAACCCTGAGGGTAGGTCCAGGCTGTAACTCTGAGGGTAGGTCCAGGCTGTAACTCTGAGGGTAGGTCCAGGCTGTAACCCTGAGGGTGGGTCCAGGCTGTAACCCTGAGGGTAGGTCCAGGCTGTAACTCTGAGGGTAGGTCCAGGCTGTAACCCTGAGGGTAGGTCCAGGCTGTAACCCTGAGGGTAGGTCCAGGCTGTAACCCTGAGGGTAGGTCCAGGCTGTAACTCTGAGGGTAGGTCCAGGCTGTAACTCTGAGGGTAGGTCCAGGCTGTAACTCTGAGGGTAGGTCCAGGCTGTAACTCTGAGGGTAGGTCCAGGCTGTAACCCTGAGGGTAGGTCCAGGCTGTAACCCTGAGGGTAGGTCCAGGCTGTAACTCTGAGGGTAGGTCCAGGCTGTAACTCTGAGGGTAGGTCCAGGCTGTAACTCTGAGGGTAGGTCCAGGCTGTAACCCTGAGGGTGGGTCCAGGCTGTAACTCTGAGGGTAGGTCCAGGCTGTAACTCTGAGGGTGGGTCCAGGCTGTAACTCTGAGGGTGGGTCCAGGCTGTAACTCTGAGGGTAGGTCCAGGCTGTAACTCTGAGGGTAGGTCCAGGCTGTAACTCTGAGGGTAGGTCCAGGCTGTAACCCTGAGGGTAGGTCCAGGCTGTAACTCTGAGGGTAGGTCCAGGCTGTAACCCTGAGGGTAGGTCCAGGCTGTAACCCTGAGGGTAGGTCCAGGCTGTAACTCTGAGGGTAGGTCCAGGCTGTAACCCTGAGGGTAGGTCCAGGCTGTAACCCTGAGGGTAGGTCCAGGCTGTAACCCTGAGGGTAGGTCCAGGCTGTAACCCTGAGGGTAGGTCCAGGCTGTAACTCTGAGGGTAGGTCCAGGCTGTAACTCTGAGGGTAGGTCCAGGCTGTAACCCTGAGGGTGGGTCCAGGCTGTAACCCTGAGGGTAGGTCCAGGCTGTAACCCTGATAGACTCCTCTTCTGCAGTGGGATCCTTCCTATCTGGTCATTAAACATGGACAGCACTGTTCCACTCCTCTGGTGTCCCTTTTCAGGTCACAAATCTTGCTGCTGTGATGGCACACTGTGGTATTTCACCCAGTAGATATGGGAGTTTATCAAGATTGGATTTGTTTTCAAATTCTTTGTGGATCTGTGTAATCTGAAGGAAATATGTGTCTCTAATATGGTCATACATTTGTCTGGTGGTTTGGAAGTGCAACTCAGTCTCCACCTCATTTTGTGGGCAGTGTGCTCATAGCCTGTCTTCTCTTGAGAGCCAGGTCTGCCTACGGTGGCCTTTCTCAATAGCAAGGCTATGCTCACTGAGTCTGTACATAAGCAGGTAAACAAAATGTTAGGTTACACCAACAGCAAAAACCAGCAAAAACCACCCTAATCTGTGAGGTGTAAGGCTAGTTGAGAGCTCCGTGAACATTTTTAGAAGCATTTGACCAGAACGTCTAAGTTTGAACATTAGTCATGAAGATTAGGCTATTTTGTTCCTTAATTCCTGAAGTTTGGGTCAGTCACAGTGGTCAGATATTCTGTCACTGTGTACTCTCTGTTCTGGGCCAAATAACATTCTAGTTTGCTCTGTTTTTTTGTTGATTCTTTCCAATATTTCAAGTAATTATCTTTTCGTTTTCTCATGATTTGACAAATTGGGGCGGCGCACAATTGGCCCAGAGTCGTCCAGGGTAGGGGAGGGAATGGCCGGCAGGGATGTAGCTCAGTTGGTAGAGCATGGCGTTTGCAACGCCAGGGTTGTGAGTTCGATTCCCACGGGGGGCCAGTATGAAAAAATAAATAATAATGCACTCACTAACTGTAAGTTGCTCTGGATAAGAGCGTCTGCTAAATGACTAAAATGTAAATGTAAATGTAAATGATTTGGTTGGGTCAAAATTTATTTCTGTCCTGGGGCCCCCTATATTATCTCTCTCTATATACAGTGGGGAAAAAAAGTATTTAGTCAGCCACCAATTGTGCAAGTCCTCCCACTTAAAAAGATGAGAGAGGCCTGTGATTTCCATCATAGGTACACGTCAACTATGACAGACAAAATGAGAAAAGAAAATCCAGAAAATCACATTGTAGGATTTTTTATGAATTTATTTGCAAATTATGGTGGAAAATAAGTATTTGGTCAATAAGAAAAGTTTCTCAATACTTTGTTATATACCCTTTGTTGGCAATGACACAGGTCAAATGTTTTCTGTAAGTCTTCACAAGGTTTTCACACACTGTTGCTGGTATTTTGGCCCATTCCTCCATGCAGATCTCCTCTAGAGCAGTGATGTTTTGGGGCTGTCGCTGGGCAACACAGACTTTCAACTCCCTCCAAAGATTTTCTATGGGGTTGAGATCTGGAGACTGGCTAGGCCACTCCAGGACCTTGAAATGCTTCTTACGAAGCCATTCCTTCGTTGCCCGGCGGTGTGTTTGGGATCATTGTCATGCTGAAAGACCCAGCCACGTTTCATCTTCAATGCCCTTGCTGATGGAAGGAGGTTTTCACTCAAAATCTCACGATACATGGCCCTATTCATTCTTTCCTTTACACGGATCAGTCGTCCTGGTCCCTTTGCAGAAAAACAGCCCCAAAGCATGATGTTTCCACCCCCATGCTTCACAGTAGGTATGGTGTTCTTTGGATGCAACTCAGCATTCTTTGTCCTCCAAACACGACGAGTTGAGTTTTTACCAAAAAGTTCCATTTTGGTTTCATCTGACCATATGACATTCTCCCAATCCTCTTCTGGATCATCCAAATGCACTCTAGCAAACTTCAGACGGGCCTGGACATGTACTGGCTTAAGCAGGGGGACACGTCTGGCACTGCAAGATTTGAGTCCCTGGCGGCGTAGTGTGTTACTGATGGTAGGCTTTGTTACTTTGGTCCCAGCTCTCTGCAGGTCATTCACTAGGTCCCCCCGTGTGGTTCTGGGATTTTTGCTCACCGTTCTTGTGATCATTTTGACCCCACGGGGTGAGATCTTGCGTGGAGCCCCAGATCGAGGGAGATTATCAGTGGTCTTGTATGTCTTCCATTTCCTAATAATTGCTCCCACAGTTGATTTCTTCAAACCAAGCTGCTTACCTATTGCAGATTCAGTCTTCCCAGCCTGGTGCAGGTCTACAATTTTGTTTCTGGTGTCCTTTGACAGCTCTTTGGTCTTGGCCATAGTGGAGTTTGGAGTGTGACTGTTTGAGGTTGTGGACAGGTGTCTTTTATACTGATAACAAGTTCAAACAGGTGCCATTAATACAGGCAACGAGTGGAGGACAGAGGAGCCTCTTAAAGAAGAAGTTACAGGTCTGTGAGAGCCAGAAATCATGATTGTTTGTAGGTGACCAAATACTTGTTTTCCACCATAATTTGCAAATAAATTCATTAAAAATCCTACAATGTGATTTTCTGGATTTTTTTCCTTCTCATTTTGTCTGTCATAGTTGACGTGTACCTATGATGAAAATTACAGGTCTCTCTCATCTTTTTAAGTGGGAGAACTTGCACAATTGGTGGCTGACTAAATACTTTTTTCTCCCCACTGTATACTATCCCTCTCTCTCTCCCTATACTGTCTCTCTCTCTCCCTATATTATATCAATCTCTCTCTCTCCCTATATCATATATCATGGTCCTCTGTAGCTCAATTGGTAGAGCATGGCGCTTGTAACGTAAAAATATATGCACACATGACTGTAAGTCGCTTTGGATAAAAGCGTCTGCTAAATGGCATATTATTATTATCTCTCTCTCTCCCCCTATATTATCTCTCTCTCTCCCTATATTATCTCTCTCTCTCCCTATATTATCTCTCTCTCCCTATATTATATCTCTCTCTCCCTATATTATCTCTCTCTCCCCTATATTATCTCTCTCTCTCCCTATATTATCTCTCTTCCCCCCTATATTATCTCTCTCCAAATATTATCTATCTCCCTATATTATTTATCTCTCTCCCCCTATATTATCTCTCTCTCTCTCAGTGCATGCTGGGAGTGTTTTGTAGTTGAGAGGTCATGTGGAGGGCTCTGTCCTTACTTATTTTCTTGATTCTTTCCTTGGTCTTTTCTTTCAATGTTTATTTTCTATGGTGGAGGGTGAACACACTGTTAGTTTAGCGGTACCCACTGTTTTTGTTAAAAGTTAGGGAGTAAAAGGACAGAGTTTTAGTTTCCTGGGGTTTGAACAGTGTGGTGTGTGCGATGGCTTCGCAGCCTAGCGTGGAGGAAACGCTGTCGTTATGGCATGGATTCAGGTGTGTTCCTGAGAATGGAGTTAAGGTGGAGGAGGTTCTGCTCGCGGTTTGCGAACAGGTAGGAGATTAATTTATACATTCTGCATCCAGAATGAACAAAGCTGTGGTTGTGTTCATGAAAATAGTAAATTTAGTGGGAAGGCTGATTTCTAGTGGAATATTTGTAAGGGACATGTTGGTGCCGATTTCTCCTCTTTTGACTCCTTCGACAAGGGTGGTAGTTGCGAATCTGCCTCCGTTTATTACGGATGATCAAATCCGGAAAGAGCTGAGTCGTTTTGTTAAGTTCGCTTGCGGTTTCCGTGTACTGTCTGCAGGTTTTCAGGCAGATGCCGCTAAGCATGTTGTTTTGTTCCGGAGGCAAGTGTTCATGTTTCTGAATAACAATGAGCAACAGTTAAATGTGCATTTTAAAGTGAGGCAGGGGGAGGGGCTCTATGGTTACAAGCGCCAGTGGGGGAGAGAAAGGGCAGGTGGTCAGGATGGGAGATGGAGATGAGGAGGAGGAAGGTGAGTCTGAGGAAGAGGACGATGAGGAGGATTTCTTTTCTGACTCGTCCTCAATGGGTCCAGAGCTGACAGCCAGTCAGGCAGAGGGGTCAAAGTACACAGTGAGGGAACTGTCAAGGTTCCTGAATGAGACTCAAGGGAAAAATAAGGTTAATCTTTAAGCTTTTTTTTGCGATCCGGGAAAGTTTATAAGATCAGTACAGCATGCTATGAAAAAAGAGGGCATGGTGTCCTCTCACCCAGGAAATGTTTTAGGTTGAGGAAGTGGGTCACAGCCGTGCGTAAGGGTCTACCTTCAGATGCTGTTTAGATGAATAGTTATTTTCTGGCATTGGGACTTTTTGAGCTTTGCTATTGGTCTCTTTCTTTGCTGGCTTTTCTCCCACTTCTTATGGAGACTCTTCGGGTAGGCTCGCTTAATATAAATGGCGCCAGAGATGCGGGAAAGAGGAGAGTGTTGGGTGAATATGTACAACAACAAAAAGTACAGGTGTTGTTTCTGCAGGAGACGCATAGTGATGTGTTGAATGAAGTCGATTGGGGGCTCTGGTGGAAAGCGGCAAGTGTGCTGAGCCATGGAACAAATGTTAGTGTGGGGGTGGCAGTCCTTTTTGCACCGCGTCTGGCCGTAAAAATTTGCTCCTCAAAGGAGGTGTGTAGGGGTAGACTGCTTATAGTAGAAGCAGAAATTAACAACATGGGTTTTGTCCTTATAAATGTGTATGCGCCTAACACATGGAGAGAGAGGGGGCTTCTGTTTGGGTGTCTTAGACAGGAAGTCTCACAGGTAGCGCCTGAGGAGACGCTGGTGGTCGGAGGGACTGGAACTGTACAATTGAATTGACGAAAGACAAATGGGGAGGAGCCTCATTCAGGCTCAGTGGGGGTGCTAAGGGACATCATTAATCAGTTTGACCTAGTGGATGTTTGGAGAACTAGAATCAGTTTTACCTAGTGGATGTTTGGAGAACTAGAATCAGTTTTACCTAGTGGATGTTTGGAGAACTAGAATCAGTTTGACCTAGTGGATGTTTGGAGAACTAGAATCAGTTTGACCTAGTGGATGTTTGGAGAACTAGAATCAGTTTTACCTAGTGGATGTTTGGAGAACTAGAATCAGTTTGACCTAGTGGATGTTTGGAGAACTAGAATCAGTTTTACCTAGTGGATGTTTGGAGAACTAGAATCAGTTTGACCTAGTGGATGTTTGGAGAACTAGAATCAGTTTGACCTAGTGGATGTTTGGAGAACTAGAATCAGTTTTACCTAGTGGATGTTTGGAGAACTAGAATCAGTTTTACCTAGTGGATGTTTGGAGAACTAGAATCAGTTTGACCTAGTGGATGTTTGGAGAACTAGAATCAGTTTGACCTAGTGGATGTTTGGAGAACTAGAATCAGTTTGACCTAGTGGATGTTTGGAGAACTAGAATCAGTTTTACCTAGTGGATGTTTGGAGAACTAGAATCAGTTTGACCTAGTGGATGTTTGGAGAACTACACATCCCAACACAAGACAGTATACATGGGTGAAGGTCTTTGGGGCAAGGGAGAGTGCAGCCCGACTCGATCGGTTTTACATGTCCAGGAATCAGAGCAATAGGCTGTTAGGTGCTACCATTCTCCCGGTGGGTTTTTCTGATCACCATATAACCATGGCTCGGCTGTCTATTTCACCAGGGCCTCGGCAGGCATCCTATTGGAAGTTTAATGTAAAGCTCTTACAAGATGCCACTTTTTGCTCAGGTTTCCAGACTTTTTGGGAAAGATGGGGGCAGCGAAGAGAGGAGTATGAGTCTGAGTCAATGGTGGGATGTGGGAAAAGTCCAAATTCTGCTTTTCTGTCAACAGTAAACAGCTCTCTCATCCTCAGAGGCTAGGAGAGTATTGGGGGAACTCGAGCGTAGTATCAGTGAGGTGGAGGTAGAGCTGGTGGGGCAAGGCAATGTAGGCCTCCAGGCTAATTTAGCAGAACTACGTAGGGACCTGGGCAGTTTTTTCCAGGTTAAAGCAAAGGGAGCACTTGTAAGAGCTAGGTTCTCCATGCTCAAGGAGATGGATGCTCCCAGCTCCTCCTTCTCTGGTTTGGAAAGACAGAGCGGTGAAGCCAAGGATATGCATTGTCTACGGCTGTCGGATGGACGGGTGACCTCTGTGGTGGGGGAGATGCGGGAGCGGACTGTGGAGTTTTATACTGAGTTGTATAGGGCAGAACTGTGTGATCCTATGTGTGATCAGGTTTTGTTTGCCGAACTCCCTAAGCTCTCTCTGGTACAGAGGGATGAAATGGACATTCCCCTGTTGTCCCATGAACTGGCAGAGGCCGTAAGCCAGATGTCCCCCGGTGCACCGGGGATCGTTGTACTCCCAGTTGAGTTTTATAAAACATTCTGGAGAATAATTGGACTGGACTTCTGTTGCGTGTTGCATGAGTGCGTCGGGGTAGGAGAGTTGCCTATGAGCTGTCGTCGGGTGGCTCTGACTCTCCTGCCCAAGACAGGGGACTTTTGTGAACTTAACAGATGGAGGCCTGTGGCATTGCTCTGTACGGACTACAAGATATTTGCCAAGGTCCTTGCTAACAGACTGAAGTCCCATCTGGACTCTATAGTACACAAGGACCAGACATATTGTGTATCACGGACAACCTGTTCTTAATCAGGGACATGTTGGGCTTGTCAAGAGTTTCTAATGTGAACTTTGGACTGGTCTCTTTAGACCAAGAGAAGGCTTTTGATAGAGTGGACCATGAGTATCGGTTTAATGTGACGTCTGTGTTTGGGTTTGGGGAAAGGCTTTTGGCCTGTGTGAAGATGTTGTATGATGGGGTGTCATGTATGGTCAAGGTGGGAGGGGGGCTCAGTAGGCCAGTCTGGGTGAGGTGGGGCATTAGACAAGGATGCCCTCTATTGGGGAAGTTATATACACTAGCCATTGAGACTTTTTTGGGCTGCAGGGAGTGTGCTGGACAGGCTTTTGTCCCAAGTGTCATATAGAGGGAGGGTGCTGATAATCAACAACCTGGCAGCATCTTCCCTGTGCCATAAGCTGTCTCCCTCTCTCTCCCTATATTATCTCTCTCCCCCTATATTATCTCTCTCTCTCTCTCCCTATATTATCTCTCTCTCCCTATATTATCTCTCTCTCCCTATATTATCTCTCTCTCTCCCTATATTATCTCTCTCTCTCACTATATTATCTTTCTCTCCCTATAGTATCTCTCTCTCTCCCTATATTATCTCTCTCTCTCTCACTATATTATCTCTCTCATTATATTATCTCTCTCTCTCCCTATATTCTCTCTCTCTCCCCCCTATATTATCTCTATCTCTCCCTATATTATCTCTCTCTCCCTATATTCCCTCTCTCTCTCCCTATATTATCTCTCTCTCTCTCACTATATTATCTCTCTCATTATATTATCTCTCTCTCTCCATATATTATCTTTCTCTCTCCCCCTATATTCTCTCTCTCTCTCTCTCTCTCTCTCTCTCCCCCCCTATATTATCTCTCTTTCCCTATATAATCTCTCTCTCCCTATATTATCTCTCGCTCCCTATATTATCTCTCTCTCTCTCTCCCCCTATGTTATCTCTCTCTCCCTATATAATCTCTCTCTCCCTATATTATCTCTTTCCCTATATTATCTCTCTCTCCCTATATTATCTCTCTTTCTGTCACACCCTGGCTCTGGGACTCATTATGTTGAGCCAGGGTGTGTTCATTCTATGTGTTCTGTTTCTATGTTGGGAGTTCTAGGTTGTTTATTTCTATGTTGGCCTGAGTGACTCCCAATCAGAGGCAACGAGTGTCAGCTGTGGCTGGTTGTCTCTGATTGGGAGCCATATTTAAACTGTATGTTTTTCCCTTTGGGTTTGTGGGTTTTTGTTCCGTGTTCGGTCATTGATACCGTGGACGTCACGAGTCGTGTTTTGTTTTGTATTTTGACGCTTTAACTAATTAAAGTCATGTTTGTTCATCACGCTGCGCCTTGGTCTACTCCTTACCTCGACCTTGACACTTTCTCTATATAATCTCTCTCTCTCCCTATATTATCTCTCTCTCCCTATATTCCCTCTCTCTCCCTATATTCTCTCTCTCCCTATATTCTCTCTCTCCCTATATTATCTCTCTCTCTCTCCCTATATTATCTCTCTTTCCCTATATTATCTCTCTCTCCCTATATTATCTCTCTTTCCCTATATCATCTCTCTCTCCCTATATTATCTCTCTTTCCCTATATCATCTCTCTCTCCCTATATTATCTCTCTCTCCCTATATTATCTCTCTCTCTCCCCCCCAATATTATCTCTTTCCCTATATAATCTCTCTCTCCCTATATTATCTCTCTCTCTCTCTCCCCCCTATATTATCTCTATTTCCCTATATAATCTCTCTCTCTCTCTCTCCCTCTCTCTCCCTATATAATCTCTCTCCCTATATAATCTCTCTCTCCCTATATTATCTATCTTTCCCTATATCATCTCTCTCTCCCTATATTATCTCTCTCCCTATATTCTCTCTCTCCCTATATTATCTCTCTCTCTCACTATATTATCTCTCTCTCCCTATATTATCTCTCTCTCACTATATTATCTCTCTCTCCCTATATTATCTCTCTCTCCCTATATTATCTCTCTCTCCCTATATAATCTCTCTCCCCCTATATAATCTCTCTCTCCCTATATTATCTCTATCTCTCTCTCTCTCTCTCCCTATATTATCTCTCTCTCCCTATATTATCTCTCTCTCCCTATATTATCTCTCTTTCCCTATATTATCTCTCTCTCCCTATATTATCTCTCTTTCCCTATATAATCTCTCTCTCTCCCTATATTATCTCTCTCTCCCTATATTCCCTCTCTCCCTATATTCCCTCTCTCTCCCTATATTATCTCTCTCTCACTATATCTCTCTCTCCCTAAATTATCTCTCTTTCCCTATTTAATCTCTCTCTCCCTATATTATCTCTCGCTCCCTATATTATCTCTCTCTCTCTCTCCCCCTATGTTATCTCTCTCTCCCTATATAATCTCTCTCTCCCTATATTATCTCTTTCCCTATATTATCTCTCTCTCCCTATATTATCTCTCTTTCTGTCACACCCTGGCTCTGGGACTCATTATGTTGAGCCAGGGTGTGTTCATTCTATGTGTTCTGTTTCTATGTTGGGAGTTCTAGGTTGTTTATTTCTATGTTGGCCTGAGTGACTCCCAATCAGAGGCAACGAGTGTCAGCTGTGGCTGGTTGTCTCTGATTGGGAGCCATATTTAAACTGTATGTTTTTCCCTTTGGGTTTGTGGGTTTTTGTTCCGTGTTCGGTCATTGATACCGTGGACGTCACGAGTCGTGTTTTGTTTTGTATTTTGACGCTTTAACTAATTAAAGTCATGTTTGTTCATCACGCTGCGCCTTGGTCTACTCCTTACCTCGACCTTGACACTTTCTCTATATAATCTCTCTCTCTCCCTATATTATCTCTCTCTCCCTATATTCCCTCTCTCTCCCTATATTCTCTCTCTCCCTATATTCTCTCTCTCCCTATATTATCTCTCTCTCTCTCCCTATATTATCTCTCTTTCCCTATATTATCTCTCTCTCCCTATATTATCTCTCTTTCCCTATATCATCTCTCTCTCCCTATATTATCTCTCTTTCCCTATATCATCTCTCTCTCCCTATATTATCTCTCTCTCCCTATATTATCTCTCTCTCTCCCCCCCAATATTATCTCTTTCCCTATATAATCTCTCTCTCCCTATATTATCTCTCTCTCTCTCTCCCCCCTATATTATCTCTATTTCCCTATATAATCTCTCTCTCTCTCTCTCCCTCTCTCTCCCTATATAATCTCTCTCCCTATATAATCTCTCTCTCCCTATATTATCTATCTTTCCCTATATCATCTCTCTCTCCCTATATTATCTCTCTCCCTATATTCTCTCTCTCCCTATATTATCTCTCTCTCTCACTATATTATCTCTCTCTCCCTATATTATCTCTCTCTCACTATATTATCTCTCTCTCCCTATATTATCTCTCTCTCCCTATATTATCTCTCTCTCCCTATATAATCTCTCTCCCCCTATATAATCTCTCTCTCCCTATATTATCTCTATCTCTCTCTCTCTCTCTCCCTATATTATCTCTCTCTCCCTATATTATCTCTCTCTCCCTATATTATCTCTCTTTCCCTATATTATCTCTCTCTCCCTATATTATCTCTCTTTCCCTATATAATCTCTCTCTCTCCCTATATTCCCTCTCTCCCTATATTCCCTCTCTCTCCCTATATTATCTCTCTCTCACTATATCTCTCTCTCCCTAAATTATCTCTCTTTCCCTATTTAATCTCTCTCTCCCTATATTATATCTCTCTCCCTATATAATCTCTCTCTCCCTATATTATCTCTCTTTCCCTATATTATCTTTCCCTATATTATTTTCTCTCTCCCCCTATATTATCTCTCTCTCACTATATTATCTCTCTCTCCCTATATTATCTCTCTCTCTCTCACTATATTATCTCTCTCTCTCTCTCTCATTATATTATCTCTCTCTCTCCATATATCATCTTTCTCTCTCCCCCTATAGTTTCTCTCTCTCTCTCTCTCTCCCTATATAATCTCTCTCTCTCCCTATATTATCTCTCTCTCCCTATATTCCCTATCTCTCTCCCTATATTCTCTCTCTCTCTCCCTATATTATCTCTCTCTCTCACTATATTATCTCTCTCTCTCTCACTATATTATCTCTCTCATTATATTATCTCTCTCTCTCCGTATATTATCTTTCTCTCTCCCCCTATATTATATCTCTCTCCCTCTCTCTCCCCCCTATATTATCTCTCTCTCCCTCCTATATTATCTCTCTCTCCCTATATTATCGCTCTCCCTATATTATCTCTCTCCCTATATTATCTCTCTCTCCCTATATTATCTCTCTCCCTCTCTCCCTATATTATCTCTCTCCCTCTCTCCCTATATTATCTCTCTCCCTCTCCCTATATTATCTCTCTCCCTATATTATCTCCTCTCTCCCTATATTATCTCTCTCTCCCTATATAATCTCTCTATACCTATATTATCTCTCTCTCCCTATTATCCCTCTCTCCCTATATTATCTCTCTCTCTCTCACTATATTATCTCTCTCTCTCCCTATATTATCTCTCTTTCCCTATATTATCTCTCTCTCCCTATATTATCTCTCTCTCTCCCTATATTATCTCTCTCCTTATATTATACATCTCTCTTCCTATATTATCTCTCGCTTTCTCTCTCTCCCTATATTATCTCTCTCTCTCTCTCCCCCTATATTATCTCTCTTCCCCTATATTATCTCTCTCTCTCCCTATACTATCTCTCTCTCTTGATTCTCATGGTCTGAGAATCCTTTAGGCCCTTCTATCCCGATTGCTCAGTTTGACCGGGTGGCCAGCTCTAGGAAGAGTCTTGGTGGTTCCAAACTTCTTCAGTTTAAGAATGATTGCAGGCCACTGTGTTCTTGGGGACCTTCCCGAGATCTGTGCCTCGACACAATCCTGTCTCAGAGCTCTACAGATAATTCCTTTGACCTAATGCCTTGGTTTTTGCTCTGACATGTACTGTCAACTGTGGGACCTTATGTAGACAGGTGTGTGCCTTTCCAAATCATGTCCAATCAAGTTGTAGAAACATCTCAGGGATGATCAATGGAATCAGGATGCACCTGAACTCAATTTCAAGTCTCATAGCAAAGGGTCTGAATACATATGTAAATAAGGTATTTCCGTTTTTTATTTTTAACAAATTAGCAAAAAAATAAAAATAAACAGTTTTTGCTTTGTCATTATGGGGTATTGTGTGTAGATTGATGAGGATTTTTTTTTTTTTTTAATCCATTTTAGAATAAGGCTGTAACGTAACAAAATGTGGAAAAAAATCAACGGGTCTGAGTACTTTCCGAATTCACTGTGTATATTGAAGAGCTGCATCCCTGTCTCACCCCACGGCCCTGTGAGATGTGTGTGTTTTTTGCCAATTTTAACCACACACTTGTTGTGTACATGGATTTTATAATGCAGTATTTATTTCCCAAAACACCGCTTTCAGGCTCAAAGCAGGCCCAAATCCCTGTAATTCGCGTGAAGAAAAGACAGAGGTACAGGGGGCGGAGATCGGGGTGCCTTGTGAGAATTTGTCGGCGAGTGGGTAATCTGCCTCTACCATCCGTTCTATTGGCCAACGTGCAATCACTGGAGAATGAACTGGATGAGCTCCGCTCGAAGACTATCCTACCAACGGGACATTAAAAACTGTCAAATCGTATGTTTCACCGAGTCGTGGCTGAACGACGACACAGATAATATCCAGTTGGCTGGGTTTTCCGTGCATCGGCAGGACAGAGCAGCTACATCTGGTAAGACGAGGGGTGGGGGTGTGTGTCTATTTGTCAATAACAGCTGGTGGCGATGTCTAATATGAAGGAAGTCTCGAGGTGTTGCTCGCCTGAGGTAGAGTATCTCATGATAAGCTGTAGACCACACTATCTACCAAGAGAGTTTTCATCTATATTTTTCGTAGCTGTCTATTTACCACCACAAACCGATGCTGGCACTAAGACCGCACTCAACGACCTGTATAAGGCCATAAGCAAACAGGAAAATGCTAATCCAGAAGTGGCGCTCCTATTGGCCGGGGACTTTAATGCAGGCAAACTTACATCCGTTTTACCTTATTTTTACCAGCATGTCACATGAGCAACCAGAGGAAAAAAAACTCTAGACCACCTTTACTACACACAGAGACGCATTCCCTCGCCCTTCATTTGGCAAATCTGACCATAATTCTATCCTCCTGATTCCTGCTTACAAGCAAAAACTAAAGCGCTCAATACGGAAGTGTCAGATGACGCAGATGCTAAGCTACAGGACTGTTTTGGTAGCACAGACTGGAATATGTTCCGGCATTCATCCAATGGCATTGAGGAGTATACCACATCAGTCACCGGCTTCATCAATAGTGTATCGACGACATCGTCCGCACAGTGACCGTACGTACATATCCCAACCAGAAGCCATGGATTACAAGCAACATCCGCACCGAGCTAAAGGCTAGAGCTGCAGCTTTCAAGGAGCAGGACACTAATCCGGACGCTTACAAGAAATCCCGCTATGCCCTCCGACGAACCATCAAACAGGCAAAGAGTCAATACAGGACTAAGATTGAATCCTACTACACCGGCTCCGGATGTGGCAGGGCTTGTAAACTATTACGGACTACAAAGGGGAACCCAGCCATGAGTGCCCGTGACGCGAGCCTACCAGATGGGCTAAATGCCTTTTATGCTCGATTCAAGGCAAGCAACACTGAAGCATGCATGAAAGCACCAGCTGTTCCTGACGGCTATGTGATCATGCTCTCCATAGCCAATGTGAGTAAGCTTTAAACAGGTCAACATTCACAAGGCCGCGGGGCCAGTCGGATTACCAGGACGTGTACTCAGAGCATGCGAGGACCAACTGGCAAGTGTCTTCACTGACATGTTCAACCTCTCCCTGACCGAGTCTGTAAAACTCATTCAAGGGTTTTTCTTTATTTTTACAGTTTTTTACATTGTAGAATAACAGTGAAGACATCAAAACTATGAAATAACACATGTGGAATCATGTAGTAAACAAAAAAGTGTTAAACAAATAGCCACCCCTTGCCTTGATGACAGTTTGCTAATCTTGCCAATGAAAAAATTATTGAAGTAGTTGGCAATATCATTGGGTTTTGTGATGAATGAGCCGTCTGATTCAATGAATGATGGAGCTGAGTTTGCCTTTTTGCCCGTTTTTAAGGTGCTCCAAAGCTTTTTACTATCATTCTTTATATCATATATTTTTGTTTCATTGTTTCAGTTTCTTCTTCTTTTTATTTAGTGTAGTCACATGATTTGCAGTCCGTTTGCCAATCGGTTGTGCTTCCAGACTTATTTGCCATTCCTTTTGCCTCATCCCTCTGAACCATACCATTTTTCAATTCCTCATCAATCCAAGTGCATTTAACAGTTTCTACAGTCATTTTCTTAATGGGTGCATGCTTATTAGTAACTGGAATAAGCAATTTCATAAATGTGTCAAGTGCAGCGTCTGGTTGCTTCTCAATACACACCACGGACCAACAAATATTCTTTACAAAAACAACATTGTAATCACTACAAAACTTATTGTATGACCTCTTATATACTATATTAGGTCCAGCCTTCGGAACTTTGGTTTTCCTAGATATGTCTGCTATATTGTGATCACTACAGCCGATGGATTTGGATACTGCTTAAAAGCAAATTCCTGCAGCATTAGTAAATATGTGATCAATACATGTTGATGATTTCATTCCTGTGCTTTTTGTAACTACCCTGGTAAATTGACTGATAATCTGAACCAGGTTGCAGGCACTGGTTACAATTTGAAGCTTTTTCTTGAGTGGGCAGTTTGAAGAAAGCCAGTCAATATTGAAATCACCCAGAAAATATACCTCTCTGTTGATATCACATACGACAAGGATGGCGGCCTCGCAACTAGCTCTTAGGAAACTTTGCGGTATTTTGTTTTTTTTATGTATTATTTTTAACATTATTAGCTCAGAAAGTGTTTTGTATCATTACATACAGCCGGGAAAAACTATTGGATATCAGAGCAGCGGTAACTCACCAGCATTACAACCAGGAATTGGACTTTCCCGAAGCAGATCCTTTGTTTGCTCTCCCCAGGGCAACTGAACTGATTCCAGCGGCTGACCCAAAACATCGCCGGCGGAGGAGAGGCACTCGGAGCGGCCTGCTGGTTCGACTTCGGAGGCGCGCACACCACCCACCGCTTCCAAATATACTACTCGCTAATGTTCAGTCTCTGGTTAACAAGCTACCCGTGCTAAGGACTATTCATCGCTGGTCTGAACAATCAGAATCCATGCTTCAAGATTGTTTTGATCACGCGGACTGATATGTTCCGGGTTGCCTCTGAGAACAACATTGACGAATACATGGATACGGTGACAGAGTTCATCAGGAAGTGTATAGGAGATGTTGTACCCACTGTGACTATTAAAACCTACCCTAACCAGAAACCGTGGATAGATGGCAGCATTCGCGCAAAACTGAAAGCATGAACCACCGTATTTAACCATGGCAAGGTGACTGGGAATATGGCAGCCACGTCTCCGACACCGACGTCTCGCTTCCAGACAAGCTAAACACCTTCTTCGCCCGCTTTGAGGTTAACACAGTGCCACCGACGAGGCCCACTACCAAGGACTGTGGCCTCTCCTTCTCCGTGGCTGACGTGAGTAAGACATAAGCATGTCAACCCCCGCAAGGCTGCCGGCCCAGACGGCATCCCTAGCCGCGTCCTCAGAGCATGCGCAGACCAGCTGACTGGTGTGTTTATGGACATACTCAATCTCTCCCTATCCCAGTCTGCTGTTCCCACATGCTTCAAGATGGCCACCATTGTTCCTGTACCCAAGAAAGCAAAGGTAACTGAACTAAATGACTACTGCCCCGTAGCACTCACCTCTGTCATCATGAAGTGCTTTGAGAGACTAGTCAAGGATCATATCACCTCTACCTTACCTGTCACCCTAGACCTACTTCAATTTGCTTACCGCCCCAATAGATCCACAGACGATGCAATCGCCATCACACTGCACACTGCCCTATCCCATCTGGACAAGAGGAATACCTATGTAAGAATGCTGTTCATTGACTATAGCTCAGCATTCAACACCATAATACCCTCCAAGCTCATCATTAAGCTTGAGGCCCTGGGTCTGAACCCCACCCTGTGCAACTGGGTCCTGGACTTCCTGACGGGCCGCCCCCAGGTGGTGAAGGTAGGAAACAACATCTCCGCTTCGCTGATCCTCAACACTGGGGCCCCACAATAGTGCGTGCTCAGCCCCCTCCTGTACTCCCTGTTCACCCATGACTGCGTGGCCAAGCATGCCTCCAACTCAATCATCAAGTTTGCAGACGACACAACAGTAGTAGGCTTGATTACCAACAATGACGAGACCGCCTACAGGGAGGAGGTGAGGGCTCTGGGAGTGTGGTGCCAGGAAAATAAACTCTTACTCAACGTCAACAAAACAAAGGAGATGATCATGGACTTCAGAAAACAGCAGAGGGTGCACCCCCCTATCCACATCGACGGGACCGCAGTGGAGAAGGTGGAAAGCTTCAAGTTACTTGGCGTACACATCACTGACAAACTGAAATGGTCCACCCACACAGATAGTGTTGTGAAGAAGGCGCAACAGAGCCTCTTCAACCTCAGGAGGCTGAAGAAATTTGGCCTGGCACCTAAAACCCTCACAAACTTTTACAGATGCACAATTGAGAGCATCCTGTCGGGCTGTATCACCGCCTGGTACGGCAACTGCACCGCCCGCAACTGCAGGGCTCTCCAGAGGGTGGTGCGGTCTGCCGAACGCATTACCGGCGGCAAACTACCCGCCCTCCAAGACACCTACAGCACCCGATGTCACAGGAAGGCCAAAAATATAATCAAGGACATCAACCACCCGAGCCACTGCCTGTTCACCCTGCTATCATCCAGAAGGTGAGGTCAGTACAGGTCCATCAAAGCTGGGACAGAGAGAATGAAAAACAGCTTCTATCTCAAGGCCATCAGACTGTTAAATAGCCATCACTAGCACATTAGAGACTGCTGCTGCCTATTGAAATCACTGGCCACTCTTCACTTTAATAATGTTTACATATCTTGCACTACTCATCTCATATATATATATATATATATATATACTGTATTCTATAATATTCTACTGTATCTTAGTCCATGCCGCTCTGTCATTGCTTGTCCATATACAGTGAGGAGAACAAGTATTTGATACACTGCCGATTTTGCAGGTTTTCCTACTTACAAAGCATGTAAAGGTCTGTAATTTTTATCATAGGTACACTTCAACTGTGAGAGACGGAATCTAAAACAAAAATCCAGAAAATCACATTGTATGATTTTTAAGTAATTAATTTGCATTTTATTGCATGACATAAGTATTTGATACATCAGAAAAGCAGAACTTAATATTTGGTACAGAAACCTTTGTTTGCAATTACAGAGATCATACGTTTCCTGTAGGTCTTGACCAGGTTTGCACACACTGCAGCAGGGATTTTGGCCCACTCCTCCATACATACCTTCTCCAGATCCTTCAGGTTTCGGGGCTGTCGCTGGGCAATACGGACTTTCAGCTCCCTCCAAAGATTTTCTATTGGGTTCAGGTCTGGAGACTGGCTAGGCCACTCCAGGACCTTGAGATGCTTCTTACGGAGCCACTCCTTAGTTGCCCTGGCTGTGTGTTTCGGGTCGTTGTTATGCTGGAAGACCAAGCCACGACCCATCTTCAATTATCTTTTGAGGGAAGGAGGTTGTTGGCCAAGATCTCGCGATACATGGCCCCATCCATCCTCCCCTCAATACGGTGCAGTCATCCTGTCCCCTTTGCAGAAAAGCATCCCCAAAGAATGATGTTTCCACCTCCATGCTTCATGGTTGGGATGGTGTTCTTGGGGTTGTACTCATCCTTCTTCTTCCTCCAAACACGGCGAGTGGAGTTTAGACCAAAAAGCTCTATTTTTGTCTCATCAGACCACATGACCTTCTCCCATTCCTCCTCTGGATCATCCAGATGGTCATTGGCAAACTTCAGACGGGCCTGGACATGCGCTGGCTTGAGCAGGGGGACCTTGCGTGCGCTGCAGGATTTTTAATCCATGACGGCGTAGTGTGTTACTAATGGTTTTCTTTGAGACTGTGGTCCCAGCTCTCTTCAGGTCATTGACCAGGTCCTGCCGTGTAGTTCTGGGCTGATCCCTCACCTTCCTCATGATCATTGATGCCCCACGAGGTGAGATCTTGCATGGAGCCCCAGACCGAGGGTGATTGACTGTCATCTTGAACTTCTTCCATTTTCTAATAATTGCGCCAACAGTTGTTGCCTTCTCACCAAGCTGCTTGCTTATTGTCCTGTAGCCCATCCCAGCCTTGTGCAGGTCTACAATTTTATCCCTGATGTCCTTACACAGCTCTCTGGTCTTGGCCATTGTGGAGAGGTTGGAGTCTGTTTGATTGAGTGTGTGGACAGGTGTTTTTTATACAGGTAACGAGTTCAAACAGGTGCAGTTAATACAGGTAATGAGTGGAGAACAGGAGGGCTTCTTAAAGAAAAACTAACAGGTCTGTGAGAGCCGGAATTCTTACCGGTTGGTAGGTGATCAAATACTTATGTCATGCAATAAAATGCAAATTAATTATTTAAAAATCATACAATGTGATTTTCTGGATTTTTGTTTTAGATTCCGTCTCTCACAGTTGAAGTGTACCTATGATAAAAATTACAGACCTCTACATGCTTTGTAAGTAGGAAAACATGCAAAATCGGCAGTGTATCAAATACTTGTTCTCCCCACTGTATGTTTATATTCTTAAATTCCATTCCTTACTAGATTTGTGTGTATTGGGGATATGTTGTGAAATTGTTAGATATTCCTTGTTAGATATTACTGCACTGTCGGAGCTAGAAGCACAAGCATTTCGCTACACCCACAATAACATCTATAGGCTATATACGGGAGGTACCGGTACAGAGTCAATGTGCGACCACCTGTATGAACCTGTATAACTGATATGTGTAGAATTATAAGGGACACTTCATGTTTTGTGGATAATATTTATATTTGCAGTCGGTGATTCCTGGCAGGCTGATCAGATTCACTTTAGTGAGAAAGTGTTGAGATCAGGTATACCCCCCCAAAATGAATATTTATGAAGAATTCCCCCACCTGAATGCATTCTATTAACATTTGAAGGGTTTGGGCAAAGGCTGAAATTGGGTTTGAGAGTTACCCTTAAAGGGTAGCTGTAGTGTAGCTTAACTTCTTCCAGTGTGAAGTAATTAGTAGTTTGGTCAACTATGATTTCAGAGTAGTCATTTTTAGTAACATGTTCTGTCTAGACAACAGCAGCAGTACTTTAACCTGTCATCCTGGGTCTCAATGTAACAGCAGCAGTACTTTAACCTGTCATCCTGGGTCTCAATGTAACAGCAACAGTACTTTAACCTGTCATCCTGGGTCTCAATGTAACAGCAACAGTACTTTAACCTGTCATCCTGGGTCTCAATGTAACAGCAACAGTACTTTAACCTGTCATCCTGGGTCTCAATGTAACAGCAGCAGTACTTTAACCTGTCATCCTGGGTCTCAATGTAACAGCAGCAGTACTTTAACCTGTCATCCTGGGTCTCAATGTAACAGCAGCAGTACTTTAACCTGTCATCCTGGGTCTCAATGTAACAGCAACAGTACTTTAACCTGTCATCCTGGGTCTCAATGTAACAGCAACAGTACTTTAACCTGTCATCCTGGGTCTCAATGTAACAGCAACAGTACTTTAACCTGTCATCCTGGGTCTCAATGTAACAGCAGCAGTACTTTAACCTGTCATCCTGGGTCTCAATGTAACAGCAGCAGTACTTTAACCTGTCATCCTGGGTCAATGTAACAGCAACAGTACTTTAACCTGTCATCCTGGGTCTCAATGTAACAGCAACAGTACTTTAACCTGTCATCCTGGGTCTCAATGTAACAGCAACAGTACTTTAACCTGTCAGTCATCCTGGGTCTCAATGTAACAGCAACAGTACTTTAACCTGTCATCCTGGGTCTCAATGTAACAGCAACAGTACTTTAACCTGTCAGTCATCCTGGGTCTCAATGTAACAGCAGCAGTACTTTAACCTGTCATCCTGGGTCTCAATGTAACAGCAACAGTACTTTAACCTGTCATCCTGGGTCTCAATGTAACAGCAACAGTACTTTAACCTGTCATCCTGGGTCTCAATGTAACAGCAACAGTACTTTAACCTGTCAGTCATCCTGGGTCTCAATGTAACAGCAACAGTACTTTAACCTGTCATCCTGGGTCTCAATGTAACAGCAACAGTACTTTAACCTGTCATCCTGGGTCTCAATGTAACAGCAACAGTACTTTAACCTGTCAGTCATCCTGGGTCTCAATGTAACAGCAACAGTACTTTAACCTGTCATCCTGGGTCTCAATGTAACAGCAACAGTACTTTAACCTGTCAGTCATCCTGGGTCTCAATGTAACAGCAGCAGTACTTTAACCTGTCATCCTGGGTCTCAATGTAACAGCAACAGTACTTTAACCTGTCATCCTGGGTCTCAATGTAACAGCAACAGTACTTTAACCTGTCATCCTGGGTCTCAATGTAACAGCAACAGTACTTTAACCAGTCATCCTGGGTCTCAATGTAACAGCAACAGTACTTTAACCTGTCATCCTGGGTCTCAATGTAACAGCAACAGTACTTTAACCTGTCATCCTGGGTCTCAATGTAACAGCAACAGTACTTTAACCTGTCATCCTGGGTCTCAATGTAACAGCAACAGTACTTTAACCTGTCATCCTGGGTCTCAATGTAACAGCAACAGTACTTTAACCTGTCATCCTGGGTCTCAATGTAACAGCAACAGTACTTTAACCTGTCATCCTGGGTCTCAATGTAACAGCAGCAGTACTTTAACCTGTCAGTCATCCTGGGTCTCAATGTAACAGCAACAGTACTTTAACCTGTCATCCTGGGTCTCAATGTAACAGCAACAGTACTTTAACCTGTCATCCTGGGTCTCAATGTAACAGCAACAGTACTTTAACCTGTCATCCTGGGTCTCAATGTAACAGCAACAGTACTTTAACCTGTCATCCTGGGTCTCAATGTAACAGCAACAGTACTTTAACCTGTCATCCTGGGTCTCAATGTAACAGCAACAGTACTTTAACCTGTCATCCTGGGTCTCAATGTAACAGCAACAGTACTTTAACCTGTCATCCTGGGTCTCAATGTAACAGCAACAGTACTTTAACCTGTCATCCTGGGTCTCAATGTAACAGCAACAGTACTTTAACCTGTCATCCTGGGTCTCAATGTAACAGCAACAGTACTTTAACCTGTCAGTCATCCTGGGTCTCAATGTAACAGCAACAGTACTTTAACCTGTCAGTCATCCTGGGTCTCAATGTAACAGCAACAGTACTTTAACCTGTCATCCTGGGTCTCAATGTAACAGCAGCAGTACTTTAACCTGTCAGTCATCCTGGGTCTCAATGTAACAGCAACAGTACTTTAACCTGTCATCCTGGGTCTCAATGTAACAGCAACAGTACTTTAACCTGTCATCCTGGGTCTCAATGTAACAGCAACAGTACTTTAACCTGTCATCCTGGGTCTCAATGTAACAGCAACAGTACTTTAACCTGTCATCCTGGGTCTCAATGTAACAGCAACAGTACTTTAACCTGTCATCCTGGGTCTCAATGTAACAGCAACAGTACTTTAACCTGTCATCCTGGGTCTCAATGTAACAGCAACAGTACTTTAACCTGTCAGTCATCCTGGGTCTCAATGTAACAGCAACAGTACTTTAACCTGTCAGTCATCCTGGGTCTCAATGTAACAGCAACAGTACTTTAACCTGTCATCCTGGGTCTCAATGTAACAGCAGCAGTACTTTAACCTGTCAGTCATCCTGGGTCTCAATGTAACAGCAACAGTACTTTAACCTGTCATCCTGGGTCTCAATGTAACAGCAACAGTACTTTAACCTGTCAGTCATCCTGGGTCTCAATGTAACAGCAACAGTACTTTAACCTGTCAGTCATCCTGGGTCTCAATGTAACAGCAACAGTACTTTAACCTGTCAGTCATCCTGGGTCTCAATGTAACAGCAACAGTACTTTAACCTGTCATCCTGGGTCTCAATGTAACAGCAACAGTACTTTAACCTGTCATCCTGGGTCTCAATGTAACAGCAACAGTACTTTAACCTGTCATCCTGGGTCTCAATGTAACAGCAACAGTACTTTAACCTGTCATCCTGGGTCTCAATGTAACAGCAACAGTACTTTAACCTGTCTGTCATCCTGGGTCTCAATGTAACAGCAACAGTACTTTAACCTGTCATCCTGGGTCTCAATGTAACAGCAACAGTACTTTAACCTGTCATCCTGGGTCTCAATGTAACAGCAACAGTACTTTAACCTGTCTGTCATCCTGGGTCTCAATGTAACAGCAGCAGTACTTTAACCTGTCATCCTGGGTCTCAATGTAACAGCAACAGTACTTTAACCTGTCATCCTGGGTCTCAATGTAACAGCAACAGTACTTTAACCTGTCATCCTGGGTCTCAATGTAACAGCAACAGTACTTTAACCTGTCAGTCATCCTGGGTCTCAATGTAACAGCAACAGTACTTTAACTTTAATTTCTTGATAACAAACTATAGTTTTGGCAAGTCGGTTAGGACATCTACTTTGTGCATAACACAAGTAATTTTTCCAACAATTGTTTACAGACAGGTTATTTCACTTATAATTCACTGTATCACAATTCCAGTGGGTCAGAAGTTTACATACACTCAATTAGTATTTGGTAGCATTGCTTTTAATTTGTTTAACTTGGGTCAAACGTTTCGGGTAGCCTTCCACAAGCTTCCCACAATAAGTTGGGTGAATTTTGGCCCATTCCTCCTGACAGAACTGGTGTAACTGAGTCAGGTTTGTAGGCCTCCTTGCTCGCACACGCTTTTTCAGTTCTGCCCACACATTTTCTATAGGATTGAGGTCAGGGCTTTGTGATGGCCACTCCAATACCTTGACTTTGTTGTCCTTAAGCCATTTTGCCACAACTTTGGAAATATGCTTGGAGTCATTGTCCATTTGGAAGAGCCATTTGCGACCAAGCTTTAACTTCCTGACTGATGTCTTGAGATGTTGCTTCAATATATCCACATAATTTTCCTTCCTCATGATGCCATCTATTTTATGAAGTGCACCAGTCCCTCCTGCAGCAAAGCACCCCCACAGCATGATGCTGCCACCCCCGTGCTTCACGGTTGGGATGGTGTTTTTCGGCTTGCAAGCGACCCCCTTTTTTCTCCAAACCTGACGATGGTCATTATGGCCAAACAGTTCTATTTTTGTTTCATCAGACCAGAGGACATTTCTCCAAAAAGTACGATCTTTGTCCCCATGTGCAGTTGCAAACCGTAGTCTGGCTTTTTTATGGCGGTTTTGGAGCAGTGGCTTCTTCCTTGCTGAGCGGCCTTTCAGGATATGTTGATATAGGACTCGTTTTACTGTGGATATAGATACTTTTGTACCTGTTTCCTCCAGCATCTTCACAAGGTCCTTTGCTGTTGTTCTGGGATTTATTTGTACTTTCCGCACCAAAGTACGTTCATCTCTAGGAGACAGAACGCGTCTCCTTCCTGAGCGGTTTGACGGCTGCGTGGTCCCATGGTGTTTATACTTGCGTACTATTGTTTGTACAGATGAACGTGGTACCTTCAGGCGTTTGGAAATTGCTCCCAAGGATGAACCAGACTTTTGGAGGTTTTTCTGAGGTCTGATTTCTTTTGATTTTCCCATGATGTCAACCAAAGAGGCACTGAGTTTGAAGGTAGGCCTTGAAATACATCCACAGGTACACCTCCAATTGACTCAAATTATGTCAATTAGCCTATGAGAAGCTTCTAAAGCCATGACATCATTTTCTGGAATTTTCCAAGTTTGAAAAACGAGTTTTAATGACTCAACTGTATATACACTATCAGTCAGAAGTTTGGACACACCTACTCATTCCAGGGTTTTTCTTTATTTTTACTATTTTCTACATTGTAGAATAATAGGGCAAATCTGTCATCAAGGCAAATGGTGGCTATTATATATATATACTTTCCTGTTCCTCCAACTTCACTTGACGAAGAGTGTTGTGATATTATTTTCCTTAAAAATCAGGTTAAACTGTCTGCAACACAAACAAATTATTTGCGAAGGACAAATTACACATGACAATCTACGGTTGGCAGTTGACTCCTTTCAGAAAACCCCTGGCCTTGATGGCTTTCCAATATAGATACAATCCCCTTTGCCTCCAGAACAGCCTGACTTTTCCGGGGCATGGAAACGTTGCTCAATTAGTATCAAGGGACCTAACGTGTGCCAGGAAAACATTCCCCATTGAACACTGTGGAATATAGCCTATTAATATTACACTCTCTGGAGGCAGATTGAACACTGTGGAATATAGCCTATTAATATTAAACGTGTGATAATTCAACTATATTTAATTGTATATTAGCAAAACAAAGTGGTGTGTAGTTGCAGTAGTTAGCTCCACCTTTACATGGGAAAGAAAGTAATTAACTACTGAAAACACCAAGATTAGAATTTAGTCCAACTGCCACCAAACTACTGCAGAATGTAGTGTAATTCACTACTCCACAACACTAGGTTATGTTGGAATGCAGCAGACATATGGTATTCACACTGTAAAAGGTTTAATACATGGTTCTGCTACTATCTCTTCTGGGTTGTCAGAATGGGGCCCACTGTGTCATGAAACATTGGAGGGATGCCCATCACTGATGACATCATGGACATTATGACCTTAGTTTATCTTCAGCTGTCTCTGCTGTACATTATGACCTTAGTTTATCTTCAGCTGTCTCTGCTGTACATTATGACCTTAGTTTATCTTCAGCTGTCTCTGCTGTACATTATGACCTTAGTTTATCTTCAGCTGTCTCTGCTGTACATTATGACCTTAGTTTATCTTCAGCTGTCTCTGCTGTACATTATGACCTTAGTTTATCTTCAGCTGTCTCTGCTGTACATTATGACCTTAGTTTATCTTCAGCTGTCTCTGCTGTACATTATGACCTTAGTTTATCTTCAGCTGTCTCTGCTGTACATTATGACCTTAGTTTATCTTCAGCTGTCTCTGCTGTACATTATGACCTTAGTTTATCTTCAGCTGTCTCTGCTGTGCTTTACTGTGACTCTACTCTCTGTGTGTGTACCTTCCTCAGGCTGCTGAACGACTGAGGAACCTTCCAGAAGACCACTACAAGACCAGAAAGACAGCAGGAGAGATGGGTGGAGAGACAGGAGGAGAGATGGGTGGAGAGACAGGAGGAGAGATGGGTGGAGAGACAGGAGGAGAGATGGGTGGAGAGACAGGAGGAGAGATGGGTGGAGAGACAGGAGGAGAGATGGGTGGAGAGACAGGAGGAGAGATGGGTGGAAAGACAGGAGGAGAGACAGGAGGAGAGATGGGTGGAGAGACAGGAGGAGAGATGGGTGGAGAGACAGGAGGAGAAATGGGTGGAGGGACGGAAGGAGAAAGAGAGAGAAGGTTGGGTCACCTCTAACCCTACCACACCTCTGACCCTACCACACCTCTGACCCTACCACACCTCTGATCCTGACCCTACCACACCTCTGATCCTGACCCTACCACACCTCTGACCCTACCACACCTCTGACCCTACCACACCTCTGACCCTACCACACCTCTAACCCTGACCCTACCACACCTCTGATCCTGACCCTACCACACCTCTGACCCTGACCCTACCACACCTCTGACCCTACCACACCTCTGATCCTGACCCTACCACACCTCTGACCCTGACCCTACCACACCTCTGACCCTAACCCTACCACACCTCTGACCCTACCACACCTCTGACCCTGACCCTACCACACCTCTGACCCTACCACACCTCTGACCCTACCACACCTCTGATCCTGACCCTACCACACCTCTGACCCTAACCCTACCACACCTCTGACCCTACCACACCTCTGACCCTGACCCTACCACACCTCTGACCCTGACCCTACCACACCTCTGATCCTAACCCTACCACACCTCTGACCCTACCACACCTCTTGACCCTACCACACGTCTGACCCTACCACACCTCTGACCCTACCACACCTCTGACCCTACCACACCTCTGACCCTGACCTACCACACCTCTGATCCTACCACACCTCTGACCCTAACCCTACCACACCTCTGACCCTGACCCTACCACACCTCTGATCCTACCACACCTCTGACCCTAACCCTACCACACCTCTGACCCTACCACACCTCTGACCCTGACCCTACCACACCTCTGACCCTGACCCTACCACACCTCTGATCCTACCACACCTCTGATCCTGACCCTACCACACCTCTGATCCTACCACACCTCTGACCCTAACACACCTCTGACCCTACCACACCTCTGACCCTGACCCTACCACACCTCTGACCCTGACCCTACCACACCTCTGATCCTGACCCTACCACACCTCTGACCCTGACCCTACCACACCTCTGACCCTAACCCTACCACACCTCTGACCCTACCACACCTCTGATCCTGACCCTACCACACCTCTGACCCTAACCCTACCACACCTCTGACCCTACCACACCTCTGACCCTGACCCTACCACACCTCTGATCCTAACCCTACCACACCTCTGACCCTACCACACCTCTGACCCTGACCCTACCACACCTCTGACCCTACCACACCTCTAACCCTGACCCTACCACACCTCTGACCCTGACCCTACCACACCTCTAACCCTGACCCTACCACACCTCTGAACCTAACCCTACCACACCTCTGACCCTACCACACCTCTGACCCTACCACACCTCTGACCCTACCACACCTCTGATCCTGACCCTACCACACCTCTGATCCTGACCCTACCACACCTCTGACCCTAACCCTACCACACCTCTGACCCTGACCCTACCACACCTCTGATCCTACCACACCTCTGACCCTACCACACCTCTGACCCTGACCCTACCACACCTCTGATCCTACCACACCTCTGATCCTGACCCTACCACACCTCTGATCCTACCACACCTCTGATCCTACCACACCTCTGATCCTACCACACCTCTGACCCTGACCCTACCACACCTCTGACCCTGACCCTACCACACCTCTGATCCTACCACACCTCTGATCCTGACCCTACCACACCTCTGATCCTACCACACCTCTGACCCTAACACACCTCTGACCCTACCACACCTCTGACCCTACCACACCTCTGACCCTGACCCTACCACACCTCTGATCCTGACCCTACCACACCTCTAACCCGTCCCCTTAACACACCTCTGACCCTAACCCTACCACACCTCTGACCCTACCACACCTCTGACCCTACCACACCTCTGATCCTGACCCTACCACACCTCTGACCCTAACCCTACCACACCTCTGACCCTACCACACCTCTGACCCTGACCCTACCACACCTCTGACCCTGACCCTACCACACCTCTGATCCTAACCCTACCACACCTCTGACCCTACCACACCTCTGACCCTGACCCTACCACACCTCTGACCCTACCACACCTCTAACCCTGACCCTACCACACCTCTGACCCTGACCCTACCACACCTCTAACCCTGACCCTACCACACCTCTGAACCTAACCCTACCACACCTCTGACCCTACCACACCTCTGACCCTACCACACCTCTGACCCTACCACACCTCTGATCCTGACTCTACCACACCTCTGATCCTGACCCTACCACACCTCTGACCCTAACCCTACCACACCTCTGACCCTGACCCTACCACACCTCTGATCCTACCACACCTCTGACCCTACCACACCTCTGACCCTGACCCTACCACACCTCTGACCCTGACCCTACCACACCTCTGATCCTACCACACCTCTGATCCTGACCCTACCACATCTCTGATCCTACCACACCTCTGATCCTACCACACCTCTGATCCTACCACACCTCTGACCCTGACCCTACCACACCTCTGACCCTGACCCTACCACACCTCTGATCCTACCACACCTCTGATCCTGACCCTACCACACCTCTGATCCTACCACACCTCTGATCCTACCACACCTCTGACCCTAACACACCTCTGACCCTACCACACCTCTGACCCTGACCCTACCACACCTCTGACCCTGACCCTACCACACCTCTGACCCTGACCCTACCACACCTCTGATCCTGACCCTACCACACCTCTGATCCTGACCCTACCACACCTCTGACCCTACCACACCTCTGACCCTACCACACCTCTGACCCTACCACACCTCTAACCCTGACCCTACCACACCTCTGATCCTGACCCTACCACACCTCTGACCCTGACCCTACCACACCTCTGACCCTAACCCTACCACACCTCTGACCCTGACCCTACCACACCTCTGACCCTACCACACCTCTGATCCTGACCCTACCACACCTCTGACCCTGACCCTACCACACCTCTGACCCTAACCCTACCACACCTCTGACCCTACCACACCTCTGACCCTACCACACCTCTGACCCTACCACACCTCTGATCCTGACCCTACCACACCTCTGACCCTAACCCTACCACACCTCTGACCCTACCACACCTCTGACCCTAACCCACCTCTAACCCTGACCCTACCACACCTCTGACCCTACCACACCTCTGATCCTGACCCTACCACACCTCTGACCCTAACCCTACCACACCTCTGACCCTACCACACCTCTGACCCTACCACACCTCTGACCCTACCACACCTCTGATCCTGACCCTACCACACCTCTGACCCTAACCCTACCACACCTCTGACCCTACCACACCTCTGACCCTAACCCACCTCTAACCCTGACCCTACCACACCTCTGACCCTACCACACCTCTGATCCTGACCCTACCACACCTCTGACCCTAACCCTACCACACCTCTGACCCTACCACACCTCTGACCCTGACCCTACCACACCTCTGATCCTAACCCTACCACACCTCTGACCCTGACCCTACCACACCTCTGACCCTGACCCTACAACACCTCTGACCCTAACCCTACCACACCTCTGACCCTACCACACCTCTGACCCTACCACACCTCTGACCCTGACTCTGTCACAGGGATCATCAACTAGATTCAGCAGCAGGCTTCCAGTTGGGACCTGGTCTATCACATTAACATTAGATATTAAAGTATGAATAACAGGAAGTGCCAATCAAAACGGTTTGATACAAATACTACTAGATTACTTGTTGGGATGAATTTTGAGGGAAGGGAAATATATAATATTGCTGACAGTGCCTTCAGAAAGTATTCACACCCCTTGACTTTTCCCACATTTTTGTTGTGTTACTGCCTGAATTTAAAATTGATTAAATTAAGATTTTGTGTCACTGGCCTACACACAATACCCCATAATGTTAAAGTGGAATTATGTTTGTAAATTAATAAAAAATGAAAAGCTGAAATGTCTTGAGTCAATAAGTATTCAACCCCTTTGTCATGGCAAGCCTAAATAAGTTCAGGAGTAAACATTTGCTTGACAACTCACATAATAAGTTGCATGGACTCACTCTGTGTGCAATAATGGAGTTTAACATGATTTGTGAATTACTACCTCATCTCTGTACCCCACACATACAATTATCTGTAAGGTCCCTCAATCGAGTAGTGAATTTCAAGCACAGATTCAACCACAAAGACCAGGGAGGTTTTCCAATGCCTCGCAAAGGGCACCTATTGGTAGATGGGTAAAAAAAAAAATCCCTTTGAGCATGATGAAAATATTAATTACACTTTGGATGGTGTATCAATAAACCCAGTCACTACAAAGATACAGGCATCCTTCCTAACTCAGTTTTCGGAAAGGAAGGAAACCGCTCAGGGATTTCACCATGAGGCCAATGGTGACTGTAAAACAGGTACAGAGTTGAATGGCTGTGATAGGAGAAAACTGAGGATGGATCAACAACATTGTAGTTACTCCACAATATTAACCTAAATGACAGTGAAAAGAAGGAAGCCTGTACAGAATAAAAATAATCCAAAACATGCATCCTGTTTGCAACAAGGCACTAAAGTAAAACTGCAAAAAATGTGGCAAAGAAATGACATTTTGTTCTGAATACAAAGCGTTTTGTTTGGGGCAAATCCAATATAACACATCACTGAGTACCACTCTTCATATTTTCAAGCACGGTCAAATAAAATAAAATGTTATTGGTCACATACACATATTTAGCAGATGTTATTGTGGGTGTAGTGAAATGCTTGTGTTTCTAGCTCCAACAGTGCAGTAGTATCTAACGATACACAACAATACACACAAATCTAAAAGTAAAATAATGGAATTAAGAAATATATAAATATTAGGACGAGCAATGTCGGAGTGGCATTGACTAAAATACAGTAGAATAGAATACAGTATATACATATGAGATGAGTAAAGCAGTATGTAAACATTATTAAAGTGACTAGAGTTCCATGTCTATGTATATGGGGCAGCAGCCTCTAAGGTGCAGGGTTGAGTAACCGGGTGGTAGCCGGCTAGTAATGGCTATTTATGATGCACCTGTACTGACCTCGCCTTCTGGATGATAGCGGGGTCAACAGGCCATGGCTCAGGTGGTTGATGTCCTTAATTATATTTTTGGCCTTCCTGTGAAATCGGGTAATGTAGGTGCCCTGGAGGGCAGGCAGCGTGCCCCCGGTGATGCGTTGGGCAGACCGCACCCCCCTCTGGAGAGCCCTGTGGTTGCGGGTGGTGCAGTTGCTGTACCAGGCGGTGATACAGCCCGACAGGATGCTCTCAATTGTGCATCTGTAAAAGTTTGTGAGGGTCTTAGGGGCCAAGCCAAATGGTGGTGGCTGCATCATGTTATGGGTATGCTTGTCATCGGCAAGGACTAGGGAGTTTTTTAGGATACAAAACAATGGAATACAGCTAAGAACAGGCAAAATCCAAGCGGAAAATCTGGTTCAATCTTCTTTCCAACAGACACTGGGAGATAAATTCACCTTTCAGCAGGACAATAACCTAAAACACAAGGCCAAATCTACACTGGAGTTGCTTACCAAGATGACATTGAATATTCCTGAGTGGCCTAGTTACAGTTTTGACTTAAATTGGCTTGAAAATCTATGCCAAGACTTGAAAATGGCTTTCTAGCAATGATCAACAAACAATTTGACAGAGCTTGAAGAATTTAAAATGTGAAATGCTCTTAGAGACTTACCCAAAAAGACTCACAGCTGTGATCACTGCCAAAGAAGATGCAAAGATGTATTGTCTGAGAGGGGTGTATACTTGTGTGAACTATAATCAAAATTAAAATAAATAAAAATAAATTGGTCATTTAGCAGACGCTCTTCTCCAGAGCGACTTACAGGAGCAATTAGGGTTAAGTGCCTTGCTCAAGGGCACATCGACAGATTTTTCACCTAGTCGGCTTGGGGATTAGAACCAGCGACCTTTCGGTTACTGGTACAACGCTCTTAACCACTAAGCTACCTGCTGCCCCAAGATATACAGTACCAGTCAGAAGTTGGGACAAACCTACTCATTCCAGGGTTTTTCTTTATTCTACAATGTAGAAAATAGTAAAAATAATAGTGAAGACATCAAAACTATGAAATAACACATATGGAATCATGTAGTAACCAAAAAAGTGTTAAACACATCAAAATACATTTTATATTTGAGATTCTTCAAAGTAGCCACCCTTTGCCTTGATGACAGCTTTGCACACTCTTGGCATTCTCTCAACCAGCTTCATGAGGTAGTCACCTGGAATGCATTTCAGTTAACAGGTGTACCTTGTTAAAAGTTAATTTGTGGAATTTGTGGAAGATAGCCCTATTTGGTAAAAGACCAAGTCCATATTATGTCAAGAACAGCTCAAATAAGCAAAGAGAAATGACAGTCCATCATTACTTTAAGACATGAAGGTCAGTCAATCTGGAACATTTCAAGAACTTTGAAAGTTTCTTCAAGTGCAGTCACAAAAACCATCAAGCGCTATGATGAAACTGGCTCTCATGAGGACCACCACAGGAATGGAAGACCCAGAGTTACCTCTGCTGCAGAGGATAAGTTCATTAGAGTTAACTGCACCTCAGATTGCAGCTCAAATAAATGCTTCCCAGAGATCAAGTAACAGACACATCTCAACATCAACTGTTCAGAGGAGACTGCATGAATCAGGCCTTCATGGTGGAATTGCTGCAAAGAAACCACTACTAAAGGACACCAATAAGAAGAAGAGACTTGCTGGGGCCAAGAAACACGAGCAATGGACATTAGACCGGAGGAAATCTGTCAGCTGAGTCCAAATGTAAGATTTTTGGTTCCAACCGCCTTGTCTTTGTGAGACGCAGAGTAGGTGAATGGATGATCTCCGCATGTGTGGTTCCCACCATGAAGCATGGAGGAGGAGGTGTTATGGTGTGGGTGTGCTTTGCTGGTGACACTGTCTGTGATTTATTTAGAATTCAAGGCACACTTAACCAGCATGGTTACCACAGCATTGTGAAGCTATACGCCATCCCATCTGGTTTGCGCTTAGTGGGACTATCATTTGTTTTTCAACAGGACAATTACCCATTTCCCAGAGTCGTGGTTGAACGACGACATGGATAACATACAGCTGGTGGGATATACGCTGCATCGGCAAGATAAAACAGCTGCCTCCGGTAAGACAACGGGTGGCGGTCTGTGTATATTTATAAACAACAGCTGGTTCACGAAATCTAATGCTAAGGAAGACTCGAAGTTTTGCTCGCCTGAGGTAGAGTATCTCATGATAAGCTGTAGACCACACTATTTACCAAGGGAGTTTTCATCTATATTTTTCGTAGCTGTCTATTTACCACCACAAACCGATGCTGGCACTAAGACCGCACTCAATGAGCTGTATAAGGCCATAAGCAAACAGGAAAACGCTCATCCAGAGGCGGCGTTCCTAGTGGCCGGGGACTTTAATGCAGGGAAACCTAAATCCGTTTAACCTAATTTCTACCAGCATGTTAAATGTGGAACCAGAGGAAAAGAAAACTCTAGACCACCTTTACTCCACACACATAGACACGTACAAAGCTCTACCTCGCCCTCCATTTGGCAAATCTGACTTAAGTCTATCCTCCTGATTCCTGCTTACAAGCAAAAACTAAAGCAGGAAAGACCAGTGACTCGGTCAATAAAGAAGTGGTCAGATGACACAGATGCTAAGCTACAGGACTGTTTTGCTAGTCACTGGCTGGAATATGTTCTGGGATTCTTCCGATGGCATTGAGGAGTATACCACATCAGTCACTGGCTTCAACAATAAGTGCATCGATGACGTCGTCCCCACAGTGACCATACGTACATACCCCAACCAGAAGCCATGGATTACAGGCAATATGAGCACTGAGCTAAAGGCTAGAGCTGCCGCTTTCAAGGAGCGGGACTCTAACCCGGACGCTTATAAGAAATCCGGCTATGCCCTCCAAAGAACCATCAAACAGGCAAAGCGTCAATACAGGACTAAGATTTAATCGTACTACACCACTCCAACGCTCGTCAGATGTGGCAGGGCTTCCAAACTATTACAGACTACAAAGGGAAGCACAGCCGTGAGCTGCCCAGTGACACGAGCCTACCAGACGAGGTAAATTACTTCAGCTCAACATTCACAAGGCCGCAGGGCCAGATGGATTACTAGGACGTGTACTCTGAGCATGCGCTGACCAACTTGCAAGTGTCTTCACTGACATTTTCAACCTGTCCCTGACTGAGTCTGTAATACCAACATGTTTCAAGCAGACCACCATAGTCCCTGTGCCCAAGAACACTAAGGTAACCTGCCTAAATGACTACCGACCCGTAGCACTGACATCAGTAGCCATGAAGTGCTTTGAAAGGCTGGTCATGGCTCACATCAACACCATCATCCCAGAAACCCTAGACCCACTCCAATTTGCATACTGCCCCAACAGATCCACAGATGATGCAATCTCTATTGCACTCCACACTGCCCTTTCCCACCTGGACAAGAGGAACACCTACGTGAGAATGCTATTCATTGACTACAGCTCAGCGTTCAACACCATAGTGCACTCAAAGCTCATCACTAAGCTAAGGACCCTGGGACTAAACACCTCCCTCTGCAACTGGATCCTGGACTTCCTGACGGCCCGCCCCCAGATGGTAAGGGTAGGTAACAACACATCTGCCACGCTGATCCTCAACACAGGGGCCCCTCAGGGGTGCGTGCTCAGTCCCCTCCTGTACTCCCTGTTCACCCAAGACTGCATGGCCATGCAAGACTCCAACACCATCATTAAGTGTGCCGACGACACAACAGTGGTAGGCCTGATCACCGACAATGATGAGACAGCCTATAGGGAGGAGGTCAGAGACCTGGCCATGTGGTGCCAGGATAACAACCTCTCCCTCAACGTGAGCAAGACAAAGGAGATGATTGTGGACTACAAGAAAAAGAGGACTGAGCACGCCCCCATTCTCATCGACGGGGCTGTAGTGGAACAGGTTGAGAGCTTCAAGTTCCTTGGTGTCCACATCACCAACAAACTATCATGGTCCAAACACACCAAGACAGTCGTGAAGAGGGCACGACAAAACCTATTCCCCCTCAGGAGACTGAAAAGATTTGGCATGGGTCCTCAGATCCTCAAAACGTTCTACAGCTGCACCATCGAGAGCATCCTGACAGGTTGCATCACCGCCTGGTATGGCATCTGCTTGGCCTCTGAGGGTAGTGTTTACGGCCCAGTACATCACTGGGGCCAAGCTGCCTGCCATCCAGGACCTCTATACCAGGCGGTGTCAGAGGAAGGCCCTAGAAATTGTCTAAGACTCCAGCCACCCTAGTCATAGACTGTTCTCTCTGCTACCGCATGGCAAGCGGTACCGGAGCGCCAAGTCTAGGTCCAAAAGGCTTCTTAACAGCTTCTTTTGTCTTTGACCAAAAATTGTGTTTGACCAGATACAATGCTATTTTACTGTAAACAAATTGACAACAACCTTTCAGCATGCTTATAGAGAAGGACATTCAACAAGCACAGCACTTACACAAATGACTGGCTTTACACTCAATCAATCAATTTTATTTTATATAGCCCTTCTTACATCAGCTAATATCTCGAAGTGCTGTACAGAAACCCAGCCTAAAACCCCAAACAGCTAGTAATGCAGGTGTAGAAGCACGGTGGCTAGGAAAAACTCCCTAGAAAGGCAAAACCTAGGAAGAAACCTAGAGAGGAACCAGGCTATGAGGGGTGGCCAGTCCTCTTCTGGCTGTGCCGGGTGGAGATTATAACAGAACCATGCCAAGATGTTCAAAAATGTTCATAAGTGACAAGCATGGTCAAATAATAATCAGGAATAAATCTCAGTTGGCTTTTCATAGCCGATCATTAAGAGTTGAAAACAGCAGGTCTGGGACAGGTAGGGGTTCCATAACCGCAGGCAGAACAGTTGAAACTGGAATAGCAGCAAGGCCAGGCGGACTGGGGACAGCAAGGAGTCACCACGGCCGGTAGTCCCGGCGTATGGTCCTAGGGCTCAGGTCTCTCAGTTGGCTTTTCATAGCCGATCATTAAGAGTTGAAAACAGCAGGTCTGGGACAGGTAGGGGTTTCGTAGCCGCAGGCAGAACAGTTGAAACTGGAATAGCAGCAAGGCCAGGCGGACTGGGGACAGCAAGGTGTCATCATGCCCGGTAGTCCTGACGTATGGTCCTAGGGCTCAGGTTCTCAGAGAGAAAGAGAGAGAACGAGAGAATTAGAGAGAGCATACTTAAATTCACACAGGACACTGGATAAGACAGGAGAAGTACTCCAGGTATAACCAACTAACCCCAGCCCCCCGACACATAAACTACTGCAGCATAAATACTGGAGGCTGAGACAGGAGCGGTCCGGAGACACTGTGGCCCCATCCGAAGAAACCCCCGGACAGGGCCAAACAGGAAGGACATAACCCCACCCACTCCGCCAAAGCACAGCCCCCGCACCACTAGAGGGATATCCCCAACCACCAACTTACAATCCTGAGACAAGGCCGAGTATAGCCCACAGAGGTCTCCACCACAGCACAAACCAAGGGGGGGGCGCCAACCCAGACAGGAAGATCACGTCAGTAACTCAACCCACTCAAGTGACGCACCCCTCCCAGGGACGGCATGAAAGAGCACCAGCAAGCCAGTGACTCAGCCCCTGCAACAGGGTTAGAGGCAGAGAACCCCAGTGGAGAGGGGAACCGGCCTGGCAGAGACAGCAAGGGCTGTTCGTTGCTCCAGCCTTTCCGTTCACCTTCACACTCCTGGGCCAGACTACACTCAATCATATGACCTACTGAAGAGATAAGTCTTCAGTAAAGACTTAAAGGTTGAGACCGAGTCTGCGTCTCTCACATGGGTAGGCAGACTGTTCCATAAAAATGGAGATCTATAGGAGAAAGCCCTGCCTCCCGCTGTTTGCTTAGAAATTCTAGGGACAATTAGGAGGCCTGCGTCTTGTGACCGTAGCGTACGTATTGGTATGTACGGCAGGACCAACTCGGAAAGATAGGTAGGAGCAAGCCCATGTAACGCTTTATAGGTTAACAGTAAAACCTTGAAATCAGCCCTTGCCTTAACAGGAAGCCAGTGTAGGGAAGCTAGCACTGGAGTAATATGATCAAATTTCTTGGTTCTAGTCAGGATTCTAGCAGCCGTATTTAGCACTAACTGAAGTTTATTTAGTGCTTTATCCGGGTAGCCGGAAAATAGAGCATTGCAGTAGTCCAACCTAGAAGTAACAAATGCATGGATTAATTTTTCTGCATCATTTTTGGACAGAACATTTCTGATTTTTGCAATGTTACGTAGATGGAAAAAAGCTGTCCTTGAAACAGTCTTGATATGTTCGTCAAAAGAGAGATCAGGGTCAAGAGTAACGCCTAGGTCCTTCACAGTTTTATTTGAGACGACTTTACAACCATCAAGATTAATTGTCAGATTTAACAGAAGATCTCTTTGTTTCTTGGGACCTAGAACAAGCATCTCTGTTTTGTCCGAGTTTAAAAGTAAAAAGTTTTCAGCCATCCACTTCCTTATGTCTGAAACACAGGCTTCTAGCGAGGGCAATTTTGGGGCTTCACCATGCTTCATTGAAATGTACAGCTGTGTGTCATCCGCATAGCAGTGAAAGTTAACATTATGTTTACCCCTGCTATAATGTGGATACAGAGTTACCTGTCTAACAGAACACAGAGGGTGTTCTTTAATGGAAGCCTCTCAAACATAATCCAGGTAGAATCAGGAATTCCCCAGGGCAGCTGTCTAGGCCCCTTGCTTTTTTCCATCTTTACTAATGACCTGCCACTGGCTTTGAGTAAATCCAGTGTGTCTATGTATGCGGATGACTCAACATTATACACGTCAGCTACTACAGAGACTGAAATGACTGCAACACTTAACAAAGAGCTGCAGTTAGTTTCAGAATGGCTGGCAAGGAATAAGTTAGTCCTAAATATTTCCAAAACTACAAGCATTGTATTTGGGTCAAATCATTCACTAAACCATGAACCTCAACTACATCTCGTAATGAATAATGTGGAAATTGAGTAAGTTGAGGAGACTAAACTGCTTGGAGTAACCCTGGATTGTAGACTGTCATGGTCAAAGCATGTTGATACAACAGTAGCTAAGATGGGGAGAAGTCTGTCTATAATAAAGCGCAGCTCTGCCTTCTTAACAGCACTATCAACAAGGCAGGTCCTACAGGCCCTAGTTTTGTCGCACCTGGAATACTGTTCAGTCGTGTGGTCAGGTGCCACAAAGAGGGACTTAGGAAAATTGCAGTTGGCTCAGAACAGGGCAGCAAGGCTGGCCCTTAAAAGTACACGGAGAGCTAATTTTAATGAGATGCATGTCAGTCTCTCCTGGCTCAGAGTGGAGGAGAGATTGACTTCATCACTGCTTGTTTTTGTAAGAGGTGTTGACAAGGTGAATGTACCGAGCTCTCTGTTTAAACTACTATCACACAGCTCGGAAACCCATGCATACCCCACAAGACATGCCACCAGAGGTCTCTTCACAGTCCCCAAGTCCAGAACAGACTATGGGAGGCGCACAGTACTACATAGAGCCATGACTACATGGAACTCTATTCCACATCAGGTAACTGATGCAAGCAGTAGAATCAGATTTTTTTTTTTAAACAGATAAAAATACACCTTATGGAACAACGGGGACTGTGAAGAGACCAACACAAGGGTATAGACACATGCATACGCACACATTTACGCTGTTTATTATCTATGCATAGTCAAATTAACTCTACCCACATGTACATATTACCTCAATTACCTTGACTAACCTGTGCCCACACACATTGACTCTGTACCGGTACCCCCCTGTATGTAGCCTCTCTACTGTTATTTAACTGCTGCTCTTAAATGTTATCTTTTTTTTTTACTTAAAACGGCATTGTTGGTTAAGGGCTTGTAAGTAAGCATTTCACTGTAAGGTCTACACCTGTTGTATACAGTGCATGTGACAAATAACATTTTATTTTATTTGAAACCCACCTCCAGGCTGTGTAAGGGCTATTTGACCAAGAAGGAGAGTGATGGAGTGCTGCATCAGATGACCTGGCCTCCACAATCCCCAGACCTCAACCCAATTGAGATGGTTTGGGATGAGTTGGACCGCAGAGTGAAGGAAAAGCAGCCAACAAGTGCTCAGCATATGTGGGAACTCCTTCAAGACTGTTGGAAAAGCATTCCAGGTGAAGCTGGTTGAGAGAATGCCAAGCGTGTGCAAAGCTGTCATCAAGGCAAAGGGTGACTACTTTGAAGAATCTCAAATATAAAATATATTTTGATTTGTTTAACACTTTTTTGGTTACTACATGATTCCATATGTGTTTTGATGTCTTCACTATTATTCTAAAATGTAGAAAATAGTACAAATAAAGAAAAACCCTTGAATAAGTAGGTGTTCTAAAACTTTTGACTGGTACTTTATTTTTCAGACATTTTTATATTTTGTAGATTTTAAATTTATACCTTTTATTATTTTTGAATTCTTCACCTTTGATTTAATAAAAATATTTCAAATATTACAGCTAATTCACGTACAGATCAAATTTCCAATAGCTTCCAGTCTAAATTACATATACAGTGAGGGAAAAAAGTATTTGATCCCCTGCTGATTTTGTACGTTTGCCCACTGACAAAGAAATGATCAGTCTATAATTTTAATGGTATGTTTATTTTGCTACGGCTGGCCATGCTTTCCACCTGGCTACCACTACCCCGGCCACCAGCTCTGCACCCTCCGCTGCAACTTGCCCATGCCCCCCCCCGCTTCTCCTTCACACAAATCCAGACAGCTGATGTTCTAAAAGAGCTGCAAAATCTGGACCCCTACAAATCATCTGGGCTAGACAATCTGGACCCTTTCTTTCTAAAACTAGCCGCCGAAATTTGTCGCAACCCCTATTACTAGCCTGTTCAACCTCTCGTTCGTAACGTCTGAGATCCCCAGAGATTGGAAAGCTGCCGCGGTCATCCCCCTCTTCAAAGGGGGTGACACTCTAGATCCAAACTGTTACAGACCCATATCCATCCTGCCCTGCCTTTCAAAAGTTTTTGAAAGCCAAGTCAACAAACAGATCACCGACCATTTCGAATCCCACCGTACCTTCTCCGCTATGCAATCCGGTTTCCGAGCTGGTCATGGGTGCACTTCAGCCACGCTCAAGGTCCTAAACGATATTATAATCGCGATCGATAATAGACAGTACTGTGCAGCCGTTTTCATTGACCTGGCCAAGGCTTTCGACTCTGTCAACCACCGCATTCTTATTGGCAGACTAAATAGCCTTGGTTTCTCAAATGACTGCCTCGCCTGGTTCACCAACTACTTCTCAGATAGAGTTAAATGTGTCAAATCGGAGGGCCTGTTGTCTGGACCTATGGCAGTCTCTATGGGGGTGCCACAGGGTTCAATTCTTGGGCCGACTCTTTTCTCTGTGTATATCAATGATGTCGCTCTTGCTGCTGGTGACTCTCAGATCCACCTCTACGCAGACGACACCATTTTGTATACATCTGGCCCTTCATTGGACACTGTGTTAACAAACCTCCAAACGAGCTTCAATTCCATACAACACTCCTTCAGTAGCCTCCAACTGCTCTTAAACACTACTAAAACTAAATGCATGCTCTTCAACCGAATGCTGCTTGCACCCGCCCACCCGACTAGAATCACTACTCTCGACGGGTCTGACCTAGAGTATGTGGACAACTACAAATATCTAGGTGTCTGGTTAGACTGTAAACTCTCCTTCCAGACTCACATTAAGAATCTCCAATCCAAAGTTAAATCTAGAATCGGTTTCCTATTTCGCAACAAAGCCTCCTTCACTCATGCTGCCAAACATGCCCTCGTAAAACTGACTATCCTACCGATCGTTGACTTCGGCGATGTCATTTACAAAATAGCCTCCAACACTCTACTCAGCAAATTGGATGTAGTCTATCACAGTGCCATCCGTTTTGTCTCCAAAGCCCCATATAATACCCACCACTGTGACCTGTACGCTCTTGTTGGCTGGTCCTCACTACATATTCGTCGCCAAACCCACTGGCTCCAGGCCATCTATAAATCACTGCTAGGCAAATCCCCGCCTTATCTTAGCTCATTGGTCACCATAGCAACACCCACCCGTAGTCTGCGCTCCAGCGGGTATATCTCACTGGTCATCCCCAAAGCCAACACCTCCTTTGGCCGCAATTCCTTCCAGTTCTCTGCTGCCAATGACTGGAACAAATTGCAAAAATCTCTGAAGCTGGAGACACTTATCTCCCTCACTAACTTTAAGCATCAGTTGTCAGAGCACCTTACCGATCACTGCACCTGTACACAGCCCATCTGAAATTAGCCCGCCCAACTACCTCATCCCTATATTGTTATTTATTTTGCTCATTTGTACCCCAGTATCTCTATTTGCACATCATCTCTTGCACATCTATCATTCCAGTGTTAATACTAATTGTAATTATTTTGCACTATAGCCTATTTTATTGCCTTACCTCCATAACTTGCTAAATTTGCACACACTGTATATATATTTTCTGTTGTATTTTTGACTTTGTTTTGTTTTACCCCATATGTAACTCTGTGTTGTTGTTTTTATCGCACTCCTTTGCTTTATCTTGGCCAGGTCGCAGTTGTAAATGAGAACTTGTTTTCAACTGGCTTCCCTGGTTAAATAAAGGTGAAATAAAATAAATAAAATAAAAAATTTGAACAGTGAGAGACAGAATAACAACAAAAAAATCCAGAAAAATGCTTGTCAAAAATGTTATAAATTGATTTGCATTTTAATGAGGGAAATAAGTATTTGACCCCTCTGCAAAACATGACTTAGTACTTGGTGGCAAAACCCTTGTTGGCAATCACAGAGGTCAGACGTTTCTTGTAGTTGGCCTCCAGGTTTGCACACATCTCAGGAGGGATTTTGTTCCACTCCTCTTTGCAGATCTTTTCCAAGTCATTAAGGTTTTGAGGCTGACGTTTGGCAACTCAAACCTTCAGCTCCCTCCACAGATTTTCTATGGGATTAAGGTCTGGAGACTGGCTAGGCCTGTCACGGATTCTGCCGAGACTGCCCTTCCTTCTGGTTCGGGCAGGCTTCGGCGTTCGTCGTCACCGGAATTCTGCTGCCGATCTATGTTCTATGTTTCTATGTTCATCTGGTTGTTGTCTAGTGTTGCACCTGTTTCCCATTATGGTATTATGTCCTTCCCTATTTAACCTGTTCCCTCCCACTGTGTGTTGTGCGTGTTTGTTACTCGTTTGAGTGTCGTTTGTGAGCGGGTTTGCTCCTCCCTGTGTTGGAGGTTTTGCTTGTTTCTTTACTATTCAGTAAAGTAGATTTTCATTTCATTCTGTGTCCTGCGCTTGACTCTGGCCTACCGCATTCCACAGACATTCATGACAAGGCCACTCCAGGACCTTAATGGCCTTCTTCTTGAGCCACTCCTTTGTTGCCTTGGCCGTATGTTTTGGGTCATTGTCATGCTGCAATCCCCATCCACGACCCATTTTCAATGCCCTGGCTGAGGGAAGGAGGTTCTCACCCAAGATTTGACGGTACATGGCCCCGTCCATCGTCCCTTTGATGCGGTGAAGTTGTCCTGTCCCCTTAGCAGAAAAACACCCCCAAAGCATAATGTTTCCACCTCCATGTTTGACGGTGGGGATGGTGTTCTTGGGGTCATAGGCAGCATTCCTCCTCCTCCAAACACGGCGAGTTGAGTTGATGGCAAAGAGCTCCATTTTGGTCTCATCTGACCACAACACTTTCACCCAGTTATCCTCTGAATCATTCAGATGTTCATTGGCAAACTTCAGACGGCCCTGTATATGTGCTTTCTTGAGCAGGGGGACCTTGCGGGCGCTGCAGGATTTCAGTCCTTTACGACGTAGTGTGTTACCAATTGTTTTCTTGGTAACTATGGTCCCAGCTGCCTTGAGATCATTGACAAGATCCTCCCGTGTAGTTCTGGGCTGATTCCTCACCGTTCTCATGATCATTGCAACTCCACGAGGTGAGATCTTGCATGGAGCCCCAGGCCGAGGGAGATTGACAGATATTTTGTGTTTCTTCCATTTGCGAATAATCACACCAACTGTTGTTACCTTCTCACCAAGCTGCTTGGCGATGGTCTTGTAGCCCATTCCAGCCTTGTGTAGGTCTACAATCTTGTCCCTGACATCCTTGGAGAGCTCTTTGGTCTTGGCCATGGTGGAGAGTTTGGAATCTGATTGATTGATTGCTTCTGTGGACAGGTGTCTTTTATACAGGTAACAAACTGAGATTAGGAGCACTCCCTTTAAGAGTGTGCTCCTAATCTCAGCTTGTTACCTGTATAAAAGACACCTGGGAGCCAGAAATCTTTCTGATTGAGAGGGAGTCAAATACTTATTTCCCTCATTAAAATGCAAATCAATTTATAACATTTTTGACATGCGTTTTTCTGGATTTTTGTTGTTGTTATTCTGTCTCTCACTGTTCAAATAAACCTTCCATTAAAATTATAGACTGATCATGTCTTTGTCAGTGGGCAAATGTACAAAATCAGCAGGGGATCGAATACTTTTTTCCCCTCACTGTACATCTAAAACCACTTGATGATAGGTCACAGTACACCCATTAGAATATACATTTTTAATTTAACTGATTTTTTCATGAATATTGTCTGTGACCTGATCTGTCTAATTTCTAATAACTGTCCATATGGGATATAGATCTACAGACAAGCCGGTTCTTCAAGCTTATAAATAAATACATTTTAAAAACGTTTAAATACGTACACCTTTTATTTTTTCAAAATTCCTCACCTTTGATTTTCTAAAACATTATCACATATTACAATTGTGGTGATTAATTCACATACAGATAACATTTTCAATAGCTTCCTGTCCAAATGTCTTGAAATGTGTAGTCTATGGCATTTCAGATTATTTTGTATTTTGGACATAGTGAACTACTTTTTTAAAGTAACTTTAAGAAGTAAACTATATTTTTAATAATTGTAGCTTTAGTGTATAACTTATTCCAGTGTGAAGTAGTTGGTAGCTTGGTTAACTATATTTTCACAGTAGCTTCCCCAACGCTGACATATCTTTTTTTTGGAACTGTCAATGAAAAAGCCATGAATTGTACGTTTATTGAGAGATAGAAAAATGAAAGACCGCCATCAAAATGTTTTTTCAATTACATAGTGAGGAAGTTTCAAAGGTATAGCAAAATGAATCTTTCATAGTGAATTTAAGTAATTTAATATAATTAACATTCTTGCATTCTATCTTCCTGAATTCCAATATTTTTTATGTGCAAAGCATGTATAGGCCTACAGTGAATATGTAAATGCAATTATTTATTTATTTTGAGTGGGGTTTAGTAAGTAGTTGCCAGAATGCAAAATGACTGTTAAACGAGTTGGTATGAAGCCCTTTGCTGCAGTCTAATGACCAAAGCGCCCTCTAGTGGCCTCATGGGTGGAATGTTATTAATATGTATTTATTAATATGTATTTATTTTCCGTAGAAAATCTGGTCGTTTCTATGTCAAACGGTTTTGTTATATTTCAGTCTTCTGTGATGTATATAAAGTGTAATATTGGGATGCAAACTCAAAATGTAATACATTTAAACTCTATATCTGACATGGTACAGGTGTCTTCTTTTTCTAAGTCCATAACCATGTGTGTGAGGTGGATACTTTTGTTTCAATGTAGATTTGTTTAAGACTACCAAGAAACACTGTGTGACCCTGATTTAACCCACTGCAGAAAAAGGTTTTAATATTGCTTTTCTTTACTAAATGTGCAACATGTTTATTAGGCCTTAGCCTTACACCCAATTGTTAATGTGACATTGTAAAGCATTTTTGTAGGATTTCTGATTTTAAATGACATGTGTGACATGTAATTATTTTATTTGATATGTATTTGTTTATTTATTTCCCAACTCGGTTATTGTGTATTAAGTACTTTAAGTTGAATAAACATATGCACACTTTGTACCACCACTATACCTTTTGAATTGTCTCATTATCTGTTGAGTCATCGTTTACCAAATTGTGGGGTGCGACCCCCATGGGGGACGGGGAGAGGGACCCCCGAGGGGGACGGGGAGAGGGACCCCCGAGGGGGACGGGGAGAGGTAACTGAACTAAATTGTTACACCTACTCAAGCAAATAGTTGGAGCTATTGCCATATTACCATATTGCTGAAACCCGTCAAATCCACTCAGATCTCCACCAGTGCATTGGGCATATGGTCTAGGGGTCGATGTGTGATTAGGACATGCAGTACTTCCAGGACCAATACCATCTATCCATTCTGTCTTATATAGGACCCAGGGCCTCCCGAGTGGTGCAGCGGTCTAAGGCACTGCATCGCAGTGTTACGGCATCACTACACTAAAAAAAGAATACAATAAAACATTTTTTTTTAAACATTGACAGACTGAATGGACAGATACATAGGGATAAGGGAAGCAAATTAGGAAGGAAACTTCACCTGGCGGTGCCAATGAGAGGTGTGCCTGTCAATACAAATACAAGACACACCAAGACAGTCGTGAAGAGGGCACGACAAAGCCTATTCCTCCTCAGGAGACTGAAAAGATTTGGCATGGGTCCTCAGATCCTCAAAAAGTTCTACAGCTGCACCATCGAGAGCATCCTAACTGGTTGCATCACCGCCTGGTATGGCAACTGCTCGGCCTCTGACTGCAAGGCACTACAGAGGGTAGAGCGTACGGCCCATTACATCACTGGTGCCAAGCTTCCTGCCATCCAGGACCTCTATACCAAGCGGTGTCAGAGGAAGGCCCTCAAAATTGTCAAAGACTCCAGCCACCCTAGTCATAGACTGTTCTCTCTGCTACCGCACGGCAAGCGGTAGCAGTGCCAAGTCTAGGTCCAAAAGACTTCTCAACAGCTTCTACCCCCAAGCCATAAGACTCCTGAACAGCTAATCATGGCTACCCGGACTATTTGCACTGCCCCCCCCACCCCATCCTTTTACGCTGCTGCTACTCTGTTAATTATTTACGCATAGTCACTTTAACTCTACCCACATGTACATATTACTTCAACTACCTCAACTAGCCGGTGCCCCCGCACATTGACTCTGCACCGGTACCCCCTGTATATATAGCCTCCCTACTGTTATTTTATTTTACTTCTGCTCTTTTTTTCTCAACACTTTTTTGTTGTTGTTTTATTTTACTTTTTTATTAAAAAATAAATGCACTGTTGGTTAAGGGCTGTAAGTAAGCATTTCACGGTAATGTCTACACCTGTTGTATTCGGCGCATGTGGCAAATAAAATTTGATTTGATTTGAAAATAGGTCCACAGGTTTAGAGGTGGTCATTGGCTTAGTGGCAGAACATTATATAAAGCAAATCACTGGAAGTTAAAGCATTTCACAACTACACAAGAGGGTAAACATGTAAAACCTATGTTAGAATAAAGACCTAGGTAGGAAATATATGAATGATTGGTTTTATTATTGTGTCATGCATCTTCATGATGACCACATTGGCTTATAAGACACTATTTGTTCTATCCAAATAAAATGATCATGACAGTGCCTTCGGAAAGTATTCAGACCCCTTGACTTTTTCCACATTTTGTTACGTTACAGCCTTATTCTAAAATGGATTAAATCAATAAAAATCCTCATCAATCTACACACAATACAAAAGGGAAAACAGGTTTTTAGAATTTTTGCAAATGTATAAAAAATAAACAACTGAAATACCTTATTCAAATAAGTATTCAGACCCTTTGCTATGAGACTTGAAATTCAATTGTCTGGACATGATTTGTAAAGGCACACACCTGTCTATATAAGGTCCCACAGTTGACAGTGCATGTCAGAGCAAAAACCAAGCCATGAGGTCGAAGGAATTGTCCGTAGAGCTCCGAGACAGGATTGTGTCTTATATTTTCACACACGTACAGTACCTACAGATCAATTTAGAAAAAGGCTGTAATGTAACAAAATGTGGAAAAAGTCAAGGGGTCTGAATACTTTCCCAATACACTACCTACATATGCACACATCAATTGCATTCCTACTGAAATGAAAACAATTGAAACACAAAAACAAAAACATTTCAGTTATACAATTTATCTTGTCGTGTCTTCCAAGCTTTGGAAATAAAATGTGCAGCTAGGAACGCTTATTTTCTGAATTCTAGTTGATCTTCAGCACTACTGCAGAATAGTTCTGGTTTCTGCTGTTGCATTTTTTCAAACAAGGTTTCTCTTAAATCATAATATAAAGTACAGTCAAATAAAAAGTGCAGTTCATTCTCTCCCTCCCCTAAATCACAGACTGTACATAGCCACTCTTCTTCATCTATGCCATTGAACCAGCCTACTTCAATAGCCAGAGGAAGTATCCCGGTTCTCAACTGGGCACACAAGGATATTTGATTTCTTGTAAGGTGACAGGTGACATACAGTCCTAGATCATAGGTGTTTCTACTCTGGTTAGAAGTTTTGAGTTTTAACCATTTATCAGTTGACCATTTTTAATAATATAATAATAATAATATGCCATTTAGCAGACGCTTTTATCCAAAGCGACTTACAGTCATGATTTTTCTTTGTAGCTAAGGGTTAACTTGTGTTTGATCATATTGACTTTGCTCCATAACTTGTTTCTAAATATGAGATTCCTTAAATATGTCATTGAGTTCCTTTGTCCAAAGGTAGTTGTGTGTTTTATCCCAGTTGAAGACCTTGTTTGTTATTCTGTCCTCCGGCATATCGATAACACGGTTCCATAACCTAATCATTTCACCCCTCTGTCTTATTTAACTGGGCTGCAAGCCATGTCTTCTTGAATAACAAGGCTTGGGGAAAGCTTATGTACTCCAAGGAAACATCTTATGGCTCTGTTTTGAATAGAGTTAGTCCTGTTTTGACTTCTTTACAACCCCAGATTCCAGCAGCATCGTTCATTATAGGACACATTAATTATAGAGCTGTGAATACTGTATGTCCAATAGCCAAGGGCTTAGAGATGTTCAGTTTATTACCAACTGACCCCAACGCTCTGCTTGCAGAGTCAGATAGGGACTTTATACCCTCCTCAAAGGTCATATATTCATCAAAAGGAAACCAAGGTATTTAGTTAGTGTAGTTTAGGAGCATTGCTCCAAAAGAAAAGTCATGAATACTTCTTACTCTACCCTTTTTTCTGAAGTGCATTATCTGGGGTTTTATCTTGATTGATCATTAATATCCACTATATTAAATATGTACAATTTTTTAAAAGTTTTTTCTGAGTTAGATTTTAAAACCATCTGGACATAAAGCTACTAAGTGACTTAGTTAACCAAAACATTAATAGGAAACATATTTCTAGAAAATCAAAGGGGAGGAATTTGACAGACCAGAGGAAACAGACCAGAGGAGACAGACCAGAGTAGACAGCCCAGAGGAGACAGACCAGAGGAGACAGACCAGAGGAGACAGACCATGGATGGGAAGGGAGACAGACCAGAGGAGACAGACCAGAGTAGACAGACCAGAGGAGACAGACCAGAGTAGACAGACCAGAGGAGACAGACCAGAGACAGACCAGAGGAGACAGACCAGAGTAGACAGACCAGAGGAGACAGACCAGACCAGAGGAGACAGACCAGAGGAGACAGACCAGACCAGAGGAGACAGACCAGAGGAGACAGACCAGAGGAGACAGACCAGAGTAGACAGACCAGAGGAGACAGACCAGAGACAGACCAGAGGAGACAGACCAGAGTAGACAGACCAGAGGAGACAGACCAGAGTAGACAGAACAGAGGAGACAGACCAGAGTAGACAGACCAGAGGAGACAGACCAGAGGAGACAGACCAGAGGAGACAGACCACAGTAGACAGACCAGAGGAGACAGACCAGCGTAGACAGACCAGAGGAGACAGACCAGAGGAGACAGACCAGAGGAGACAGACCAGAGGAGACAGACCAGAGTAGACAGACCAGAGGAGACAGACCAGAGTAGACAGACAGACCAGAGGAGACAGACCAGAGGAGACAGACCAGAGGAGACAGACCAGAGGAGACAGACCAGACCAGAGGAGACAGACCAGAGGAGACAGACCAGACCAGAGGAGACAGACCAGAGGAGACAGACCAGAGGAGACAGACCAGCGTAGACAGACCAGAGGAGACAGACCAGAGACAGACCAGAGGAGACAGACCAGAGGAGACAGACCAGAGGAGACAGACCAGAGGAGACAGACCAGAGTAGACAGACCAGAGGAGACAGACCAGAGGAGACAGACCAGAGTAGACAGACCAGAGGAGACAGACCAGAGTAGACAGACCAGAGGAGACAGACCAGAGGAAACAGACCAGAGGAGACAGACCAGAGGAGACAGACCAGAGGAGACAGACCAGAGGAGACAGACCAGAGTAGACAGACCAGAGGAGACAGACCAGAGGAGACAGACCAGAGTAGACAGACCAGAGGAGACAGACCAGAGGAGACAGACCAGAGGAGACAGACCAGAGGAAACAGACCAGAGGAGACAGACCAGAGGAGACAGACCAGAGGAGACAGACCAGAGGAGACAGACCAGAGGAGACAGACCAGACCAGAGGAGACAGACCAGACCAGAGGAGACAGACCAGAGGAGACAGACCAGAGGAGACAGACCAGACCAGAGGAGTCAGACCAGAGGAGACAGACCAGAGGAGACAGACCATGGATGGGAAGGGAGACAGACCAGAGGAGACAGACCAGAGGAGACAGACCAGAGGAGACAGACCAGAGTAGACAGACCAGAGGAGAAAGACCAGAGGAGACAGACCAGAGGAGACAGACCAGAGGAGACAGACCAGAGTAGACAGACCAGAGGAGACAGACCAGAGGAGACAGACCAGAGGAGACAGACCAGAGGAGACAGACCAGAGTAGACAGACCAGAGGAGACAGACCAGAGACAGACCAGAGTAGACAGACCAGAGTAGACAGACCAGAGGAGACAGACCAGAGTAGACAGACCAGAGGAGACCGACCAGAGGAGACAGACCAGAGTAGACAGACCAGAGGAGACAGACCAGCGTAGACAGACCAGAGGAGACAGACCAGAGGAGACAGACCAGAGGAGACAGACCAGAGGAGACAGACCAGAGGAAACAGACCAGAGGAGACAGACCAGAGTAGACAGACCAGAGGAGACAGACCAGAGGAGACAGACCAGAGTAGACAGACCAGAGGAGACAGACCAGAGGAAACAGACCAGAGGAGACAGACCAGAGTAGACAGACCAGAGTAGACAGACCAGAGGAGACAGACCAGAGGAGACAGACCAGAGGAGACAGACCAGAGGAGACAGACCAGAGGAGACAGACCAGAGTAGACAGACCAGAGGAGACAGACCAGAGGAGACAGACCAGAGGAGCCAGACCAGAGGAGACAGACCAGAGTAGACAGACCAGAGGAGACAGACCAGAGGAGACAGACCAGAGGAGACAGACCAGAGACAGACCAGAGGAGACAGACCAGAGTAGACAGACCAGAGGAGACAGACCAGAGGAGACAGACCAGAGTAGACAGACCAGAGGAGACAGACCAGAGGAGACAGACCAGAGGAGACAGACCAGAGTAGACAGACCAGAGGAGACAGACCAGAGGAAACAGACCAGAGGAGACAGACCAGAGTAGACAGACCAGAGGAGACAGACCAGAGGAGACAGACCAGAGGAGACAGACCAGAGGAAACAGACCAGAGGAGACAGACCAGAGGAGACAGCCAGAGTAGACAGACAGACCAGAGGAGACAGACCAGAGGAGACAGACCAGAGGAGACAGCCAGAGTAGACAGACAGACCAGAGGAGACAGACCAGAGGAGACAGACCAGAGGAGACAGACAGACCAGAGGAGACAGACCAGAGGAGACAGACCAGAGGAGACAGACAGACCAGAGGAGACAGACAGACCAGAGGAGACAGACAGACCAGACAGACCAGAGGAGACAGACCAGAGGAGACAGACCAGAGGAGACAGACCAGAGGAGACAGACCAGAGGAGAGAGACCATGGATGGGAAGGGAGACAGACCAGAGGAGACAGCCCAGAGGAGACAGACCAGAGGAGACAGACCAGAGGAGACAGATCAGAGGAGACAGACCAGAGGAGACAGACCAGACGAGACAGACCAGAGGAGACAGACCAGAGGAGACAGACCATGGATGGGAAGGGAGACAGACCAGAGTAGACAAACCAGAGGAGACAGACCAGAGGAGACAGACCAGAGGAGAGAGACCATGGATGGGAAGGGAGACAGACCAGAGGAGACAGACCAGAGGAGACAGACCAGAGGAGACAGACCAGAGGAGACAGACCAGAGGAGACAGACCATGGATGGGAAGGGAGACAGACCAGAGGAGACAGACCAGAGGAGACAGACCAGAGTAGACAGACCAGAGGAGACAGACCATGGATGGGAAGGGAGACAGACCAGAGGAGACAGACCAGCGTAGACAGACCAGAGGAGACAGACCAGAGGAGACAGACAGACCAGAGTAGACAGACCAGAGGAGACATACCAGAGTAGACAGACCAGAGGAGACAGACCAGAGGAGACAGACCATGGATGGGAAGGGAGACAGACCAGAGGAGACAGACCAGAGGAGACAGCCCAGAGGAGACAGCCCAGAGGAGACAGACCAGAGGAGACAGACCAGAGGAGACAGACCAGAGGAGACAGACCAGAGGAGACAGACCATGGATGGGAAGGGAGACAGACCAGAGGAGACAGACCAGAGGAGACAGACCATGGATGGGAAGGGAGACAGACCAGAGGAGACAGACCAGAGGAGACAGACCATGGATGGGAAGGGAGACAGACCAGAGGAGACAGACCATGGATGGGAAGGGAGACAGACCAGAGGAGACAGACCAGAGGAGACAGACCAGAGGAGACAGACCAGCGTAGACAGACCAGAGGAGACAGACCATGGATGGGAAGGGAGACAGACCAGAGTAGACAAACCAGAGGAGACAGACCAGAGTAGACAGACCAGAGGAGACAGACCATGGATGGGAAGGGAGACAGACCAGAGGAGACAGACCAGAGTAGACAGACCAGAGGAGACAGACCAGAGGAGACATACAGACCAGAGTAGACAGACCAGAGGAGACAGACCATGGATGGGAAGGGAGACAGACCAGAGGAGACAGACCAGAGGAGACAGACCAGAGGAGACAGACCAGAGGAGACAGACCATGGATGGGAAGGGAGACAGACCAGAGGAGACAGACCAGAGGAGACAGACAAGAGGAGACAGACCAGAGGAGACAGACCAGAGGAGACAGACCATGGATGGGAAGGGAGACAGACCAGAGGAGACAGCCCAGAGGAGACAGCCCAGAGGAGACAGACCAGAGTAGACAGACCAGAGGAGACAGACCAGAGGAGACAGACCAGAGGAGACAGACCAGAGGAGACAGACCAGAGGAGACAGACCATGGATGGGAAGGGTATTGAAAGATAAATTTATCACCTATAAACTCAGGGAAGGATATCTAATGAATGTAGCATGGATGAGGGGGGTCAGTGACTTCACATGATGTGGTTTTAAATCTCCATTTCACCTGGATAGGAAGCTTTTGAAAAGTATCCTTGTTAATGGTTCAAATATATCACAGTAGTTAGAGGTAACTAATTGTCACGACTTCCTCCGAAGCTGCCTCCTCTCCTGGTTCAGGCAGGATTCGGCGTTCGTCGTCACCGGCCTTCTAGCCGCTGCCGCTCCTCATCTCATCATTCCATTTGTTTTGTCTTGTTTATTACACACACCTGGTTCATATCCCCTCATTAGTACCTGTATCAGTGTTCCCTCTGCCCCCTTGTCTTTGTGTGTGATTGTTTATTGTGGAGGAGAGAGAAGCTCGGTGGAGCTCCGTGTATTTTGTATCGCCGGGATAATTCCCTGTGTGCCTTGTAATTTCCAGTGCGAGTGTTTTTGACGCATTACTGCGTAACTCTGTGTTTCAGAATAAATCCTGTTTTTCTGTGATTTACCCTCCTGCGCCTGACTCCTTCAACATCACCTCATCACACTAATAAACATGTAGGGCCATTCAGCGACTGGAGGCCCTATTCAGTGTGTGTAATCTCCATATAGGGCTAACCCTCCTAGATGGGAATGCAAAAAAAATTTTTTTGCTTACTTGCAATCACCGGTATTTACAACGGTCCCTAAAACACCTTTGCACCAGAAAACAGCATATTGCCTCCTTTGTGAAGGGAAGAGTTAGACTATCAGTAAAAACAAATGGTGTACCTTGCTCTCCTCAGCATCTGATACTAGATACAGTTGAAGTCTGATACTAGATACAGTTCAAGTCTGAAGTTTACATACATTTAGGTTGGAGTCATTAAAACTCCTTTTTCAACCACTCCACAAATTTCTTGTTAACAAACTATAGTTTTGGCAAGTCGGTTGGGACATCTACTTTGTGCATGACACAAGTAATTTTTACAACAATTGTTTACAGACAGATTATTTCACTTATAATTCACTGTATCACAATTCCAGTGGGTCAGAAGTTTACACACACTAAGTTGACTGTGCCTTTAAACAGCTTGGAAAATTCCAGAAAATGATGTCATGGCTTTAGAAGCTTCTGATAGGCTAATTTACATCATTTGAGTCAATTGGAGGTGTACCTGTGGATGTATTTCAAGGCCTACCTTCAAACTCAGTGCCTCTTTGCTTGACATCATGGGAAAATCAAAAGAAATCAGCCAAGACCTCAGAAAAACAATTGTAGACCTCCACAAGTCTGGATCATCCTTGGGAGCAATTTCCAAACGCCTGAAGGTACCACGTTCATCTGTACAATCAATAGAACGCAAGTATAAACACCATGGGACCACGCAGCCGTCATACCGCTCAGGAAGGAGACGCGTTCTGTCTCCTAGAGATGAACGTACTTTGGTGCGAAAAGTGCAAATCAATCCCAGAACAACAGCAAAGGACCTTGTGAAGATGCTGGAGGAAACAGGTACAAAAGTATCTACATCCACAGTAAAACGAGTCCTATATCGACATAACCTGAAAGGCCGCTCAGCAAGGAAGAAGCCACTGCTCCAAAACCACCATAAAAAAGCCAGACTACGGTTTGCAACTGCACATGGGGACAAAGATCGTACTTTTTGGAGAAATGGCCTCTGGTCTGATGAAACAAAAATATAACTGTTTGGCCATAATGACCATCGTTATGTTTGGAGGAAAAAGGGGATGGCTTGCAAGCCGAAGAACACCATCCCAACCGTGAAGCACGGAGGTGGCAGCATCATGCTGTGGGGGTGCTTTGCTGCAGGAGGGACTGGTGCACTTCACAAAATAGATGGCATCATGAGGAAGGAAAATTATGTGGATATATTGAAGCAACATCTCAAGACCAGTCAGGAAGTTAAAGATTGGTCGCAAATGGGTCTTCCAAATGGACAATGACCCCAAGCATACTTCCAAAGTTGTGGCAAAATGGCTTAAGGACAACAAAGTCAAGGTATTGGAGTGGCCATCACAAAGCCCTGTCCTCAATCCTATAGAAAATGTGTGGGCAGAACTGAAAAAGCATGTGCGAGCAAGGAGGCCTACAAACCTGACTCAGTTACACCAGCTCTGTCAGGAGGAATGGGCCAAAATTCACCCAACTTATTGTGGGAAGCTTGTGGAAGGCTGCCCTCAACGTTTGACCCAAGTTAAACAATTTAAAGGCAATGCTACCAAATACTAATTGAGTGTATGTAAACTTCTGACCCAATGGGAATGTGATGAAATAAATCAAAGCTGAAATAAATCATTCTCTCTACTATTATTCTGACATTTCACATTCTTAAAATAAAGTGGTGATCCTAACTGACCTACTAGGATTAAATGTCAGGAATTGTGAAAATCTGAGTTTAAATGTATTTGACTAAGGTGTATGTAAACTTCCGACTTCAACTGTATATCACTCTCATCATCCTAGGACCTTCCATGGCAGAGCTATAGACGAGTGAACTCCCAATATCGAGAGTAAAAACTAATTGACAGCAGTTGCTCTCGGAGTAGATTCCATCAAGGTAGGCTAGACCCTCTGGTATAGTCTATGCAAGTTGACATACAGCAACAGTCAAAAGTTTGGAAAAACCTACTCATTCAAGGGTTTTTACATTTACATTGTAGAATAATAGTGAAGACTATGAAAAAAAACTATGAAATAACACATATGGAATCATGTCGTAACCAAAAAAGTGTTAAACAAATACAAACATATTTTAGATTTTAGATTCTTCAAAGTAGCCAACCTTTGCCTTGATGACAGCTTTGCAAACTCTTGGCATTCTCTCAACCAGCTTCACCTGGAATGCTTTTCCAACAGTCATGAAGGAGTTCCCACATATGCTGAACATGAATTTTTGGTTCCAACTGGTGTATCTTTGTGAGATGCAGAGTAGGTGAATGGATGATCTCTGCATGTGTGGTTCCCACCATGAAGCATGGAGGAGGAGGTGTGATGGTGTGGGGGTGCTTTGCTGGTGACACAGTCTGTGATTTATTTAGAATTCAAGGCACACTTAACCAGCATGGCTACCACAGCATTCTGCAGCTATACGCCATCCCATCTGGTTTGCGCTTAGTGGGCCTATCATTTTTTTTTCAACAGGACAATGACCCAACACACCTCCAGGCTGTGTAAGGGCTATTTGACCAAGAAGGAGAGTGATGGAGTGCTGCATCAGATGACCTGGCCTCCATCATGCCTCGACCTCAACCCAATTGAGATTGTTTGGGATGAGTTGGACCGCAGAGTGAAGGAAAAGCAGCCAACAAGTGCTCAGCATATGTGGGAACTCCTTCATGACTGTTGGAAAAGCATTCCAGGTGAAGCTGGTTGAGAGAATGCCAAGATTGTGCAAAGCTGTCGTGAAGGTAAAGGGTGGCTACTTTGAAGAATCTAAAATCTAAAATATATTTTGATTTGTTTAACAATTTCTTGGTTACTACATGATTCCATATGTGTTATTTCATAGTTTTGATGTCTTCACTATTATTCTACAAACTATTATTCTACAAACTTTTGACTGGTACTGTAGGTAATCAAGAGGTTGAGAAGTTTAGTTAATAAACCGAACACGTATGATGAATGTGGGCTAGGGGATCGTTAGGATTCACTTCAAGTTCACATAGATCTTTTCATCTGTATTTCATTGGGAGCTCTCTTCCCCCCTCTATCTCTCTCTCTCTCTCTCTCTCTCTCTCTCTCTCTCTCTCTCTCTCTCTCTCTCTCTCTCGACCTCTCTACCTCCTGATGTACAGCGCTTATAACAGCCAACCCAAACCACAATCTGTTTTAACTTCATTTCGTCTCATCAAAAGGTGATTTGCGTTTCATTTCTGTTTCTCCCCAAGGCTCCAGCGTATCAACACCAGCCCCGATACGTGACCATGTTCTCTTCTCACACAGACTTAGTAACGTGACATCTAAGAATATGAGTTTAGTAAAAGGCAGTTTTCTGGGGAACCATTCCTCCTGTGTGTGTCATGGTGTGTAGTGATAAGGTACTGGACTCAATATAACCTCTAAACACTGTATCATAAACCTGGCTCCATTTCCTCCATTTCTCCTGAAGCAATCTGGGAGCAGATCTGGCATGGAGGCAATGAGAGGATGAAATATGGTAATAACCGATGCAGCAAACACACACACACGCACGCACGCACGCACACACACACGTACACGCACGCACATGCACACGCATGCACGCGCGCACACACACACACACACACACACACACACACACACACACACACACACACACACACACACACAGACACACACACAGACACACACACACACACACACACACACACACACAAACACAAACACACACAATCCCCTATGACTGGAGCCTGTGACACTATCGGTGTGAAGCCAGCCCAGCCCCACTGTCTGACCAGGAGAAACGAACTGAAAAGGAACTACCTCTGTTTTTAGAATGAAAACTGGCTTCACGACTATTGGGATAGTCTTGGAGGCTTTGTGTTTTTCATACAGTCATATACTCTACATTACATTTACATTTTAGTCATTTAGTCTACAGTCAGTCTAATGCTCCAGTCTACAGTCAGTCTACTGCTCCAGTCTACAGTCAGTCTACTGCTCCAGTCTACAGTCAGTCTACTGCTCCAGTCTACTGCTCCAGTCTACAGTCAGTCTACTGCTCCAGTCTACAGTCAGTCTACTGCTCCAGTCTACAGTCAGTCTACTGCTCCAGTCTACAGTCAGTCTACTGCTCCAGTCTACTGCTCCAGTCTACAGTCAGTCTACTGCTCTAGTCTACAGTCAGTCTACTGCTCCAGTCTACAGTCAGTCTACTGCTCCAGTCTACTGCTCTAGTCTACAGTCAGTCTACTGCTCTAGTCTACTGCTCTAGTCTACTGCTCCAGTCTACAGTCAGTCTACTGCTCTAGTCTACAGTCAGTCTACTGCTCCAGTCTACAGTCAGTCTACTGCTCCAGTCTACAGTCAGTCTACTGCTCTAGTCTACAGTCAGTCTACTGCTCCAGTCTACTGCTCTAGTCTACTGCTCCAGTCTACAGTCAGTCTACTGCTCCAGTCTACAGTCAGTCTACTGCTCCAGTCTACAGTCAGTCTACTGCTCCAGTCTACAGTCAGTCTACTGCTCCAGTCTACAGTCAGTCTACTGCTCCAGTCTACTGCACTAGTCTACAGTCAGTCTACTGCTCCAGTCTACTGCTCTAGTCTAATGCTCCAGTCTACAGTCAGTCTACTGCTCCAGTCTACAGTCAGTCTACTGCTCCAGTCTACAGTCAGTCTACTGCTCCAGTCTACTGCTCCAGTCTACAGTCAGTCTACTGCTCCAGTCTACAGTCAGTCTACTGCTCCAGTCTACAGTCAATCTACTGCTCCAGTCTACTGCTCCAGTCTAAAGTCAGTCTACTGCTCTAGTCTACAGTCAGTCTACTGCTCCAGTCTACAGTCAGTCTACTGCTCCAGTCTACAGTCAGTCTACTGCTCCAGTCTACTGCTCCAGTCTACAGTCAGTCTACTGCTCTAGTCTACTGCTCTAGTCTACAGTCAGTCTACTGCTCTAGTCTACTGCTCTAGTCTACTGCTCCAGTCTACAGTCAGTCTACTGCTCTAGTCTACAGTCAGTCTACTGCTCCAGTCTACAGTCAGTCTACTGCTCTAGTCTACAGTCAGTCTACTGCTCCAGTCTACAGTCAGTCTACTGCTCCAGTCTACAGTCAGTCTACTGCTCCAGTCTACAGTCAGTCTACTGCTCCAGTCTACAGTCAGTCTACTGCTCTAGTCTACAGTCAGTCTACTGCTCCAGTCTACAGTCAGTCTACTGCTCCAGTCTACTGCTCCAGTCTACAGTCAGTCTACTGCTCTAGTCTACAGTCAGTCTACTGCTCTAGTCTACAGTCAGTCTACTGCTCCAGTCTACAGTCAGTCTACTGCTCTAGTCTACAGTCAGTCTACTGCTCCAGTCTACAGTCAGTCTACTGCTCCAGTCTACAGTCAGTCTACTGCTCCAGTCTACAGTTAATCTACTGCTCTAGTCTACAGTCAGTCTACTGCTCCAGTCTACAGTCAGTCTACTGCTACAGTCTACAGTCAGTCTACTGCTCCAGTCTACAGTCAGTCTACTGCTCTAGTCTACAGTCAGTCTACTGCACTAGTCTACAGTCAGTCTACTGCTCCAGTCTACTGCTCTAGTCTAATGCTCCAGTCTACAGTCAGTCTACTGCTCCAGTCTACAGTCAGTCTACTGCTCTAGTCTACAGTCAGTCTACTGCTCCAGTCTACAGTCAGTCTACTGCTCCAGTCTACAGTCAGTCTACTGCTCCAGTCTACAGTCAGTCTACTGCTCCAGTCTACTGCTCTAGTCTAATGCTCCACTCTACAGTCAGTCTACTGCTCCAGTCTACAGTCAATCTACTGCTCTAGTCTACAGTCAGTCTACTGCTCCAGTCTACAGTCAGTCTACTGCTCCAGTCTACAGTCAGTCTACTGCTCCAGTCTACAGTCAGTCTACTGCTCCAGTCTACAGTCAGTCTACTGCACTAGTCTACAGTCAGTCTACTGCTCCAGTCTACTGCTCTAGTCTAATGCTCCAGTCTACAGTCAGTCTACTGCTCCAGTCTACAGTCAGTCTACTGCTCTAGTCTACAGTCAATCTACTGCTCTAGTCTACAGTCAGTCTACTGCTCCAGTCTACAGTCAGTCTACTGCTCCAGTCTACAGTCAGTCTACTGCTCCAGTCTACAGTCAGTCTACTGCTCCAGTCTACAGTCAGTCTACTGCTCCAGTCTACAGTCAGTCTACTGCTCCAGTCTACAGTCAGTCTACTGCTCCAGTCTACAGTCAGTCTACTGCTCTAGTCTACTGCTCTAGTCTACAGTCAGTCTACTGCTCCAGTCTACAGTCAGTCTACTGCTCCAGTCTACAGTCAGTCTACTGCTCCAGTCTACAGTCAGTCTACTGCTCCAGTCTACAGTCAGTCTACTGCTCCAGTCTACAGTCAGTCTACTGCTCTAGTCTACTGCTCTAGTCTACAGTCAGTCTACTGCTCCAGTCTACAGTCAGTCTACTGCTCTAGTCTACAGTCAGTCTACTGCTCCAGTCTACAGTCAGTCTACTGCTCCAGTCTACAGTCAGTCTACTGCTCCAGTCTACAGTCAGTCTACTGCTCCAGTCTACTGCTCTAGTCTACTGCTCCAGTCTACAATCAGTCTACTGCTCCAGTCTACAGTCAGTCTACTGCTCCAGTCTACAGTCAGTCTACTTCTCTAGTCTACTGCTCCAGTCTACAGTCAGTCTACTGCTCTAGTCTACAGTCAGTCTACTGCTCCAGTCTACAGTCAGTCTACTGCTCCAGTCTACAGTCAGTCTACTGCTCTAGTCTACTGCTCTAGTCTACTGCTCCAGTCTACAGTCAGTCTACTGCTCTAGTCTACTGCTCCAGTCTACTGCTCCAGTCTACAGTCAGTCTACTGCTCTAGTCTACTGCTCTAGTCTACAGTCAGTCTACTGCTCCAGTCTACAGTCAGTCTACTGCTCCAGTCTACAGTCAGTCTACTGCTCCAGTCTACAGTCAGTCTACTGCTCCAGTCTACAGTCAGTCTACTGCTCCAGTCTACAGTCAGTCTACTGCTCTAGTCTACTGCTCCAGTCTACAGTCAGTCTACTGCTCTAGTCTACAGTCAGTCTACTGCTCTAGTCTACTGCTCCAGTCTACAGTCAGTCTACTGCTCTAGTCTACTGCTCCAGTCCACAGTCAGTCTACTGCTCTAGTCTACTGCTCTAGTCTACTGCTCCAGTCTACAGTCAGTCTACTGCTCCAGTCTACAGTCAGTCTACTGCTCTAGTCTACTGCTCTAGTCTACAGTCAGTCTACTGCTCCAGTCTACAGTCAGTCTACTGCTCCAGTCAACAGTCAGTCTACTGCTCCAGTCTACAGTCAGTCTACTGCTCCAGTCTACAGTCAGTCTACTGCTCCAGTCTACAGTCAGTCTACTGATCCAGTCTACAGTCAGTCTACTGCTCCAGTCTACAGTCAGTCTACTGCTCCAGTCTACAGTCAGTCTACTGCTCTAGTCTACAGTCAGTCTACTGTTCTAGTCTACAGTCAGTCTACTGCTCCAGTCTACTTCTCTAGTCTACTGCTCTAGTCTACTGCTCCAGTCTACAGTCAGTCTACTGCTCCAGTCTACAGTCAGTCTACTGCTCTAGTCTACTGCTCTAGTCTACAGTCAGTCTACTGCTCCAGTCTACAGTCAGTCTACTGCTCCAGTCAACACTCAGTCTACTGCTCCAGTCTACAGTCAGTCTACTGCTCCAGTCTACAGTCAGTCTACTGCTCCAGTCTACAGTCAGTCTACTGCTCCAGTCTACAGTCAGTCTACTGCTCTAGTCTACAGTCAGTCTACTGCTCTAGTCTACAGTCAGTCTACTGCTCTAGTCTACAGTCAGTCTACTGCTCCAGTCTACAGTCAGTCTACTGCTCTAGTCTACAGTCAGTCTACTGCTCCAGTCTACAGTCAGTCTACTGCTCCAGTCTACAGTCAGTCTACTGCTCTAGTCTACAGTCAGTCTACTGCTCCAGTCTACAGTCAGTCTACTGTTCCAGTCTACAGTCAGTCTACTGCTCCAGTCTACAGTCAGTCTACTGCTCTAGTCTAATGCTCTAGTCTACTGCTCCAGTCTACAGTCAGTCTACTGCTCCAGTCTACAGTCAGTCTACTGCTCTAGTCTACTGCTCCAGTCTACAGTCAGTCTACTGCTCTAGTCTACTGCTCTAGTCTACTGCTCCAGTCTACAGTCAGTCTACTGCTCCAGTCTACAGTCAGTCTACTGCTCTAGTCTACTGCTCTAGTCTACTGCTCCAGTCTACAGTCAGTCTACTGCTCCAGTCTACAGTCAGTCTACTGCTCTAGTCTACAGTCAGTCTACTGCTCCAGTCTACAGTCAGTCTACTGCTCCAGTCTACAGTCAGTCTACTGCTCCAGTCTACAGTCAGTCTACTGCTCCAGTCTACAGTCAGTCTACTGCTCTAGTCTACTGCTCTAGTCTACTGCTCCAGTCTACAGTCAGTCCACTGCTCTAGTCTACTGCTCCAGTCTACTGCTCCAGTCTACAGTCAGTCTACTGCTCCAGTCTACAGTCAGTCTACTGCTCCAGTCTACAGTCAGTCTACTGCTCTAGTCTACAGTCATCTACTGCTCCAGTCTACAGTCAGTCTACTGCTCTAGTCTACAGTCAGTCTACTGCTCCAGTCTACAGTCAGTCTACTGCTCCAGTCTACAGTCAGTCTACTGCTCTAGTCTACTGCTCCAGTCTACAGTCAGTCTACTGCTCCAGTCTACAGTCAGTCTACTGCACTAGTCTACAGTCAGTCTACTGCTCCAGTCTACAGTCAGTCTACTGCTCCAGTCTACAGTCAGTCTACTGCTCCAGTCTACAGTCAGTCTACTGCTCTAGTCTACAGTCAGTCTACTGCTCCAGTCTACAGTCAGTCTACTGCTCCAGTCTACAGTCAGTCTACTGCTCCAGTCTACAGTCAGTCTACTGCTCTAGTCTACAGTCAGTCTACTGCTCTAGTCTACAGTCAGTCTACTGCTCCAGTCTACAGTCAGTCTACTGCTCCAGTCTACAGTCAGTCTACTGCTCCAGTCTACAGTCAGTCTACTGCTCCAGTCTACAGTCAGTCTACTGCTCTAGTCTACAGTCAGTCTACTGCTCCAGTCTACAGTCAGTCTACTGCTCCAGTCTACAGTCAGTCTACTGCTCCAGTCTACTGCTCTAGTCTACAGTCAGTCTACTGTTCCAGTCTACAGTCAGTCTACTGCTCCAGTCTACAGTCAGTCTACTGCTCTAGTCTACAGTCAGTCTACTGCTCCAGTCTACAGTCAGTCTACTGCTCTAGTCTACTGCTCTAGTCTACTGCTCCAGTCTACAGTCAGTCTACTGCTCCAGTCTACAGTCAGTCTACTGCTCCAGTCTACAGTCAGTCTACTGCTCTAGTCTACAGTCAGTCTACTGCTCCAGTCTACAGTCAGTCTACTGCTCTAGTCTACTGCTCTAGTCTACTGCTCTAGTCTACTGCTCCAGTCTACAGTCAGTCTACTGCTCCAGTCTACAGTCAGTCTACTGCTCCAGTCTACAGTCAGTCTACTGCTCCAGTCTACAGTCAGTCTACTGCTCCAGTCTACTGCTCCAGTCTACTGCTCCAGTCTACAGTCAGTCTACTGCTCCAGTCTACAGTCAGTCTACTGCTCCAGTCTACTGCTCCAGTCTACTGCTCCAGTCTACAGTCAGTCTACTGCTCCAGTCTACAGTCAGTCTACTGCTCCAGTCTACAGTCAGTCTACTGCTCCAGTCTAGTCTAACCTATTGAGCATGAATAATTTACTGAAATAGTTAAACTATTGACACTAATGACTTAACATAAACATAAAGAAGTAAATAAACTAACATTGAAACTCTTCTCTGTTTATATAGTTGTATTCATACATAAATACTTGCACACTGTGCTTGCCAGTATCTGTCTGTCTGTCTGTCTGTCTGTCTGTCTGTCTGTCTGTCTGTCTGTCTGTCTGTCTGTCTGTCTGTCTGTCTGTCTGTCTGTCTGTCTGTCTGTCTGTCTTATAACATTCCTCCTGTCCTCTCCTGGCTCACGTCCAGCTCTATCCTTTATTGCTATGAAATTGATTTGACCGACTTGCTTCCTCCCAGTGTCAATGTCACCCCAGACATGATTGTTTTAGGTTATAAAATCAGGGAAAGCACTCTATTAGGCTGAATACGGAGGATGATTATCTAAATCACTGCTACCATTAGTCTCAAGGTTGGAATGGAACAGGCTCAAGAGAACTTGAAGTGCCTTTATTACGGGTATTAAGCTCATTCCTATTGGAGATTGTACCACTGTTTATCAAAGGTAATTGGAAGAATATTTGATGCCAATTTGCTATCTGTAATATCACAACAGTGGTTAGCCTAGATTTACCAGTGTTATAGTGTTACATGTCAGTAGTGTTATAGTGTTACATGTCAGTAGAGTTATAGTGTTACATGTCAGTAGTGTTATAGTGTTACATGTCAGTAGTGTTATAGTGTTACATGTCAGTAGTGTTATAGTGTTACATGTCAGTAGTGTTATAGTGTTACATGTCAATAGTGTTATAGTGTTACATGTCAGTAGAGTTATAGTGTTACATGTCAGTAGTGTTATAGTGTTACATGTCAGTAGTGTTATAGTGTTACATGTCAGTAGTGTTATAGTGTTACATGTCAGTAGTGTTATAGTGATACATGTCAGTAGTGTTTGTGATGTTGTTTGTCAGTCAGATGACTGAGGTGGTCAGCCAGTGAGTAGGGTCTGAGTTGATGTGAGTTATGTGGAGCTTTGTATCTGTATTAAGCCTGTTGGTGTTTTTCATGTTCTATAATATTTACTGAAGACCAGACATAATTGAAACCAGTGGAGGCTGCTGAGGGGAGGACGGCTCATTATAATGGCCGGAAAGGAGCAAATGGAATGGCATCAAACACCTGGAAACCATGGAAACCATGTGTTTGATATCACTCTGCCTATTCTGCTCCAGCCATTACCATGAGCCCGTCCTCCCCAGTTAAGATGGCACTGTTACTGAGAGCAGTACCATAGTCATCTGAAATGCAGTGGGAAAAAAAGGAGGCACATGAGAATGAAGTGACTCTGTTTTAATAATAATCAATCAAAAGTTGAATAAATTAATATTAATATATCAAATAAGTTTACATAAATAGGACATTCATCTCAGATTGAATTTCAATAAATAACACGGGCGGCACCCTTTGAAGCTAGCTAGCAGCCCCTCTCGATAGCTAGCTGGCAGCCCCTCTCGATAGCTAGCTAGCAGCCCCTCTCGATAGCTAGCTGGCAGCCCCTCTCGATAGCTAGCTGGCAGCCCCTCTCGATAGCTAGTTGGCAGCCCCTCTCGATAGCTAGCTGGCAGCCCCTCTCGATAGCTAGCTGGCAGCCCCTCTCGATAGCTAGCTGGCAGCCCCTCTCGATAGCTAGCTAGCAGCCCCTCTCGATAGCTAGCTGGCAGCCCCTCTCGATAGCTAGCTGGCAGCCCCTCTCGATAGCTAGCTGGCAGCCCCTCTCGATAGCTAGCTAGCAGCCCCTCTCGATAGCTAGCTGGCAGCCCCTCTCGATAGCTAGCTGGCAGCCCCTCTCGATAGCTAGCTAGCAGCCCCTCTCGATAGCTAGCTAGCCTAGCTCACAAGCTTGTTAGCTACATTGAATTTTCATCAAAAATATAACCATGTAAATAAATAAATTAATATTAATATATCAAATAAGTTTACATAAATAGGACATTCATCTCAGATTGAATTTCAATAAATAACACGGGCGGCACCCTTTGAAGCTAGCTAGCAGCCCCTCTCGATAGCTAGCTGGCAGCCCCTCTCGATAGCTAGCTGGCAGCCCCTCTCGATAGCTAGCTGGCAGCCCCTCTCGATAGCTAGCTGGCAGCCCCTCTCGATAGCTAGCTGGCAGCCCCTCTCGATAGCTAGCTGGCAGCCCCTCTCGATAGCTAGCTAGCAGCCCCTCTCGATAGCTAGCTGGCAGCCCCTCTCGATAGCTAGCTGGCAGCCCCTCTCGATAGCTAGCTGGCAGCCCCTCTCGATAGCTAGCTGGCAGCCCCTCTCGATAGCTAGCTAGCAGCCCCTCTCGATAGCTAGCTGGCAGCCCCTCTCGATAGCTAGCTGGCAGCCCCTCTCGATAGCTAGCTGGCAGCCCCTCTCGATAGCTAGCTGGCAGCCCCTCTCGATAGCTAGCTGGCAGCCCCTCTCGATAGCTAGCTGGCAGCCCCTCTCGATAGCTAGCTGGCAGCCCCTCTCGATAGCTAGCTAGCAGCCCCTCTCGATAGCTAGCTAGCCTAGCTCACAAGCTTGTTAGCTACATTGAATTTTCATCAAAAATATAACCATGTGACCGATAAACATTACAAAGAATGTCACACCATGTTCCTAAACACCTTATAACTCACATTTGGTCTGGACAAATAAAGGAATATTTACCTGAAATGCGGTGGAAAAAAGAAGGCACATGAGAATGTTTCAACTAAATAATGAAGCCAGCTCAGAACTCCCTTGATTCCTAGTCCAACACCACAGTTAGAGTGCCCTCTTGTGTCCTGACTGTAATTGCATCTACTACTGCATAATAAATGCCTGACTGCATAGGAATGGATATACTTAGTCCAGCAAAGTATCCCCTGAATCCCCTTTACTTTTATTTCTAACTCAAGGATTTTCAACCCACAACACCACCAACCTCCTGTGATAGATAAAATGATTAGCACCTCCCATAGAACTCAGAACTCACAGGAGTCCAACTTCAGAAGTAGGGTTAATTTCCTGTTTGTTCCATAAACTACCAGATCAGATGAGATGAGAGGAGATGTTCAGAAGTCATTATAGACGTGTCGGTCGGCGCGAACATAGAAGCTCAATGTTAAATTCAAATCTCCATACCATCATATCTAAGCCAATATGACACCAATGTCTATGCAAATTCACAAATCAACTTGATTGGAGGTACACAACACCCTCCCCGCCGCTCGTCATGAGCCGTCCGGCCGTTAAAAAGAACAGGGTAGTTAGCAATTGAGTTTTCAGAGTATTTCCTGTGCCTACCTACCAGTCTGAACCAGACCAAATCTGAACCAATGATAGATGTCTCTGTTTGGGCCAAATCAAGGTTGGTCTGGACCAAATCTAAACCAAACAGAGATGTCTATGAACATTTTGGAATATAACAGTAAAATAAAACAGAACAGTAGAACATTCTGGAATAGAACAGTAGAACATCCTGGGATAGAACAGTGGAATAGAACAGCAGTAGAACATTCTGGAATAGAACAGTGGAATAGAACAGAACAGTAGAACATTCTGGAATAGAACAGTGGAATAGAACATAACAGTAGAACACTCTGGAATAGAACAGTAGAATAGAACACAACAGTAGAACATTCAGAAATAGAACAATAGAATAGAACAGAACAGTAGAACATTCTGGAATAGAACAGTAGAATAGAACAGAACAGTAGAACATTCTGGAATAGAACACTATAATAGAACAGAACAGTAGAACACTCTGGAATAGAATAGTGGAATAGAACAGTGTAATAGAACAGAACAGTAGAACATTCTGGAATAGAACAGTAGAATAGAACAGAACAGTAGAACACTCTGGAATAGAACAGTAGAATAGAATAGAACAGTAGAACACTCTGGAATAGAACAGTAGAATAGAACACAACAGTAGAATATTCTGGAATAGAACAGTAGAATAGAACAGTAGAATAGAACAGAACAGTAGAAAACTCTGGAATAGAACAGTAGAATAGAACAGAACAGTAGAACATTCTGGAATAGAACAGTAGAATAGAACACAACAGTAGAACACTCTGGAATAGAAGAGTAGAATAAAACAGAATAGTAGAACACTCTGGAATAGAACAGTAGAATAGAACAGTAGAATAGAACACAACAGGAGAACACTCTGGAATAGAACAGTAGAATAGAACAGAACAGTAGAACACTCTGGAATAGAACAGTAGAATAGAACACAACAGTAGAACATTCTGGAATAGAACAGTGGAATAGAACATAACAGTAGAACACTCTGGAATAGAACAGTAGAATAGAACAGAACAGTAGAACATTCAGAAATAGAACAATAGAATAGAACAGAACAGTAGAACATTCTGGAATGGCGCAGTGGTCTAAGTGGCGCAGTGGTCTAAGGCTGTGCCACTAGAGATCCTGGTTCGAATCCAGGCTCTGTCGTAGCTGGCTGCGACCGGGAGACCCATGGGGCGGCGTACAATTGGCGCAGCGTCGTCCAGGGTAGGGGAGGGAATGGCCGGCAGGGATGTAGCTCAGTTGGTAGAGCATGGCATTTGCAACACCAGGGTTGTGGGTTCGATTCCAGTATAAAAAAAATAAATAAAAATGTATGCACTCACTAACTGTAAGTCGCTCTGGATAAGAGCATCTACTAAATGACTAAAATGTAAATGAATAGAACAGAACAGTAGAACACTCTGGAATAGAACAGTAGAATAGAACAGAACAGTAGAACATTCTGTAATAGAACAGTAGAATAGAACAGAACAGTAGAACATTCTGGAATAGAACAGTAGAATAGAACAGAACAGTAGAACACTCTGGAATAGAACAGTAGAATAGAACAGAACAGTAGAACATTCTGTAATAGAACAGTAGAATAGAACAGAACAGTAGAACACTCTGGAATAGAACAGTAGAATAGAACAGAACAGTAGAACACTCTGGAATAGAACAGTAGAATAGAACAGAACAGTAGAACATTCTGGAATAGAACAGTAGAATAGGACACAACAGTAGAATACTCTGCAATAGAACAGTAGAATAGAACACAACAGTAAAACACTCTGGAATAGAACAGTAGAATAGAACTGAACAGTAGAACATTCTGGAATAGAACAGTAGAATAGAACAGAACAGTAGAACACTCTGGAATAGAACAGTAGAACATAACAGTAGAACACTCTGGAATAGAACAGTAGAACAGAACAGTATAACATTCTGGAATAGAACAGTAGAATAGAACAGAACAGTAGACAACTCTGGAATAGAACAGTAGAATATAACACAACAGTAGAACATTCTGGAATAGAACAGTAGAATAGAACAGAACAGTAGAACATTCTGGAATGGAACAGTAGAATAGAATAGAACAGTAGAACACTCTGGAATAGAACAGTAGAATAGGACACAACAGTAGAACACTCTGGAATAGAACAGTAGAATAGAACACAACAGTAGAATATTCTGGAATAGAACAGTAGAATAGAACAGTAAAATAGAACACAACAGTAGAACACTCTGGAATAGAACAGTAGAATAGAACAGAACAGTAGAACATTCTGGAATAGAACAGTAGAATAGGACACAACAGTAGAACACTCTGGAATAGAACAGTAGAATAGAACTGAACAGTAGAACACTCTGGAATAGAACAGTAGAATAGAACAGAACAGTAGAACATTCTGGAATAGAACAGTAGAATAGGACACAACAGTAGAATACTCTGGAATAGAACAGTAGAATAGAACACAACAGTAGAACACTCTGGAATAGAACAGTAGAATAGAACAGAACAGTAGAACATTCTGGAATAGAACAGTAGAATAGGACACAACAGTAGAATACTCTGGAATAGAACAGTAGAATAGAACACAACAGTAGAACACTCTGGAATAGAACAGTAGAATAGAACTGAACAGTAGAACATTCTGGAATAGAACAGTAGAATAGAACAGAACAGTAGAACACTCTGGAATAGAACAGTAGAACACAACAGTAGAACACTCTGGAATAGAACAGTAGAACAGAACAGTATAACATTCTGGAATAGAACAGTAGAATAGAACAGAACAGTAGACAACTCTGGAATAGAACAGTAGAATATAACACAACAGTAGAACATTCTGGAATAGAACAGTAGAATAGAACAGAACAGTAGAACATTCTGGAATGGAACAGTAGAATAGAATAGAACAGTAGAACACTCTGGAATAGAACAGTAGAATAGGACACAACAGTAGAACACTCTGGAATAGAACAGTAGAATAGAACACAACAGTAGAATATTCTGGAATAGAACAGTAGAATAGAACAGTGAAATAGAACACAACAGTAGAACACTCTGGAATAGAACAGTAGAATAGAAAAGAACAGTAGAACATTCTGGAATAGAACAGTAGAATAGAACAGAACAGTAGAACATTCTGGAATAGAACAGAAGAATAGAACAGAACAGTAGAACAATCTGGAATAGAACAGTAGAATAGAACACAACAGTAGAACACTCTGGAATAGAACAGTAGAATAGAAAAGAACAGTAGAACATTCAGGAATAGAACAATAGAATAGAACAGAACAGTAGAACATTCTGGAATAGAACAGTAGAATAGAACACAACAGTAGAACACTCTGGAATAGAACAGTAGAATAGAACAGAACAGTATAACATTCTGGAAAAGAACATTAGAATAGAACAGAACAGTAGAACACTCTGGAATAGAACAGTACAATAGAACAGAACAATAGAACACTCTGGAATAGAATAGTGGAATAGAACAGTAGAATTGAACACAACAGTAGAACACTCTGGAATAGAACAGTAGAATAGAATAGAACAGTAGAACATTCTGGAATAGAACAGTAGAATAGAACACAACAGTAGAACACTCTGGAATAGAACAGTAGAATAGAACAGAACAGTATAACATTCTGGAAAAGAACATTAGAATAGAACAGAACAGTAGAACACTCTGGAATAGAACAGTACAATAGAACAGAACAATAGAACACTCTGGAATAGAATAGTGGAATAGAACAGTAGAATTGAACACAACAGTAGAACACTCTGGAATAGAACAGTAGAATAGAATAGAACAGTAGAACATTCTGGAATAGAACAGTAGAATAGAACACAACAGTAGAACACTCTGGAATAGAACAGTAGAATAGAACACAACAGTAGAACATTCTGTAATAGAACAGTAGAATAGAACAGAACAGTAGACCACTCTGGAATAGAACAGTAGAATAGAACAGAACAGTAGAACACTCTGGAATAGAACAGTAGAATAGAACAGAACAGTAGAACATTCTGGAATAGAACAGTAGAATAGGACACAACAGTAGAATACTCTGGAATAGAACAGTAGAATAGAACACAACAGTAGAACACTCTGGAATAGAACAGTAGAATAGAACAGAACAGTAGAAAACTCTGGAATAGAACAGTAGAATAGAACAGAACAGTAGAACATTCTGGAATAGAACAGTAGAATAGAACACAACAGTAGAACACTCTGGAATAGAAGAGTAGAATAAAACAGAACAGTAGAACACTCTGGAATAGAACAGTAGAATAGAACAGTAGAATAGAACACAACAGGAGAACACTCTGGAATAGAACAGTAGAATAGAACAGAACAGTAGAACACTCTGGAATAGAACAGTAGAATAGAACACAACAGTAGAACATTCTGGAATAGAACAGTGGAATAGAACATAACAGTAGAACACTCTGGAATAGAACAGTAGAATAGAACAGAACAGTAGAACATTCAGAAATAGAACAATATAATAGAACAGAACAGTAGAACATTCTGGAATGGCGCAGTGGTCTAAGTGGCGCAGTGGTCTAAGGCTGTGCCACTAGATATCCTGTTTCGAATCCAGGCTCTGTCGTAGCTGGCTGCGACCGGGAGACCCATGGGGCGGCGCACAATTGGCGCAGCGTCGTCCAGGGTAGGGGAGGGAATGGCCGGCAGGGATGTAGCTCAGTTGGTAGAGCATGGCATTTGCAACACCAGGGTTGTGGGTTCGATTCCAGTATAAAAAAATAATTTAAAAAATGTATGCACTCACTAACTGTAAGTCGCTCTGGATAAGAGCGTCTACTAAATGACTAAAATGTAAATGAACAGAACAGTAGAACACTCTGGAATAGAACAGTAGAATAGAACAGAACAGTAGAACATTCTGTAATAGAACAGTAGAATAGAACAGAACAGTAGAACATTCTGGAATAGAACAGTAGAATAGAACAGAACAGTAGAACACTCTGGAATAGAACAGTAGAATAGAACAGAACAGTAGAACATTCTGTAATATAACAGTAGAATAGAACAGAACAGTAGACCACTCTGGAATAGAACAGTAGAATAGAACAGAACAGTAGAACACTCTGGAATAGAACAGTAGAATAGAACAGAACAGTAGAACATTCTGGAATAGAACAGTAGAATAGGACACAACAGTAGAATACTCTGGAATAGAACAGTAGAATAGAACACAACAGTAGAACACTCTGGAATAGAACAGTAGAATAGAAATGAACAGTAGAACATTCTGGAATAGAACAGTAGAATAGAACAGAACAGTAGAACACTCTGGAATAGAACAGTAGAACACAAAAGTAGAACACTCTGGAATAGAACAGTAGAACAGAACAGTATAACATTCTGGAATAGAACAGTAGAATAGAACAGAACAGTAGAACACTCTGGAATAGAACAGTAGAATAGAACAGAACAGTAGAACATTCTGGAATGGAACAGTAAAATAGAATAGAACAGTAGAACACTCTGGAATAGAACAGTAGAATAGAACACAACAGTAGAATATTCTGGAATAGAACAGTAGAATAGAACACAACAGTAGAATATTCTGGAATAGAACAGTAGAATAGAACAGTAAAATAGAACACAACAGTAGAACACTCTGGAATAGAACAGTAGAATAGAACAGAACAGTAGAACATTCTGGAATAGAACAGTAGAATAGGACACAACAGTAGAATACTCTGGAATAGAACAGTAGAATAGAACACAACAGTAGAACACTCTGGAATAGAACAGTAGAATAGAACTGAACAGTAGAACACTCTGGAATAGAACAGTAGAATAGAACAGAACAGTAGAACATTCTGGAATAGAACAGTAGAATAGGACACAACAGTAGAATACTCTGGAATAGAACAGTAGAATAGAACACAACAGTAGAACACTCTGGAATAGAACAGTAGAATAGAACAGAACAGTAGAACATTCTGGAATAGAACAGTAGAATAGGACACAACAGTAGAATACTCTGGAATAGAACAGTAGAATAGAACACAACAGTAGAACACTCTGGAATAGAACAGTAGAATAGAACTGAACAGTAGAACATTCTGGAATAGAACAGTAGAATAGAACAGAACAGTAGAACACTCTGGAATAGAACAGTAGAACACAACAGTAGAACACTCTGGAATAGAACAGTAGAACAGAACAGTATAACATTCTGGAATAGAACAGTAGAATAGAACAGAACAGTAGACAACTCTGGAATAGAACAGTAGAATATAACACAACAGTAGAACATTCTGGAATAGAACAGTAGAATAGAACAGAACAGTAGAACATTCTGGAATGGAACAGTAGAATAGAATAGAACAGTAGAACACTCTGGAATAGAACAGTAGAATAGGACACAACAGTAGAACACTCTGGAATAGAACAGTAGAATAGAACACAACAGTAGAATATTCTGGAATAGAACAGTAGAATAGAACAGTAAAATAGAACACAACAGTAGAACACTCTGGAATAGAACAGTAGAATAGAAAAGAACAGTAGAACATTCTGGAATAGAACAGTAGAATAGAACAGAACAGTAGAACATTCTGGAATAGAACAGAAGAATAGAACAGAACAGTAGAACAATCTGGAATAGAACAGTAGAATAGAACACAACAGTAGAACACTCTGGAATAGAACAGTAGAATAGAAAAGAACAGTAGAACATTCAGGAATAGAACAATAGAATAGAACAGAACAGTAGAACATTCTGGAATAGAACAGTAGAATAGAACACAACAGTAGAACACTCTGGAATAGAACAGTAGAATAGAACAGAACAGTATAACATTCTGGAAAAGAACATTAGAATAGAACAGAACAGTAGAACACTCTGGAATAGAACAGTACAATAGAACAGAACAATAGAACACTCTGGAATAGAATAGTGGAATAGAACAGTAGAATTGAACACAACAGTAGAACACTCTGGAATAGAACAGTAGAATAGAATAGAACAGTAGAACATTCTGGAATAGAACAGTAGAATAGAACACAACAGTAGAACACTCTGGAATAGAACAGTAGAATAGAACAGAACAGTATAACATTCTGGAAAAGAACATTAGAATAGAACAGAACAGTAGAACACTCTGGAATAGAACAGTACAATAGAACAGAACAATAGAACACTCTGGAATAGAATAGTGGAATAGAACAGTAGAATTGAACACAACAGTAGAACACTCTGGAATAGAACAGTAGAATAGAATAGAACAGTAGAACATTCTGGAATAGAACAGTAGAATAGAACACAACAGTAGAACACTCTGGAATAGAACAGTAGAATAGAACACAACAGTAGAACATTCTGTAATAGAACAGTAGAATAGAACAGAACAGTAGACCACTCTGGAATAGAACAGTAGAATAGAACAGAACAGTAGAACACTCTGGAATAGAACAGTAGAATAGAACAGAACAGTAGAACATTCTGGAATAGAACAGTAGAATAGGACACAACAGTAGAATACTCTGGAATAGAACAGTAGAATAGAACACAACAGTAGAACACTCTGGAATAGAACAGTAGAATAGAACAGAACAGTAGAAAACTCTGGAATAGAACAGTAGAATAGAACAGAACAGTAGAACATTCTGGAATAGAACAGTAGAATAGAACACAACAGTAGAACACTCTGGAATAGAAGAGTAGAATAAAACAGAACAGTAGAACACTCTGGAATAGAACAGTAGAATAGAACAGTAGAATAGAACACAACAGGAGAACACTCTGGAATAGAACAGTAGAATAGAACAGAACAGTAGAACACTCTGGAATAGAACAGTAGAATAGAACACAACAGTAGAACATTCTGGAATAGAACAGTGGAATAGAACATAACAGTAGAACACTCTGGAATAGAACAGTAGAATAGAACAGAACAGTAGAACATTCAGAAATAGAACAATATAATAGAACAGAACAGTAGAACATTCTGGAATGGCGCAGTGGTCTAAGTGGCGCAGTGGTCTAAGGCTGTGCCACTAGAGATCCTGTTTCGAATCCAGGCTCTGTCGTAGCTGGCTGCGACCGGGAGACCCATGGGGCGGCGCACAATTGGCGCAGCGTCGTCCAGGGTAGGGGAGGGAATGGCCGGCAGGGATGTAGCTCAGTTGGTAGAGCATGGCATTTGCAACACCAGGGTTGTGGGTTCGATTCCAGTATAAAAAAATAATTAAAAAAATGTATGCACTCACTAACTGTAAGTCGCTCTGGATAAGAGCGTCTACTAAATGACTAAAATGTAAATGAACAGAACAGTAGAACACTCTGGAATAGAACAGTAGAATAGAACAGAACAGTAGAACATTCTGTAATAGAACAGTAGAATAGAACAGAACAGTAGAACATTCTGGAATAGAACAGTAGAATAGAACAGAACAGTAGAACACTCTGGAATAGAACAGTAGAATAGAACAGAACAGTAGAACATTCTGTAATATAACAGTAGAATAGAACAGAACAGTAGACCACTCTGGAATAGAACAGTAGAATAGAACAGAACAGTAGAACACTCTGGAATAGAACAGTAGAATAGAACAGAACAGTAGAACATTCTGGAATAGAACAGTAGAATGGGACACAACAGTAGAATACTCTGGAATAGAACAGTAGAATAGAACACAACAGTAGAACACTCTGGAATAGAACAGTAGAATAGAAATGAACAGTAGAACATTCTGGAATAGAACAGTAGAATAGAACAGAACAGTAGAACACTCTGGAATAGAACAGTAGAAAAACAACAGTAGAACACTCTGGAATAGAACAGTAGAACAGAACAGTAGAACATTCTGGAATAGAACAGTAGAATAGAACAGAACAGTAGAACACTCTGGAATAGAACAGTAGAATAGAACAGAACAGTAGAACATTCTGGAATAGAACAGTAGAATAGAACAGAACAGTAGAACATTCTGGAATGGAACAGTAAAATAGAATAGAACAGTAGAACACTCTGGAATAGAACAGTAGAATAGAACACAACAGTAGAACACTCTGGAATAGAACAGTAGAATATAACAGTAAAATAGAACACAACAGTAGAACACTCTGGAATAGAACAGTAGAATAGAACAGAACAGTAGAACACTCTGGAATAGATCAGTAGAATAGAACAGAACAGTAGAACATTCTGGAATAGAACAGTAGAATAGAACAGTAGAATAGAACACAACAGTGGAACACTCTGGAATAGAACAGTAGAATTGAACAGAACAGTAGAACAATCTGGAATAGAACAGTAGAATAGAACACAACAGTAGAACACTCTGGAATAGAACAGTAGAATGAAACATAACAGTAGAACACTCTGGAATAGAACAGTAGAATAGAACAAAACAGTAGAACATTCAGAAATAGAACAATAGAATAGAACAGAACAGTAGAACATTCTGGAATAGAACAGTAGAATAGAACACAACAGTAGAACACTCTGGAATAGAACAGTAGAATAGAACAGAACAGTATAACATTCTGGAAAAGAACATTAGAATAGAACAGAACAGTAGAACACTCTGGAATAGAACAGTACAATAGAACAGAACAATAGAACACTCTGGAATAGAATAGTGGAATAGAACAGTAGAATAGAACACAACAGTAGAACTCTCTGGAATAGAACAGTAGAATATAATAGAACAGTAGAACACTCTGGAATAGAACAGTAGAATATAACACAACAGTAGAACATTCTGGAATAGAACAGTAGAATAGAACAGTAGAATATAACAGAACAGTAGAACACTCTGGAATAGAACAGTAGAATAGAACAGAACAGTAGAACATTCTGGAATAGAACAGTGGAATATAACATAACAGTAGAACACTCTGGAATAGAACAGTAGAATAGAACACAACAGTAGAACACTCTGGAATAGAACAGTAGAATAGAACAGAACAGTAGAACATTCTGGAATAGAACAGTAGAATAGGACACAACAGTAGAATACTCTGGAATAGAACAGTAGAATAGAACACAACAGTAGAACACTCTGGAATAGAACAGTAGAATAGAACTGAGCAGTAGAACATTCTGGAATAGAACAGTAGAATAGAACAGAACAGTAGAACACTCTGGAATAGAACAGTAGAACACAACAGTAGAACACTCTGGAATAGAACAGTAGAACAGAACAGTATAACATTCTGGAATAGAACAGTAGAATAGAACAGAACAGTAGAACACTCTGGAATAGAACAGTAGAATAGAACAGAACAGTAGAACATTCTGGAATAGAACAGTAGAATAGAACAGAACAGTAGAACACTCTGGAATAGAACAGTAGAATAGAACAGTAAAATAGAACACAACAGTAGAACACTCTGGAATAGAACAGTAGAATAGAACAGAACAGTAGAACACTCTGGAATAGATCAGTAGAATAGAACAGAACAGTAGAACATTCTGGAATAGAACAGTAGAATAGAACAGTAGAATAGAACACAACAGTGGAACACTCTGGAATAGAACAGTAGAATAGAACAGAACAGTAGAACATTCTGGAATAGAACAGTAGAATAGAACAGTAGAATAAACACAACAGTAGAACATTCTGTAATAGAACAGTGGAATAGAACATAACAGTAGAACACTCTGGAATAGAACAGTAGAATAGAACAGAACAGTAGAACATTCAGAAATAGAACAATAGAATAGAACAGAACAGTAGAACACTCTGGAATAGAACAGTAGAATAGAACAGAACAGTATAACATTCTGGAAAAGAACATTAGAATAGAACAGAACAGTAGAACACTCTGGAATAGAACAGTACAATAGAACAGAACAATAGAACACTCTGGAATAGAATAGTGGAATAGAACAGTAGAATAGAACACAACAGTAGAACACTCTGGAATAGAACAGTAGAATAGAATAGAACAGTAGAACACTCTGGAATAGAACAGTAGAATATAACACAACAGTAGAACATTCTGGAATAGAACAGTAGAATAGAACAGTAGAATATAACAGAACAGTAGAACACTCTGGAATAGAACAGTAGAATAGAACAGAACAGTAGAAAATTCTGGAATAGAACAGTGGAATATAACATAACAGTAGAAGACTCTGGGATAGAACAGTAGAATAGAACAGTAGAACATTCTGGAATAGAACAGTAGAATAGAACAGAACAGTAGAACACTCTGGAATAGAACAGTAGAATAGAACACAACAGTAGAACATTCTGGAATAGAACAGTAGAATAGAACAGAACAGTAGAACATTGTGGAATAGAACAGTAGAATAGAACAGAACAGTAGAACACTCTGGAATGGAACAGTAGAATAGAATAGAACAGTAGAACACTCTGGAATAGAACAGTAGAATAGAACACAACAGTAGAATATTCTGGAATAGAACAGTAGAATAGAACAGTAGAATAGAACACAACAGTAGAACACTCTGGAATAGAACAGTAGAATAGAACAGAACAGTAGCACACTCTGGAATAGATCAGTAGAATAGAACAGAACAGTAGAACATTCTGGAATAGAACAGTAGAATAGAACAGTAGAATAGAACACAACAGTAGAACACTCTGGAATAGAACAGTAGAATAGAACAGAACAGTAGAACATTCTGGAATAGAACAGTAGAATAGAACAGTAGAATAGAACACAACAGTAGAACACTCTGGAATAGAACAGTAGAATAGAACAGAACAGTAGAACAATCTGGAATAGAACAGTAGAATAGAACACAACAGTAGAACACTCTGGAATAGAACAGTAGAATAGAACACAACAGTAGAACACTCTGGAATAGAACAGTAGAATAAACACAACAGTAGAACATTCTGTAATAGAACAGTGGAATAGAACATAACAGTAGAACACTCTGGAATAGAACAGTAGAATAGAACAGAACAGTAGAACATTCAGAAATAGAACAATAGAATATAACAGAACAGTAGAACACTCTGGAATAGAACAGTATAATAGAACACAACAGTAGAACAATCTGTAATAGAACAGTGGAATAAAACATAACAGTAGAACACTCTGGAATAGAACAGTAGAATAGAACAGAACAGTAGAACTTTCAGAAATAGAACAATAGAATAGAACATAACAGTAGAACACTCTGGAATAGAACAGTAGAACAGAACAGAACAGTAGAACATTCAGAAATAGAACAATAGAATAGAACAGAACAGTAGAACACTCTGGAATAGAACAGTAGAATAGAACAGAACATTAGAACACTGGAATAGATCAGTAGAATAGAACAGAACAGTAGAACATTCTGGAATAGAACAGTAGAATAGAACAGTAGAATAGAACACAACAGTAGAACACTCTGGAATAGAACAGTAGAATAGAACAGAACAGTAGAACATTCTGGAATAGAACAGTAGAATAGAACAGTAGAATAGAACATAACAGTAGAACATTCTGTAATAGAACATTGGAATAGAACATAACAGTAGAACACTCTGGAATAGAACAGTAGAATAGAACAGAACAGTAGAACATTCAGAAATAGAACAATAGAATAAAACAGAACAGTAGAACACTCTGGAATAGATCAGTAGAATAGAACAGAACAGTAGAACATTCTGGAATAGAACAGTAGAATAGAACAGTAGAATATAACAGAACAGTAGAACATTCTGGAATGGAACAGTAGAATAGAATAGAACAGTAGAACACTCTGGAATAGAACAGTAGAATAGAACACAACAGTAGAACACTCTGGAATAGAACAGTATAATATAACAGTAAAATAGAACACAACAGTAGAACACTCTGGAATAGAACAGTAGAATAGAACAGAACAGTAGAACATTCTGGAATAGAACTGTAGAATAGAACAGAACAGTAGAACATTCTGGAATAGAACAGTAGAATAGAACAGAACAGTAGAACAATCTGGAATAGAACAGTAGAACAGAACAGTATAACATTCTGGAATAGAACAGTAGAATAGAACAGAACAGTAGAACATTCTGGAATAGAACAGTAGAATAGAACAGAACAGTAGAACACTCTGGAATAGAACAGTAGAATATGACACAACAGTAGAACACTCTGGAATAGAACAGTAGAATAGAACACAACAGTAGAATATTCTGGAATAGAACAGTAGAATAGAACAGTAAAATAGAACACAACAGTAGAACACTCTGGAATAGAACAGTAGAATAGAACAGAACAGTAGAACACTCTGGAATAGAACAGTAGAATAGAACAGAACAGTAGAACATTCTGGAATAGAACAGTAGAATAGAACAGAACAGTAGAACACTCTGGAATAGAACAGTAGAATAGAACAGAACAGTAGAACAATCTGGAATAGAACAGTAGAATAGAACACAACAGTAGAACACTCTGGAATAGAACAGTAGAATAGAAAAGAACAGTAGAACATTCAGGAATAGAACAATAGAATAGAACAGAACAGTAGAACATTCTGGAATAGAACAGTAGAATAGAACACAACAGTAGAACACTCTGGAATAGAACAGTAGAATAGAACAGAACAGTATAACATTCTGGAAAAGAACATTAGAATAGAACAGAACAGTAGAACACTCTGGAATAGAACAGTACAATAGAACAGAACAATAGAACACTCTGGAATAGAATAGTGGAATAGAACAGAACAGTAGAACATTCTGGAATAGAACAGTAGAATAGGACACAACAGTAGAATACTCTGGAATAGAACAGTAGAATAGAACACAACAGTAGAACACTCTGGAATAGAACAGTAGAATAGAACTGAACAGTAGAACATTCTGGAATAGAACAGTAGAATAGAACAGAACAGTAGAACACTCTGGAATAGAACAGTAGAACACAACAGTAGAACACTCTGGAATAGAACAGTAGAACAGAACAGTAGAACATTCTGGAATAGAACAGTAGAATAGAACAGAACAGTAGAACACTCTGGAATAGAACAGTAGAATATAACACAACAGTAGAACATTCTGGAATAGAACAGTAGAATAGAACAGAACAGTAGAACATTCTGGAATGGAACAGTAGAATAGAATAGAACAGTAGAACACTCTGGAATAGAACAGTAGAATAGGACACAACAGTAGAACACTCTGGAATAGAACAGTAGAATAGAACACAACAGTAGAATATTCTGGAATAGAACAGTAGAATAGAACAGTAAAATAGAACACAACAGTAGAACACTCTGGAATAGAACAGTAGAATAGAACAGAACAGTAGAACATTCTGGAATAGAACAGTAGAATAGAACAGAACAGTAGAACATTCTGGAATAGAACAGTAGAATAGAACAGAACAGTAGAACAATCTGGAATAGAACAGTAGAATAGAACACAACAGTAGAACACTCTGGAATAGAACAGTAGAATAGAAAAGAACAGTAGAACATTCAGGAATAGAACAATAGAATAGAACAGAACAGTAGAACATTCTGGAATAGAACAGTAGAATAGAACACAACAGTAGAACACTCTGGAATAGAACAGTAGAATAGAACAGAACAGTATAACATTCTGGAAAAGAACATTAGAATAGAACAGAACAGTAGAACACTCTGGAATAGAACAGTACAATAGAACAGAACAATAGAACACTCTGGAATAGAATAGTGGAATAGAACAGTAGAATTGAACACAACAGTAGAACACTCTGGAATAGAACAGTAGAATAGAATAGAACAGTAGAACATTCTGGAATAGAACAGTAGAATAGAACACAACAGTAGAACACTCTGGAATAGAACAGTAGAATAGAACAGAACAGTATAACATTCTGGAAAAGAACATTAGAATAGAACAGAACAGTAGAACACTCTGGAATAGAACAGTACAATAGAACAGAACAATAGAACACTCTGGAATAGAATAGTGGAATAGAACAGTAGAATTGAACACAACAGTAGAACACTCTGGAATAGAACAGTAGAATAGAATAGAACAGTAGAACATTCTGGAATAGAACAGTAGAATAGAACACAACAGTAGAACACTCTGGAATAGAACAGTAGAATAGAACACAACAGTAGAACATTCTGTAATAGAACAGTAGAATAGAACAGAACAGTAGAACACTCTGGAATAGAACAGTAGAATAGAACAGAACAGTAGAACACTCTGGAATAGAACAGTAGAATAGAACAGAACAGTAGAACATTCTGGAATAGAACAGTAGAATAGGACACAACAGTAGAATACTCTGGAATAGAACAGTAGAATAGAACACAACAGTAGAACACTCTGGAATAGAACAGTAGAATAGAACAGAACAGTAGAACACTCTGGAATAGAACAGTAGAATAGAACAGAACAGTAGAACATTCTGGAATAGAACAGTAGAATAGAACACAACAGTAGAACACTCTGGAATAGAACAGTAGAATAGAACAGAACAGTAGAACACTCTGGAATAGAACAGTAGAATAGAACAGTAGAATAGAACACAACAGTAGAACACTCTGGAATAGAACAGTAGAATAGAACAGAACAGTAGAACACTCTGGAATAGAACAGTAGAATAGAACACAACAGTAGAACATTCTGGAATAGAACAGTGGAATAGAACATAACAGTAGAACACTCTGGAATAGAACAGTAGAATAGAACAGAACAGTAGAACATTCAGAAATAGAACAATATAATAGAACAGAACAGTAGAACATTCTGGAATGGCGCAGTGGTCTAAGTGGCGCAGTGGTCTAAGGCTGTGCCACTAGAGATCCTGGTTCGAATCCAGGCTCTGTCGTAGCTGGCTGCGACCGGGAGACCCATGGGGCGGCGCACAATTGGCGCAGCGTCGTCCAGGGTAGGGGAGGGAATGGCCGGCAGGGATGTAGCTCAGTTGGTAGAGCATGGCATTTGCAACACCAGGGTTGTGGGTTCGATTCCAGTATAAAAAAATAATAAAAAAAATGTATGCACTCACTAACTGTAAGTCGCTCTGGATAAGAGCGTCTACTAAATGACTAAAATGTAAATGAACAGAACAGTAGAACACTCTGGAATAGAACAGTAGAATAGAACAGAACAGTAGAACATTCTGTAATAGAACAGTAGAATAGAACAGAACAGTAGAACATT
>CM062481.1:388119-585916 GCA_031479575.1 Coregonus ussuriensis
CCCTAATCACACGGCTCCAGTCACCTGCACCTCATCATCTCATCACCACCCAACAGCACCCTAATCACCTCCAGTCACCTGCACCTCATCATCTCATCACCACCCAACCGCACCCTAATCACCTCCAGTCACCTGCCCCTCCTCATCTCATCACCACCCAACGCACCCTAATCACCTCCAGTCACCTGCACCTCATCATCTCATCACCACCCAACGCACCCTAATCACCTCCAGTCACCTGCAGCTCATCATCTCATCACCACCCAACGCACCCTAATCACCTCCAGTCACCTGCACCTCATCATCTCATCACCACCCAACGCACCCTAATCACCTCCAGTCACCTGCAGCCTCATCATCTCATCACCACCCAACGCACCCTAATCACCTCCAGTCACCTGCACCTCTCATCTCATCACCACCCAACGCACCCTAATCACCTCCAGTCACCTGCACCTCATCATCTCATCACCACCCAACGCACCCTAATCACCTCCAGTCACCTGCACCTCATCATCTCATCACCACCCAACGCACCCTAATCACCTCCAGTCACCTGCAGCTCATCACCACCCCAACGCACCCTAATCACCTCCAGTCACCTGCACCTCATCATCTCATCACCACCCAACGCACCCTAATCACCTCCAGTCACCTGCACCTCATCATCTCATCACCACCCAACGCACCCTAATCACCTCCAGTCACCTGCACCTCATCATCTCATCACCACCCAACGCACCCTAATCACCTCCAGTCACTGCACCTCATCATCTCATCACCACCCAACGCACCCTAATCACCTCCAGTCACCTGCACCTCATCATCTCATCACCACCCAACGCACCCTAATCACCTCCAGTCACCTGCACCTCATCATCTCATCACCACCCTACGCACCCTAATCACCTCCAGTCACCTGCACCTCATCATCTCATCACCACCCAACGCACCCTAATCACCTCCAGTCACCTGCACCTCTCATCTCATCACCACCCAACGCACCCTAATCACCTCCAGTCACCTGCACCTCATCATCTCATCACCACCCAACGCACCCTAATCACTCCAGTCACCTGCACCTCATCATCTCATCACCACCCAACGCAACCCTAATCACCTCCAGTCACCTGCACCTCATCATCTCATCACCACCCAACGCACCCTAATCACCTCCAGTCACCTGCAGCCTCATCATCTCATCACCACCCAACGCACCCTAATCACCTCCAGTCACCTGCAGCTCATCATCTCATCACCACCCAACGCACCCTAATCACCTCCAGTCACCTGCAGCCTCATCATCTCATCACCACCCAACGCACCCTAATCACCTCCAGTCACCTGCACCTCATCATCTCATCACCACCCAACGCACCCTAATCACTCCAGTCACCTGCACCTCATCATCTCATCACAAACCCAACGCACCCTAATCACCTCCAGTCACCTGCACCTCATCATCTCATCACCACCCAACGCACCCTAATCACCTCCAGTCACCTGCACCTCATCATCTCATCACCACCCAACGCACCCTAATCACCTCCAGTCACCTGCAGCTCATCATCTCATCACCACCCAACGCACCCTAATCACCTCCAGTCACCTGCACCTCATCATCTCATCACCACCCAACGCACCCTAATCACCTCCAGTCACCTGCACCTCATCATCTCATCACCACCCAACGCACCCTAATCACCTCCAGTCACCTGCACCTCATCATCTCATCACCACCCAACGCACCCTAATCACCTCCAGTCAACTGCACCTCATCATCTCATCACCACCCAACGCACCCTAATCACCTCCAGTCACCTGCAGCCTCATCATCTCATCACCACCCAACGCACCCTAATCACCTCCAGTCACCTGCAGCCTCATCATCTCATCACCACCCAACGCCACCCTAATCACCTCCAGTCACCTGCACCTCATCATCTCATCACCACCCAACGCACCCTAATCACCTCCAGTCACCTGCAGCCTCATCATCTCATCACCACCCAACGCACCCTAATCACCTCCAGTCACCTGCTCCTCATCATCTCATCACCACCCAACGCACCCTAATCACCTCCAGTCACCTGCAGCTCATCATCTCATCACCACCCAAGCACCCTAATCACCTCCAGTCACCTGCACCTCATCATCTCATCACACCAACCCACCCTAATCACCTCCAGTCACCTGCACTCCTCATCTCATCACACCCAACGCACCCCTAATCACCTCCAGTCACCTGCAGCTAAATCACACCACCCACACGCACCCTAATCACCTCCAGTCACCTGCACCTCATCATCTCATCACCACCCAACGCACCCTAATCACCTCCAGCTCACCTGCACCTCATCATCTCATCACCACCCAACGCACCCTAATCACCTCCAGTCACCTGCACCTCATCATCTCATCACCACCCAACGCACCCTAATCACCTCCAGTCACACTGCAGCTCATCATCTCATCACCACCCAACGCACCCTAATCACCTCCAGTCACCTGCAGCTCATCATCTCATCACCAACCCAACGCACCCTAATCACCTCCAGTCACCTGCAGCTCATCATCTCATCACCACCCAACGCACACCTAATCACCTCCAGTCACCTGCACCTCATCATCTCATCACCACCCAACGCACCCTAATCACCTCCAGTCACCTGCACCTCATCATCTCCATCACCACCCAACGCACCCTAATCACCTCCAGTCACCTGCACCTCATCATCTCACCACCACCCAACGCACCCTAATCACCTCCAGTCACCTGCACCTCATCATCTCATCACCACCCAAACGCACCCTAATCACCTCCAGTCACCTGCACCTCATCATCTCATCACCACCCAACGCACCCTAATCACCTCCAGTCACCTGCACCTCATCATCTTCCCCAAAAACAAAACAAATCACCACCCCCAACGCACCCTAATCACCTCCAGTCACCTGCACCTCATCATCTCATCACCTCCCCAACGCACCCTAATCACTCCAGTCACCTGCAGCTCATCATCTCATCACCACCCAATGCACCCTAATCACCTCCAGTCACCTGCAGCTCATCATCTCATCACCACCCAATGCACCCTAATCACCTCCAGTCACCTGCACCTCATCATCTCATCACCACCCAACGCACCCTAATCACCTCCAGTCACCTGCAGCTCATCATCTCATCACCACCCATCGCACCCTAATCACCTCCAGTCACCTGCACCTCATCATCTCATCACCACCCAACGCAACCTAATCACCTCCAGTCACCTGCAGCTCATCATCTCATCACCACCCAACGCACCCTAATCACGGCCCAGTCACCTGCACCTCATCATCTCATCACCACCCAACGCACCCTAATCACCTCCAGTCCACCTGCACTCATCATCTCATCACTACCCAACGCACCCTAATCACCTCCAGTCACCTGCACCTCATCATCTCATCACCACCCAACGCACCCTAATCACCTCCAGTCACCTGCACCTCATCATCTCATCACCACCCAACGCACCCTAATCACCTCCAGTCACCTGCACCTCATCATCTCATCACCACCCAACGCACCCTAATCACCTCCAGTCACCTGCACTCATCATCTCATCACCACCCAACGCACCCTAATCACCTCCAGTCACCTGCACCTCATCATCTCATCACCACCCAACGCACCCTAATCACCTCCAGTCACCTGCACCTCATCATCTCATCACCACCCAACGCACCCTAATCACCTCCAGTCACCTGCAGCTCATCATCTTCTCATCACCACCCAACGCACCCTAATCACCTCCAGTCACCTGCACCTCATCATCTCATCACCACCCAACGCACCCTAATCACCTCCAGTCACCTGCACCTCATCATCTCATCACCACCCAACCGCACCCTAATCACCTCCAGTCACCTGCACCTCATCATCTCATCACCACCCAACGCACCCTAATCACTCCAGTCACCTGCAGCTCATCATCTCATCACCACCCAACGCACCCTAATCACCTCCAGTCACCTGCAGCTCATCATCTCATCACCACCCAATCGCACCCTAATCACCTCCAGTCACCTGCACCTCATCATCTCATCACCACCCAACGCACCCTAATCACCTCCAGTCACCTGCAGCCCATCATCTCATCACCACCCAACGCACCCTAATCACCTCCAGTCACCTGCAACTCATCATCTCATCACCACCCAACGCACCCTAATCACCTCCAGTCACCTGCACCTCATCATCTCATCACCACCCAACGCACCCTAATCACCTCCAGTCACCTGCAGCTCATCTCATCACACCCAACGCACCCTATATCACCTCCAGTCACCTGCCACCTCATCATCTCATCACCACCCAACGCACCCTAATCACCTCCAGTCACCTGCACCTCATCATCTCATCACCACCCAACGCACCCTAATCACCTCCAGTCACCTGCACCTCATCATCTCATTCACCACCCAACGCACCCTAATCACCTCCAGTCACCTGCACCTCATCATCTCATCACCACCCAACGCACCCTAATCACCTCCAGTCACCTGCACCTCATCATCTCATCACCACCCAACGCTACCCTAATCACCTCCAGTCACCTGCACCTCTTCATCTCATCACCACCCAACGCACCCTAATCACCTCCAGTCACCTGCAGCTCATCATCTCATCACCACCCATACGCACCCTAATCAGTCATCCAGTCACCTGCACCTCATCATCTCATCACCACCCAACGCACCCTAATCACCTCCAGTCACCTGCAGCTCATCTCTCATCACCACCCAAGCCAGCCCTAATCACCTCCAGTCACCTGCAGCCTCATCATCTCATCACCACCCAAAGCACCCTAATCACCTCCAGTCACCTGCACCTCATTCATCTCATCACCACCCAACGCACCCTAATCACCTCCAGTCACCTGCAGCTCATCATCTCATCACCACCCAACGCACCCCTAATCACCTCCAGTCACCTGCACCTCATCAATCTCTCACCACCCAACGCACACCTAATCACCTCCAGTCACCTGCACCTCATCATCTCATCACCACCCAAACGCACCCTAATCACCTCCAGTCACCTGCACCTCATCATCTCATCACCACCCAACGCACCCTAATCACCTCCAGTCACCTGCACCTCATCATCTCATCACACCCAACGCACCCTAATCACCTCCAGTCACCTGCACCTCATCATCTCATCACCACCCAACGCACCCTAATCACCTCCAGTCACCTGCCACCTCATCATCTCATCACCACCCAACGCACCCTAATCACTCACTCCAGTCACCTGCACCTCATCATCTCAGCAACCACCCATCGCTACCCTAATCACCTCCAGTCACCTGCACCTCATCATCTCATCACCACCAAAGCACCCTAATCACCTCCAGTCACCTGCAGCCTCATCACTCACACCCACCCAACGCACCCTAATCACCTCCCTGTCACCTGCACCTCATCATCTCACACCACCAACGCACCCCTAATCACCTCCAGTCACCTTGCACCTCATCATCTACATCACCACCCAACGCACCCTAATCACCGCCAGTCACCTGCACCTCATCATCTCATCACCAACCAACCGCACCCTAATCACTCCCAGTCACCTGCACCTCATCATCTCATCACCACCCCAACGCACCCTAATCACCTCAGTCACCTGCACCTCATCATCTCATCACCACCCAACGCACCCTAATCACCTCCAGTCACCTGCAGCTCATCACTCATCACCACCCAACGCACCCTAATCACCTCCAGTCACCTGCAGCTCATCATCTCATCACCCACCCAACGCACACTAATCACCGGCCAGTCACCTGCAGCTCATCATCTCATCACCACCCAACGCACCCTAATCACCTCCAGTCACCTGCACCTCATCATCTCATCACCACCCAACGCACCCTAATCACCTCCAGTCACCTGCACTCTCATCTCACACACCCAAACGCACCCCTAAATCACTCCAGTCACCTGCACCTCATCATCTCATCACCACCCAACGCACCCTAAATCACCTCCAGTCACCTGCACCTCATCATCTCATCACCACCCAACGCACCCTAATCACATCCAGTCACCTGCACCTCATCATCTCATCACCACCCAACGCACCTAATCACTCCAGTCACCTGCACCTCCATCATCTCATCACCACCCAACGCACCCTAATCACCATCCAGTCACCTGACACCTCATCATCTCATCACCACCCAACGCACCCTAATCACCTCCAGTCACCTGCACCTCATCATCTCATCACCACCCAACGCACCCTAATCACCTCCAGTCACCTGCACCTCATCATCTCATCACCACCCAACGCACCCTAATCACCTCCAGTCACCTGCAGCTCATCATCTCATCACCACCCAACGCACCCTAATCACCTCCAGTCACCTGCACCTCATCATCTCATCACCACCCAACGCACCCTAATCACCTCCAGTCACCTGCAGCTCATCATCTCATCACCACCCAACGCACCCTAATCACCTCCAGTCACCTGCACCTCATCATCTCATCACCACCCAACGCAACCCTAATCACCTCCAGTCACCTGCACCTCATCATCTCATCACCACCCAACGCACCCTAATCACCTCCAGTCACCTGCACTCATCATCTCATCACCACCCAACGCACCCTAATCACCTCCAGTCACCTGCACCTCTTCATCTCATCACCACCCAACGCATCCCTAATCACCTCCAGTCACCTGCACCTCATCATCTCATCACCACCCAACGCACCCTAATCACCTCCAGTCACCTGCACCTCATCATCTCATCACCACCCAACGCACCCTAATCACCTCCAGTCACCTGCACCTCATCATCTCATCACCACCCAACGCACCCTAATCACTCCAGTCACCTGCAGCTCATCATCTCATCACCACCCAACGCACCCTAATCACCTCCAGTCACCTGCACCTCATCATCTCATCACCACCCAATGCACCCTAATCACCTCCAGTCACCTGCACCTCATCATCTCATCACCACCCAACGCACCCTAATCACCTCCAGTCACCTGCAGCTCATCATCTCATCACCACCCAACGCACCCTAATCACCTCCAGTCACCTGCACCTCATCATCTCATCACCACCCAACGCACCCTAATCACCTCCAGTCACCTGCACCTCATCATCTCATCACCACCCAACGCACCCTAATCACCTCCAGTCACCTGCCCTCTCATCTCATCACCACCCAACGCACCCTAATCACCTCCAGTCACCTGCACCTCATCATCTCATCACCACCCAACGCACCCTAATCACCTCCAGTCACCTGCACCTCATCATCTCATCACCACCCAACGCACCCTAATCACCTCCAGTCACCTGCACGCTCATCATCTCATCACCACCCAACGCACCCTAATCACCTCCAGTCACCTGCACCTCATCATCTCATCACCACCCAACGCACCCTAATCACCTCCAGTCACCTGCACCTCATCATCTCATCACCACCCAACGCACCCTAATCACCTCCAGTCACCTGCAGCCTCATCATCTCATCACCACCCAACGCACCCTAATCACCTCCAGTCACCTGCAGCCTCATCATCTCATCACCACCCAACGCACCCTAATCACCTCCAGTCACCTGCAGCTCATCATCTCATCACCACCCAACGCACCCTAATCACCTCCAGTCACCTGCACCTCATCATCTCATCACCACCCAACGCACCCTAATCACCTCCAGTCACCTGCAGCTCATCATCTCATCACCACCCAACGCACCCTAATCACCTCCAGTCACCTGCACCTCATCATCTCATCACCACCCAACGCAACCCTATTCACCTCCAGTCACCTGCACCTCATCACTATCACCACCCAACGCACCCTAATCACCTCCAGTCACCTGCCTACCTGATCATCTCATCACCACCCAACGCACCCTAATCACCTCCAGCTCACCTGCACCTCATCATCTCATCACCACCCAACGCACCCTAATCACCTCCCAGTCACCTGCAGCTCATCATCTCATCACCACCCAACGCACCCTAATCACCTCCAGTCACCTGCACCTCATCATCTAATCACCACCCAACGCACCCTAATCACCTCCAGTCACCTGCACGCTCATCATCTCATCACCACCCAACGCACCCTAATCACCTCCAGTCACCTGCATCCTCATCATCTCATCTCCACCCACGCACCCTAATCACCTCCAGTCACCTGCACGCTCATCATCTCATCACCACCCAACGCACCCTAATCACCTCCAGTCACCTGCACCCTCATCATCTCATCACCACCCAACGCACCCTAATCACCTCCAGTCACCTGCAGCCTCATCATCTCATCACCACCCAACGCACCCTAATCACCTCCAGTCACCTGCACCTCATCATCTCATCACCACCCAACGCACCCTAATCACCTCCAGTCACCTGCAGCTCATCATCTCATCACCACCCAACGCACCCTAATCACCTCCAGTCACCTGCAGCTCATCATCTCATCACCACCCAACGCACCCTAATCACCTCCAGTCACCTGCAGCTCATCATCTCATCACCACCCAACGCACCCTAATCACCTCCAGTCACCTGCACCTCATCATCTCATCACCACCCCAACGCACCCTAATCACCTCCAGTCACCTGCAGCCTCATCATCTCATCACCACCCAACGCACCCTAATCACCTCCAGTCACCTGCACCTCATCATCTCATCACCACCCAACGCACCCTAATCACCTCCAGTCACCTGCACCTCATCATCTCATCACCACCCAACGCACCCTAATCACCTCCAGTCACCTGCACCTCATCATCTCATCACCACCCAACGCACCCTAATCACCTCCAGTCACCTGCAGCTCATCATCTCATCACCACCCAACGCACCCTAATCACCTCCAGTCACCTGCACCTCATCATCTCATCACCACCCAACGCACCCTAATCACCTCCAGTCACCTGCAGCTCATCACCACCCAACGCACCCTAATCACCTCCAGTCACCTGCACCTCATCATCTCATCACCACCCAACGCACCCTAATCACCTCCAGTCACCTGCACCTCATCATCTCATCACCACCCAACGCACCCTAATCACCTCCAGTCACCTGCACCTCATCATCTCATCACCACCCAACGCACCCTAATCACCTCCAGTCACCTGCAGCTCATCATCTCATCACCACCCAACGCACCCTAATCACCTCCAGTCACCTGCAGCTCATCATCTCATCACCACCCAACGCACCCTAATCACCTCCAGTCACCTGCACCTCATCATCTCATCACCACCCAACGCACCCTAATCACCTCCAGTCACCTGCACCTCATCATCTCATCACCACCCAACGCACCCTAATCACCTCCAGTCACCTGCACCTCATCATCTCATCACCACCCAACGCACCCTAATCACCTCCAGTCACCTGCACCTCATCATCTCATCACCACCCAACGCACCCTAATCACCTCCAGTCACCTGCACCTCATCATCTCATCACCACCCAACGCACCCTAATCACCTCCAGTCACCTGCACCTCATCATCTCATCACCACCCAACGCACCCTAATCACCTCCAGTCACCTGCACCTCATCATCTCATCACCACCCAACGCACCCTAATCACCTCCAGTCACCTGCACCTCATCATCTCATCACCACCCAACGCACCCTAATCACCTCCAGTCACCTGCACCTCATCATCTCATCACCACCCAACGCACCCTAATCACCTCCAGTCACCTGCACCTCATCATCTCATCACCACCCAACGCACCCTAATCACCTCCAGTCACCTGCAAGCTCATCATCTCATCACCACCCAACGCACCCTAATCACCTCCAGTCACCTGCACCTCATCATCTCATCACCACCCAACGCACCCTAATCACCTCCAGTCACCTGCAGCCTCATCATCTCATCACCACCCAACGCACCCTAATCACCTCCAGTCACCTGCAGCTCATCATCTCATCACCACCCAACGCACCCTAATCACCTCCAGTCACCTGCACCTCATCATCTCATCACCACCCAACGCACCCTAATCACCTCCAGTCACCTGCACCTCATCATCTCATCACCACCCAACGCACCCTAATCACCTCCAGTCACCTGCAGCCTCATCATCTCATCACCACCCAACGCACCCTAATCACCTCCAGTCACCTGCACCCTCATCATCTCATCACCACCCAACGCACCCTAATCACCTCCAGTCACCTGCACCTCATCATCTCATCACCACCCAACGCACCCTAATCACCTCCAGTCACCTGCACCTCATCATCTCATCACCACCCAACGCACCCTAATCACCTCCAGTCACCTGCAGCCTCATCATCTCATCACCACCCAACGCACCCTAATCACCTCCAGTCACCTGCACCTCATCATCTCATCACCACCCAACGCACCCTAATCACCTCCAGTCACCTGCACCTCATCATCTCATCACCACCCAACGCACCCTAATCACCTCCAGTCACCTGCACCTCATCATCTCATCACCACCCAACGCACCCTAATCACCTCCAGTCACCTGCAGCTCATCATCTCATCACCACCCAACGCACCCTAATCACCTCCAGTCACCTGCACCTCATCATCTCATCACCACCCAACGCACCCTAATCACCTCCAGTCACCTGCAGCCTCATCATCTCATCACCACCCAACGCACCCTAATCACCTCCAGTCACCTGCACCTCATCATCTCATCACCACCCAACGCACCCTAATCACCTCCAGTCACCTGCACCTCATCATCTCATCACCACCCAACGCACCCTAATCACCTCCAGTCACCTGCACCTCATCATCTCATCACCACCCAACGCACCCTAATCACCTCCAGTCACCTGCCCCTCCTCATCTCATCACCACCCAACGCACCCTAATCACCTCCAGTCACCTGCAGCCTCATCATCTCATCACCACCCAACGAACCCTAATCACCTCCAGTCACCTGCACTCATCATCTCATCACCACCCAACGCACCCTAATCACCTCCAGTCACCTGCACCTCATCATCTCATCACCACCCAACGCACCCTAATCACCTCCAGTCACCTGCACCTCATCATCTCATCACCACCCAACGCACCCTAATCACCTCCAGTCACCTGCACCTCATCATCTCATCACTACCCAACGCACCCTAATCACCTCCAGTCAACTGCACCTCATCATCTCATCACCACCCAACGCACCCTAATCACCTCCAGTCACCTGCACCTCATCATCTCATCACCACCCAACGCACCCTAATCACCTCCAGTCACCTGCACCCTCATCATCTCATCACCACCCAACGCACCCTAATCACCTCCAGTCACCTGCACCTCATCATCTCATCACCACCCAACGCACCCTAATCACCTCCAGTCACCTGCAGCTCATCATCTCATCACCACCCAACGCACCCTAATCACCTCCAGTCACCTGCACCTCATCATCTCATCACCACCCAACGCACCCTAATCACCTCCAGTCACCTGCACCTCATCATCTCATCACCACCCAACGCACCCTAATCACCTCCAGTCACCTGCACCTCATCATCTCATCACCACCCAACGCACCCTAATCACCTCCAGTCACCTGCACCTCATCATCTCATCACCACCCAACGCACCCTAATCACCTCCAGTCACCTGCACCTCATCATCTCATCACCACCCAACGCACCCTAATCACCTCCAGTCACCTGCAGCCTCATCATCTCATCACCACCCAACGCACCCTAATCACCTCCAGTCACCTGCACCTCATCATCTCATCACCACCCAACGCACCCTAATCACCTCCAGTCACCTGCACCTCATCATCTCATCACCACCCAACGCACCCTAATCACCTCCAGTCACCTGCACCTCATCATCTCATCACCACCCAACGCACCCTAATCACCTCCAGTCACCTGCAGCTCATCATCTCATCACCACCCAACGCACCCTAATCACCTCCAGTCACCTGCACCTCATCATCTCATCACCACCCAACGCACCCTAATCACCTCCAGTCACCTGCACCTCATCATCTCATCACCACCCAACGCACCCTAATCACCTCCAGTCACCTGCACCTCATCATCTCATCACCACCCAACGCACCCTAATCACCTCCAGTCACCTGCACCTCATCATCTCATCACCACCCAACGCACCCTAATCACCTCCAGTCACCTGCACCTCATCATCTCATCACCACCCAACGCACCCTAATCACCTCCAGTCACCTGCACCTCATCATCTCATCACCACCCAACGCACCCTAATCACCTCCAGTCACCTGCACCTCATCATCTCATCACCACCCAACGCACCCTAATCACCTCCAGTCACCTGCACCTCATCATCTCATCACCACCCAACGCACCCTAATCACCTCCAGTCACCTGCACCTCATCATCTCATCACCACCCAACGCACCCTAATCACCTCCAGTCACCTGCACCTCATCATCTCATCACCACCCAACGCACCCTAATCACCTCCAGTCACCTGCACCTCATCATCTCATCACCACCCAACGCACCCTAATCACCTCCAGTCACCTGCACCTCATCATCTCATCACCACCCAACGCACCCTAATCACCTCCAGTCACCTGCACCTCATCATCTCATCACCACCCAACGCACCCTAATCACCTCCAGTCACCTGCACCTCATCATCTCATCACCACCCAACGCACCCTAATCACCTCCAGTCACCTGCACCTCATCATCTCATCACCACCCAACGCACCCTAATCACCTCCAGTCACCTGCAGCCTCATCATCTCATCACCACCCAACGCACCCTAATCACCTCCAGTCACCTGCACCTCATCATCTCATCACCACCCAACGCACCCTAATCACCTCCAGTCACCTGCACCTCATCATCTCATCACCACCCAACGCACCCTAATCACCTCCAGTCACCTGCACCTCATCATCTCATCACCACCCAACGCACCCTAATCACCTCCAGTCACCTGCAGCTCATCATCTCATCACCACCCAACGCACCCTAATCACCTCCAGTCACCTGCACCTCATCATCTCATCACCACCCAACGCACCCTAATCACCTCCAGTCACCTGCAGCTCATCATCTCATCACCACCCAACGCACCCTAATCACCTCCAGTCACCTGCACCTCATCATCTCATCACCACCCAACGCACCCTAATCACCTCCAGTCACCTGCAGCTCATCATCTCATCACCACCCAACGCACCCTAATCACCTCCAGTCACCTGCAGCTCATCATCTCATCACCACCCAACGCACCCTAATCACCTCCAGTCACCTGCACCTCATCATCTCATCACCACCCAACGCACCCTAATCACCTCCAGTCACCTGCACCTCATCATCTCATCACCACCCAACGCACCCTAATCACCTCCAGTCACCTGCACCTCATCATCTCATCACCACCCAACGCACCCTAATCACCTCCAGTCACCTGCACCTCATCATCTCATCACCACCCAACGCACCCTAATCACCTCCAGTCACCTGCACCTCATCATCTCATCACCACCCAACGCACCCTAATCACCTCCAGTCACCTGCACCTCATCATCTCATCACCACCCAACGCACCCTAATCACCTCCAGTCACCTGCACCTCATCATCTCATCACCACCCAACGCACCCTAATCACCTCCAGTCACCTGCACCTCATCATCTCATCACCACCCAACGCACCCTAATCACCTCCAGTCACCTGCACCTCATCATCTCATCACCACCCAACGCACCCTAATCACCTCCAGTCACCTGCACCTCATCATCTCATCACCACCCAACGCACCCTAATCACCTCCAGTCACCTGCACCTCATCATCTCATCACCACCCAACGCACCCTAATCACCTCCAGTCACCTGCACCTCATCATCTCATCACCACCCAACGCACCCTAATCACCTCCAGTCACCTGCACCTCATCATCTCATCACCACCCAACGCACCCTAATCACCTCCAGTCACCTGCACCTCATCATCTCATCACCACCCAACGCACCCTAATCACCTCCAGTCACCTGCACCTCATCATCTCATCACCACCCAACGCACCCTAATCACCTCCAGTCACCTGCAGCTCATCATCTCATCACCACCCAACGCACCCTAATCACCTCCAGTCACCTGCACCTCATCATCTCATCACCACCCAACGCACCCTAATCACCTCCAGTCACCTGCAGCCTCATCATCTCATCACCACCCAACGCACCCTAATCACCTCCAGTCACCTGCACCTCATCATCTCATCACCACCCAACGCACCCTAATCACCTCCAGTCACCTGCACCTCATCATCTCATCACCACCCAACGCACCCTAATCACCTCCAGTCACCTGCACCTCATCATCTCATCACCACCCAACGCACCCTAATCACCTCCAGTCACCTGCAGCCTCATCATCTCATCACCACCCAACGCACCCTAATCACCTCCAGTCACCTGCACCTCATCATCTCATCACCACCCAACGCACCCTAATCACCTCCAGTCACCTGCACCTCATCATCTCATCACCACCCAACGCACCCTAATCACCTCCAGTCACCTGCAGCCTCATCATCTCATCACCACCCAACGCACCCTAATCACCTCCAGTCACCTGCACCTCATCATCTCATCACCACCCAACGCACCCTAATCACCTCCAGTCACCTGCACCTCATCATCTCATCACCACCCAACGCACCCTAATCACCTCCAGTCACCTGCACCTCATCATCTCATCACCACCCAACGCACCCTAATCACCTCCAGTCACCTGCACCTCATCATCTCATCACCACCCAACGCACCCTAATCACCTCCAGTCACCTGCAGCCTCATCATCTCATCACCACCCAACGCACCCTAATCACCTCCAGTCACCTGCACCTCATCATCTCATCACCACCCAACGCACCCTAATCACCTCCAGTCACCTGCAGCTCATCATCTCATCACCACCCAACGCACCCTAATCACCTCCAGTCACCTGCACCTCATCATCTCATCACCACCCAACGCACCCTAATCACCTCCAGTCACCTGCACCTCATCATCTCATCACCACCCAACGCACCCTAATCACCTCCAGTCACCTGCACCTCATCATCTCATCACCACCCAACGCACCCTAATCACCTCCAGTCACCTGCACCTCATCATCTCATCACCACCCAACGCACCCTAATCACCTCCAGTCACCTGCAGCCTCATCATCTCATCACCACCCAACGCACCCTAATCACCTCCAGTCACCTGCAGCCTCATCATCTCATCACCACCCAACGCACCCTAATCACCTCCAGTCACCTGCACCTCATCATCTCATCACCACCCAACGCACCCTAATCACCTCCAGTCACCTGCAGCTCATCATCTCATCACCACCCAACGCACCCTAATCACCTCCAGTCACCTGCACCTCATCATCTCATCACCACCCAACGCACCCTAATCACCTCCAGTCACCTGCACCTCATCATCTCATCACCACCCAACGCACCCTAATCACCTCCAGTCACCTGCACCTCATCATCTCATCACCACCCAACGCACCCTAATCACCTCCAGTCACCTGCACCTCATCATCTCATCACCACCCAACGCACCCTAATCACCTCCAGTCACCTGCACCTCATCATCTCATCACCACCCAACGCACCCTAATCACCTCCAGTCACCTGCAGCTCATCATCTCATCACCACCCAACGCACCCTAATCACCTCCAGTCACCTGCACCTCATCATCTCATCACCACCCAACGCACCCTAATCACCTCCAGTCACCTGCACCTCATCATCTCATCACCACCCAACGCACCCTAATCACCTCCAGTCACCTGCACCTCATCATCTCATCACCACCCAACGCACCCTAATCACCTCCAGTCACCTGCACCTCATCATCTCATCACCACCCAACGCACCCTAATCACCTCCAGTCACCTGCAGCTCATCATCTCATCACCACCCAACGCACCCTAATCACCTCCAGTCACCTGCAGCCTCATCATCTCATCACCACCCAACGCACCCCTAATCACCTCCAGTCACCTGCACCTCATCATCTCATCACCACCCAACGCACCCTAATCACCTCCAGTCACCTGCAGCTCATCATCTCATCACCACCCAACGCACCCTAATCACCTCCAGTCACCTGCACCTCATCATCTCATCACCACCCAACGCACCCTAATCACCTCCAGTCACCTGCACCTCATCATCTCATCACCACCCAACGCACCCTAATCACCTCCAGTCACCTGCAGCTCATCATCTCATCACCACCCAACGCACCCTAATCACCTCCAGTCACCTGCACCTCATCATCTCATCACCACCCAACGCACCCTAATCACCTCCAGTCACCTGCACCTCATCATCTCATCACCACCCAACGCACCCTAATCACCTCCAGTCACCTGCACCTCATCATCTCATCACCACCCAACGCACCCTAATCACCTCCAGTCACCTGCACCTCATCATCTCATCACCACCCAACGCACCCTAATCACCTCCAGTCACCTGCACCTCATCATCTCATCACCACCCAACGCACCCTAATCACCTCCAGTCACCTGCACCTCATCATCTCATCACCACCCAACGCACCCTAATCACCTCCAGTCACCTGCACCTCATCATCTCATCACCACCCAACGCACCCTAATCACCTCCAGTCACCTGCACCTCATCATCTCATCACCACCCAACGCACCCTAATCACCTCCAGTCACCTGCAGCTCATCATCTCATCACCACCCAACGCACCCTAATCACCTCCAGTCACCTGCACCTCATCATCTCATCACCACCCAACGCACCCTAATCACCTCCAGTCACCTGCACCTCATCATCTCATCACCACCCAACGCACCCTAATCACCTCCAGTCACCTGCAGCTCATCATCTCATCACCACCCAACGCACCCTAATCACCTCCAGTCACCTGCACCTCATCATCTCATCACCACCCAACGCACCCTAATCACCTCCAGTCACCTGCACCTCATCATCTCATCACCACCCAACGCACCCTAATCACCTCCAGTCACCTGCACCTCATCATCTCATCACCACCCAACGCACCCTAATCACCTCCAGTCACCTGCACCTCATCATCTCATCACCACCCAACGCACCCTAATCACCTCCAGTCACCTGCACCTCATCATCTCATCACCACCCAACGCACCCTAATCACCTCCAGTCACCTGCACCTCATCATCTCATCACCACCCAACGCACCCTAATCACCTCCAGTCACCTGCACCTCATCATCTCATCACCACCCAACGCACCCTAATCACCTCCAGTCACCTGCAGCTCATCATCTCATCACCACCCAACGCACCCTAATCACCTCCAGTCACCTGCACCTCATCATCTCATCACCACCCAACGCACCCTAATCACCTCCAGTCACCTGCAGCCTCATCATCTCATCACCACCCAACGCACCCTAATCACCTCCAGTCACCTGCACCTCATCATCTCATCACCACCCAACGCACCCTAATCACCTCCAGTCACCTGCACCTCATCATCTCATCACCACCCAACGCACCCTAATCACCTCCAGTCACCTGCACCTCATCATCTCATCACCACCCAACGCACCCTAATCACCTCCAGTCACCTGCAGCCTCATCATCTCATCACCACCCAACGCACCCTAATCACCTCCAGTCACCTGCACCTCATCATCTCATCACCACCCAACGCACCCTAATCACCTCCAGTCACCTGCACCTCATCATCTCATCACCACCCAACGCACCCTAATCACCTCCAGTCACCTGCACCTCATCATCTCATCACCACCCAACGCACCCTAATCACCTCCAGTCACCTGCACCTCATCATCTCATCACCACCCAACGCACCCTAATCACCTCCAGTCACCTGCACCTCATCATCTCATCACCACCCAACGCACCCTAATCACCTCCAGTCACCTGCACCTCATCATCTCATCACCACCCAACGCACCCTAATCACCTCCAGTCACCTGCACCTCATCATCTCATCACCACCCAACGCACCCTAATCACCTCCAGTCACCTGCACCTCATCATCTCATCACCACCCAACGCACCCTAATCACCTCCAGTCACCTGCACCTCATCATCTCATCACCACCCAACGCACCCTAATCACCTCCAGTCACCTGCACCTCATCATCTCATCACCACCCAACGCACCCTAATCACCTCCAGTCACCTGCAGCTCATCATCTCATCACCACCCAACGCACCCTAATCACCTCCAGTCACCTGCAGCCTCATCATCTCATCACCACCCAACGCACCCTAATCACCTCCAGTCACCTGCACCTCATCATCTCATCACCACCCAACGCACCCTAATCACCTCCAGTCACCTGCACCTCATCATCTCATCACCACCCAACGCACCCTAATCACCTCCAGTCACCTGCACCTCATCATCTCATCACCACCCAACGCACCCTAATCACCTCCAGTCACCTGCACCTCATCATCTCATCACCACCCAACGCACCCTAATCACCTCCAGTCACCTGCACCTCATCATCTCATCACCACCCAACGCACCCTAATCACCTCCAGTCACCTGCACCTCATCATCTCATCACCACCCAACGCACCCTAATCACCTCCAGTCACCTGCACCTCATCATCTCATCACCACCCAACGCACCCTAATCACCTCCAGTCACCTGCACCTCATCATCTCATCACCACCCAACGCACCCTAATCACCTCCAGTCACCTGCACCTCATCATCTCATCACCACCCAACGCACCCTAATCACCTCCAGTCACCTGCAGCCTCATCATCTCATCACCACCCAACGCACCCTAATCACCTCCAGTCACCTGCAGCCTCATCATCTCATCACCACCCAACGCACCCTAATCACCTCCAGTCACCTGCAGCTCATCATCTCATCACCACCCAACGCACCCTAATCACCTCCAGTCACCTGCACCTCATCATCTCATCACCACCCAACGCACCCTAATCACCTCCAGTCACCTGCACCTCATCATCTCATCACCACCCAACGCACCCTAATCACCTCCAGTCACCTGCACCTCATCATCTCATCACCACCCAACGCACCCTAATCACCTCCAGTCACCTGCACCTCATCATCTCATCACCACCCAACGCACCCTAATCACCTCCAGTCACCTGCAGCCTCATCATCTCATCACCACCCAACGCACCCTAATCACCTCCAGTCACCTGCACCTCATCATCTCATCACCACCCAACGCACCCTAATCACCTCCAGTCACCTGCACCTCATCATCTCATCACCACCCAACGCACCCTAATCACCTCCAGTCACCTGCACCTCATCATCTCATCACCACCCAACGCACCCTAATCACCTCCAGTCACCTGCACCTCATCATCTCATCACCACCCAACGCACCCTAATCACCTCCAGTCACCTGCACCTCATCATCTCATCACCACCCAACGCACCCTAATCACCTCCAGTCACCTGCAGCCTCATCATCTCATCACCACCCAACGCACCCTAATCACCTCCAGTCACCTGCACCTCATCATCTCATCACCACCCAACGCACCCTAATCACCTCCAGTCACCTGCACCTCATCATCTCATCACCACCCAACGCACCCTAATCACCTCCAGTCACCTGCAGCTCATCATCTCATCACCACCCAACGCACCCTAATCACCTCCAGTCACCTGCACCTCATCATCTCATCACCACCCAACGCACCCTAATCACCTCCAGTCACCTGCACCTCATCATCTCATCACCACCCAACGCACCCTAATCACCTCCAGTCACCTGCACCTCATCATCTCATCACCACCCAACGCACCCTAATCACCTCCAGTCACCTGCAGCTCATCATCTCATCACCACCCAACGCACCCTAATCACCTCCAGTCACCTGCACCTCATCATCTCATCACCACCCAACGCACCCTAATCACCTCCAGTCACCTGCAGCTCATCATCTCATCACCACCCAACGCACCCTAATCACCTCCAGTCACCTGCCCCTCCTCATCTCATCACCACCCAACGCACCCTAATCACCTCCAGTCACCTGCACCTCATCATCTCATCACCACCCAACGCACCCTAATCACCTCCAGTCACCTGCACCTCATCATCTCATCACCACCCAACGCACCCTAATCACCTCCAGTCACCTGCACCTCATCATCTCATCACCACCCAACGCACCCTAATCACCTCCAGTCACCTGCACCTCATCATCTCATCACCACCCAACGCACCCTAATCACCTCCAGTCACCTGCAGCTCATCATCTCATCACCACCCAACGCACCCTAATCACCTCCAGTCACCTGCACCTCATCATCTCATCACCACCCAACGCACCCTAATCACCTCCAGTCACCTGCAGCTCATCATCTCATCACCACCCAACGCACCCTAATCACCTCCAGTCACCTGCAGCTCATCATCTCATCACCACCCAACGCACCCTAATCACCTCCAGTCACCTGCAGCTCATCATCTCATCACCACCCAACGCACCCTAATCACCTCCAGTCACCTGCACCTCATCATCTCATCACCACCCAACGCACCCTAATCACCTCCAGTCACCTGCACCTCATCATCTCATCACCACCCAACGCACCCTAATCACCTCCAGTCACCTGCACCTCATCATCTCATCACCACCCAACGCACCCTAATCACCTCCAGTCACCTGCACCTCATCATCTCATCACCACCCAACGCACCCTAATCACCTCCAGTCACCTGCAGCCTCATCATCTCATCACCACCCAAGCCACCCTAATCACCTCCGTCACCTGCACGTCATCATCTCATCACCACCCAACGCACCCTAATCACCTCCAGTCACCTGCACCCTCATTCATCTCATCACCACCCAACGCACCCTAATCACCTCCTGTCACCTGCAGCTCATGCATCTCATCACCACCCAACGCACCCTAATCACCTCCAGTCACCTGCAGCTCATCATTCATCACACCCAACGCACCCTAATCACCTCCAGTCACCTGCCCTCCTCATCACATCACACCCAACGCACCTAATCACCTCCAGTCACCTGCACCTCATCATCTCACCACCACCCAACGCACCCTAATCACCTCCAGTCACCCTGCACCTCATCATCTTATCACCACCCAACGCAACCCCCTTTCACCTCCAGTCACCTGCAGCTCATCACCACCCAACGCCACCCTAATCACCTCCAGTCACCTGCACCTCATCATCTCATCACCACCCAACGCACCCTAAATCACCCTCCAGTCACCTGCAGCTCATCATCTCACACCACCACCCAACGCACCCTAATCACCTCCAGTCACCTGCACCTCATCATCTCATCACCACCCAACGCACCCTAATCACCTCCAGTCACCTGCAGCTCATCATCTCATCACCACCCAACGCACCCTAATCACCTCCAGTCACCTGCAGCTCATCATCTCATCACCACCCAACGCACCCTAATCACCTCCAGTCACCTGCACCTCATCATCTCATCACCACCCAACGCACCCTAATCACCTCCAGTCACCTGCAGCTCATCACCACCCAACGCACCCTAATCACCTCCAGTCACCTGCAGCTCATCATCTCATCACCACCCAACGCACCCTAATCACCTCCAGTCACCTGCACCTCATCATCTCATCACCACCCAACGCACCCTAATCACCTCCAGTCACCTGCACCTCATCATCTCATCACCACCCAACGCACCCTAATCACCTCCAGTCACCTGCACCTCATCATCTCACCACCACCCAACGCACCCTAATCACCTCCAGTCACCTGCACCTCATCATCTCATCACCACCCAACGCACCCTAATCACCTCCAGTCACCTGCACCTCATCATCTCATCACCACCCAACGCACCCTAATCACCTCCTGCACCTCATCATCTCACCACCACCCAACGCACCCTAATCACCTCCAGTCACCTGCACCTCATCATCTCATCACCACCCAACGCACCCTAATCACCTCCTGCACCTCATCATCTCATCACCACCCAACGCACCCTAATCACCTCCTGCACCTCATCATCTCACCACCACCCAACGCACCCTAATCTATATAGCCCTGGACTGTTGGTTTATTGTTGTGTGTAATTGTTAGCGTTGTGTCGTTTACTCGCTTTCTGTTAAGTAAACCTTTACCTTGTTGATTCCTGCGTCTGCGTCCTGCCTCTTCGTTTACTCAGTACTCGTCACACATACCTTGTTTAGAAGCCCAATGACCCAAGATAGAATGCATCATGACAATTTACATAGATATACATACTGACGCGCTTGGGAAAGAGTGAAGACAGGTTTGAGCAGCTGATAAATTGGCGATATAGTTTGATGTTACACTCAACGGGAAACACACACAGAGTTCGGCTGTTTTACCTACAGTTAAAATTTGTTTCATTCAATTTCTAATCCGTATGGATGGACTAACATCCTAGTGCTGCGTAATATAACTCGCTAACATTGTGAATATTTAGTTGGAGAAAGGATTGTATGCTCGCATGTAGAGTACCAGTCAAACGTTTGGACACACCCACTCATTCAAGGGTTTTACTTTATTGTAGAACAATACTGAAGACATCAAAACTATGAAATAACACATATGGAATCATGTAGTAACCAAAAACATGTTAAACAAATCAAAATATGTTATATTTAAGATTCTTAAAATAGCCACACTTTGCCTTGATGACAGCTTTGCACATTCTTGGCATTCTCTCAACCAGCTTCATGAGGTAGTCACCTGGAATGTATTTAATTTAACAGGTGTGCCTTCTTAAAAGTTAATTTGTGGAATTTAATGCGTTTGAGCCAATCAGTTGTGTTGTGACAAGGTAGGGGGGGTATACAGAAGATAGCCCTATTTGGTAAAAGACCAAGTCCATATTATGTCAAGAACAGCTCAACTAAGCAAAGAGAAATGACAGTCCATCATTACTTTAAGACATGAAGGTCAATCAATACGGAACATTTCAAGAACTTTGAACGTGTCTTCAAGTGCAGTCGCAAAAACCATCAAGCACAATGATGAAACTGGCTCTAAAGAGGACCGCCACAGGAATGGAAGACCCAGAGTTACCTCTGCTGCAGAGGATAAGTCCATTAGAGTTACCAGCCTCAGAAATTGCTCCCCAAATAAATGCTTCACAGAGTTCAAGTAACAGACACATCTCAACAACAACTGTTCAGAGGAGACTGCGTGGATCAGGCCTTCATGGTCGAATTGCTGCAAAGAAACCACTACTAAAGGACACCAATAAGAAGAAGAGACTTGCTTGGGCCAAGAAACATGAGCAATGGACATTAGACCAGAGGAAATCTGTCCTTTGGTCTGGAGTCCAAATTGGAGATTTTTGGTTCCAACCGCTGTGTCTTTGTGAGACGCGGTGTGGGTGAACGGATGATCTCTGCATGTGTATTTCCCACCGTAAAGCATGGAGGAGGAGGTGTTATGGTGTGGGGGTGCTTTGCTGGTGACACTGGCCGTGATTTATTTAGAATTCAAGGCACATTTAACCAGCATGGCTACCACAGCATTCAGCAGCGATACGCCATCCCATCTGGTTTGGGCTTAGTGGGACTATCATTTTTCTTTTTCAACAGGACAATGACCCAACACACCTCCAGGCTGTCTAAGGGCTATTTTACCAAGAAGGAGAGGGATGGAGTGCTGCATCAGATGACCTGGCCTCCACAATCACCCGACCTCAACCAATTGAGATGGTTTGGGATGAGTCGGACCGCAGAGTGAAGGAAAAGCAGCCAACAAGTGCTCAGCATATGTGGGAACTCCTTCAAGACTGTTGGAAAAGCATTCCAGGTGAAGCTGGTTGAGAGAATGCCAAGAGTGTGCAAAGCTGTCATCAAGATAAAGGGTGGCTATTTGAAGAATCTCAAATATAAAATATATTTTGATTTGTTTAACTCTTTTTTGGTTACTAAATGATTCCATAAGTGTTATTTCATAGTTTTGATGTCTTCACTATTATTCTACAATGTAAAAAAAATTGTAATAAATAAAGAAAAACCCTTGAATGAGTAGATGTGTCCAAACTTTTGACTGGTACTGTAAATGTGTGTAAAATGGTTTAGTGTTGTTACTTCAGGGGGATTGGAAGTGGTGTATTAGTTTTTGTATAGTTAAATAGGTAGTAATATTGTCCTGTAGCTAATTGACCTTGGAATCTGTGATTTATTACCACAAATGTTATAAAAATCATGATTTTCAAGCATGTTTGGTGCCTGAGTTTGTACATATTCTCTGCAACAGTTCTCTGCCCCCCCCCCCCCCCACTATACAGTTATAATACAAGCCTACTGCTAATGTGAGTTTACGCAGGTCCAATATAATCCAAAGGATGGCAGCCTGAAATCCAAATCCTGCTATATTGCATGTGACTAGAACGTTGCAAAACATGAATTTGTGATCTAGGCTGCCACACTTTGGATTGTTTTGGAACTGCACAGTGCGCGCAGCATGACAGGCTAATGTTAGTTGGTCAGCACATGCTCGGAGTCCTGGTAATCCATCTGGCCCTGCGGCCTTGTGAATGTTGAGCTGTTTAAAGGTCTTACTCACATCGGCTTAGTGCTAGCATCAGTTTGTGGTGGTAAATAGACAGCTACGGAAAATATAGATGAAAACTCTCTTGGTAGATAGTGTGATCTACAGCTTATCAGAAGATACTCTACCTCAGGCGAGCAAATCCTGGAGTCTTTCCTTCATATTTGATTTTGCGCACCAGCTGTTATTGACAAATAGACCCAGACCGCCACCTTTCGTCTTACCGGAGTCAGCTGTTCTGTCTTACCGGAGGCAGCTGTTCTGTCTTACCGGAGTCAGCTGTTCTGTCTTACCGAAGGCAGCTGTTCTGTCTTACCGGAGTCAGCTGTTCTGTCTTACCGGAGGCAGCTGTTCTGTCTTACCGGAGTCAGCTGTTCTGTCTTACCGGAGGCAGCTGTTCTGTCTTACCGGAGTCAGCTGTTCTGTCTCACTGAAAAACCAGTCAACTGTGTATTATCCATGTCGTCCTTCAGCCACGACTCGATGAAACATAAGATGTTACAGTTTTTAATGTCTCGTTGGTAGGATAGTCTTGAACGGAGTTCATCCAGTTCATTTTCCACGTTGGCCAATAGGACGGATGATAGAGGTGGGTTACCCACTCCCTGACGAATTCCCACAAGGCACCTGGACCTGCGTCCCCTGTATCGGCATCTTCTCTTCATGCGAATGACGGGGAATTGGGCCTGGTCCGGTATCTGGAGTAAATCATTTGCGTCCGACTCGATAAAGAAAAAATCTTTGTCCAGTTTGAGGTGAGTTATCGCTGTTCTGATATCCAGAAGCTCTTTTCGTTCATAAGAGACGGTGGCAGAAACATTATGTACAAAATTAGTTGCAAACAATGCGAAAAAAAAACGCACAAAATAGCATAATTGTTTAGGAGCCCATAAAACGGCAGCCATCTCCTCTGGCGCCATTAACACCATATTCCATGGGTTTACTGACCACAATCCATTTAATTCATATTAAGAAGTGTTAATTATTTGGCTTCAGGAGAGCACAGCGCATGTAAGAGATGTTCTCTGCTAGCATGCGAGGCCAAGAATGCGGGGCGCTTCATTTCAGTTGTGCAGGGATCAAATCCCCCTCTCCCCCAGCCCCAGGCCTTCAGGGCTGAGCCCCGGGTGTTCTGAATGTCTAGTGACATCCCTGATGTAGTGGAAGTCTGAATACCAAATTCTGAGAAGTGCGTAGGAAAGGCGTGCATTTCCTAATCGGGCCAATGATGATTAAAATGCATTGTGTTCTAGCAGGTCTGAAGCCGAAGAGAGGAGGCAATCCAGCTGCAGTCACAGCCTTCCAGTCTTCTTAACACAAAATTAATTTGACAGGTTTGCATTAAGGCAGCTGATCAATATCCACTTACAACTGTGAGGGCTAAGAGAAGAAACAGAACTGACTGCTAGGTTATGAGATGAGAAAGAATCCCCTGGTCTCGGTGTCTCTAAGCTCTGTGTTACATCAGTGCTCTGACCTCCAGCCATTGATCGGCTGCAGTTAACATGACAAAAGGCCTGGAAGTTATACCACAATGTAGCTACCAGGGAACAATCAACCCACTTGCACTAAACGTTTGATGGACTGACTAGCATTTCTTGGCCTATGTACAAGAAAATAGAAAAAAAAAACATATTTTCTCTCTTCTGGAAATGAAATAGAGTGGCTGAGTTCTGACAGGACCTCTCTGCTCATGCATCTTAACAGGAGAGGAGGAGAGTAGTAGAGGGGGAGAGGGTAGGAGATGAGAGAGGAGGAGAAGTGGAGAGGGAGAGGAGGAGAGGAGAGAGGAGGAGGAGAGGAGAGGGGAGAGGAGGAGGAGTGGAGAGGAAAGGGGAGGAGGGGAGGGAAGGGGAGGAGGAGAGGGGAGGAGTGAGGAGAAGAGGGGAAGGAGGAGAGGAGAGAGGAGGAGAGGGGCGAGAAGGAGAGGAGAGGGGAGGAGAGGAGAGGAGAGGAGAGAGGAGAGGAGAGAGGAAGAGAGGGGAGAGAAGGAGAGGGGAGAAGAGGAGAGGAGAGAGGAGGAGAGGAGAGAGGAGGAGAGGAGAGAGGAGAGAGAGGTGGAGAAGTGGAGAGGAGAGAGAAGGAGAGGGGCGAGAAGGAGAGAGAACTTGGTTCTATATTTCAATCTCAACTTGATCCTATATTTCAATCTCAACTTGATCCTATATTTCAATCTCAACTTGGTCCTATATTTCAATCTCAACTTGATCCTATATTTCAATCTCAACTTGATCTAACGTTTCAATCTCAACTTGATCCAATGTTTCAATCTCAACTTGATCTAATATTACAATCTCAATTTGCTCAAATGTTTCAATCTTAACTTTATTTAATGTTTCAATCTCAATTTGATCTAATGTTTAAGTCTTAACTTGATCTAACGTTTCAATCTCAACTTGATCCAATGTTTCAATCTCAAAGTCAGATTTCAGACTACACTTGTATGCACGCTTGACTGTAAATCGATTTGGATAAAAGCGTCTGTTAAATGGTAAATATGAATATGCTTATGGTGATGATCATGATTATTATTGTAACATTTCTTTTAGAATGTTTTATATTTGTATTATTATACTTTGGCCATTACTCACGACCTCCCTCTCTTCCATTAATGCATGGGGTTAATATGGATATAGGATCTCCCATTAATGCATGGGGTTAATATGGATATAGGATCTCCCATTAATGCATGGTGTTAATATGGATATAGGATCTCCCATTAATGCATGAGGTTAATATGGAAAGAGGATCTCCCATTAATGCATTGCATATACTATGGATATAGGATCTCCCATTAATGCATGGGGTTAATATGGATATAGGATCTCCCATTAATGCATGGGGTTAATATGGATATAGGATCTCCCATTAATGCATGGTGTTAATATGGATATAGGATCTCCCATTAATGCATGAGGTTAATATGGAAATAGGATCTCCCATTAATGCATTGCATATACTATGGATATATAATCTCCCATTAATGCATTGGGTTAATATGGATATAGGATCTCCCATTAATGCATGGGGTTAATATGGAAATAGGATCTCCCATTAATGCATTGCATATACTATGGATATAGGATCTCCCATTAATGCATGGGGTTAATATATATATAGGATCTCCCATTAATGCACGGGGTTAATATGGATATAGGATCTCCCATTAATGCATGGTGTTAATATGGATATAGGATCTCCCATTAATGCATGGGGTTAATATGGATATAGGATCTCCCATTAATGCATGGGGTCAATATGGATATAGGATCTCCCATTAATGCATGAGGTTAATATGGAAATAGGATCTCCCATTAATGCATGGGGTTAATATGGATATAGGATCTCTATTAATGCATGGGGTTAATATGGATATAGGATCTCCCATTAATGCATGGGGTTAATATGGATATAGGATCTCCCATTAATGCATGAGGTTAATATGGAAATAGGATCTCCCATTAATGCATGGGGTTAATATGGATATAGGATCTCCCATTAATGCATGGGGTTAATGTGGATATAGGATCTCCCATTAATGCATGGGGTTAATGTGGATATAGGATCTCCCATTAATGCATGGGGTTAACATGGATATAGGATCTCCCATTAATGCATGGGGTTAATATGGATATAGGATCTCCCATTAATGCATGGGGTTAATATGGATATAGGATCTGCCATTAATGCATGGGGTTAATATGGAAATAGAATATCCCATTAATGCATGGGGTTAATATGGAAATAGAATATCCCATTAATGCATGGGGTTAATATGGATATAGGATCTCCCATTAATGCATGGGGTTAATATGGATATAGGATCTGCCATTAATGCATGGGGTTAATATGGAAATAGAATATCCCATTAATGCATGGGGTTAATATGGATATAGGATCTGCCATTAATGCATGGGGTTAATATGGAAATAGAATATCCCATTAATGCATGGGGTTAATATGGAAATAGAATATCCCATTAATGCATGGGGTTAATATGGAAATAGAATATCCCATTAATGCATGGGGTTAATATGGATATAGGATCTCCCATTAATGCATGGGGTTAATATGGAAATAGAATATCCCATTAATGCATGGGGTTAATATGGAAATAGAATATCCCATTAATGCATGGGGTTAATATGGAAATAGAATATCCCATTAATGCATGGGGTTAATATGGATATAGGATCTGCCATTAATGCATGGGGTTAATATGGAAATAGAATATCCCATTAATGCATGGGGTTAATATGGAAATAGAATATCCCATTAATGCATGGGGTTAATATGGAAATAGAATATCCCATTAATGCATGGGGTTAATATGGATATAGGATCTGCCATTAATGCATGGGGTTAATATGGAAATAGAATATCCCATTAATGCATGGGGTTAATATGGAAATAGAATATCCCATTAATGCATGGGGTTAATATGGAAATAGGGTTCTACCTTTGCTTTAAATCACGACACTTTATTTCACTACCTTCCAACATGGACTCTGGGGCCAACCTATCCACAGTAAGCTGCTTTGGTTTGGTTTCTAACATTATAGACATTCCCCTGTGTTATTTGCCCAGGATATTATCCAATGCTCTTAACGTTGTTCTCTAGGTTTCATTTGATAGTTTTCCTTTCTCTTTCTTGGAGAGCTGTGGGATTTTCTGCAACAGCAGTCTGCGACTCTATGCAGTTTCAGTGTTCCTTTTTCCTGGCCTCTCGCCTCTCTCATGTTCAGCCTATCCCTCTCTCCTGCTCAGCCTCTTGCCTCTCTCCTGTTCAGCCTCTTGCCTCTCTCCTGTTCAGCCTATCCCTCTCTCATGTTCAGTCTAACCCTCTCTCCTGTTCAGCCTATCCCTCTCTCCTGTTCAGCCTAACCCTCTCTCCTGTTCAGCCTAACCCTCTCTCCTGTTCAGCCTAACCCTCTCTCCTGTTCAGCCTAACCCTCTCTCCTGTTCAGCCTATCCCTCTCTCCTGTTCAGCCTAACCCTCTCTCCTGTTCAGCCTATCCCTCTCTCCTGTTCAGCCTATCCCTCTCTCCTGTTCAGCCTAACCCTCTCTCCTGTTCAGCCTAACCCTCTCTCCTGTTCAGCCTATCCCTCTCTCCTGTTCAGTCTAACCCTCTCTCCTGTTCAGCCTATCCCTCTCTCCTGTTCAGCCTAACCCTCTCTCCTGTTCAGCCTCTCGCCTCTCTCCTGTTCACGTTTAACCCTCTCTCATGTTCAGTCTATCCCTCTCTCCTGTTCAGCCTAACCCTCTCTCCTGTTCAGCCTATCCCTCTCTCCTGTTCAGCCTATCCCTCTCTCCTGTTCAGCCTATCCCTCTCTCCTGTTCAGCCTATCCCTCTCTCCTGTTCAGCCTATCCCTCTCTCCTGTTCAGCCTAACCCTCTCTCCTGTTCAGCCTATCCCTCTCTCCTGTTCAGCCTATCCCTCTCTCTTGTTCAGCCTATCCCTCTCTCATGTTCAGCCTAACCCTCTCTCCTGTTCAGCCTAACCCTTTCTCCTGTTCAGCCTATCCCTCTCTCCTGTTCAGTCTAACCCTCTCTCCTGTTCAGCCTCTCGCCTCTCTCCTGTTCAGCCTAACCCTCTCTCCTGTTCAGCCTAACCCTCTCTCTTGTTCAGTCTAACCCTCTCTCCTGTTCAGCCTATCCCTCTCTCCTGTTCAGCCTATTGATCTCTCCTGTTCAGCCTAACCCTCTCTCCTGTTCAGCCTATCCCTCTCTCCTGTTCAGCCTATCCCTAACTCCTGTTCAGCCTCTCGCCTCTTTCCTGTTCAGCATATCCCTCTCTCCTGTTCAGCCTATCCCTCTCTCCTCTTCAGCCTATACCTCTCTCCTGTTCAGCCTCTCGCCTCTCTCCTGTTCAGCCTAACCCTCTCTCCTGTTCAGCCTATCTTTGCTTTATCTTGGCCAGGTCGCAGTTGTAAATGAGAACTTGTTCTCAACTGGTTTACCTGGTTAAATAAAGGTGAAATAAAAATAAAAATAAAAAAATAAATAAAAAATCCCTCTCTCATGTTCAGCCTCTCATCTCTCTCCTGTTCAGCCTATCCCTCTCTCCTGTTCAGCCTATTGATCTCTCCTGTTCAGTCTAACCCTCTCTCCTGTTCAGCCTAACCCTCTCTCCTGTTCAGCCTAACCCTCTCTCATGTTCAGCATATCCCTCTCTCCTGTTCAGCCTATCCCTCTCTCCTCTTCAGCCTATCCCTCTCTCCTGTTCAGCCTCTCACCTCTCTCCTGTTCAGCCTAACCCTCTCTCCTGTTCAGCCTATCCCTCTCTCATGTTCAGCCTCTCGCCTCTCTCCTGTTCAGCCTAACCCTCTCTCCTGTTCAGCCTCTCGCCTCTTTCCTGTTCAGTCTAACCCTCTCTCCTGTTCAGCCTAACCCTCTCTCCTGTTCAGTCTATCCCTCTCTCATGTTCAGCCTAACCCTCTCTCCTGTTCAGTCTATCCCTCTCTCCTGTTCAGTCTAACCCTCTCTCCTTTTCAGCCACTCGCCTCTCTCCTGTTCAGCCTAACCCTCTCTCATGTTCAGCATATCCCTTTCTCCTGTTCAGCATATCCCTCTCTCCTGTTCAGCCTATCCCTCTCTCCTCTTCAGCCTATCCCTCTCTCCTGTTCAGCCTCTCACCTCTCTCCTGTTCAGCCTAACCCTCTCTCCTGTTCAGCCTATCCCTCTCTCCTGTTCAGTCTATCCCTCTCTCCTGTTCAGCCTAACCCTCTCTCCTGTTCAGCCTCTCGCCTCTTTCCTGTTCAGTCTAACCCTCTCTCCTGTTCAGCCTAACCCTCTCTCCTGTTCAGCCTATCCCTCTCTCATGTTCAGCCTAACCCTCTCTCCTGTTCAGCCTAACCCCCTCTCCTGTTCAGCCCATCCCTCTCTCCTGTTCAGCCTAACCCTCTCTCCTGTTCAGCCTAACCCTCTCTCCTGTTCAGCCTAACCCTCTCTCCTGTTCAGCCTATCCCTCTCTCCTGTTCAGCCTATCCCTCTCTCCTGTTCAGCCTAACCCTCTCTCCTGTTCAGCCTAACCCTCTCTCCTGATCAGCCTCTCGCCTCTCTCCTGTTCAGTTTAACCCTCTCTCATATTCAGTCTATCCCTCTCTCCTGTTCAGCCTAACCCTCTCTCCTGTTCAGCCTATCCCTCTCTCCTGTTCAGCCTATCCCTCTCTCCTGTTCAGTCTATCCCTCTCTCCTGTTCAGCCTAACCCTCTCTCCTGTTCAGCCTATCCCTCTCTCATGTTCAGCCTAACCCTCTCTCCTGTTCAGCCAAACCCTCTCTCCTGTTCAGGCTAACCCTCTCTCATGTTCAGTCTATCCCTCTCTCCTGTTCAGCCTATCCCTCTCTCCTGTTCAGTCTAACCCTCTCTCCTGTTCAGCCTCTCGCCTCTCTCCTGTTCAGCCTATCCCTCTCTCCTGTTCATCCTCTCGACTGTCTCCTGTTCAGTCTAACCCTCTCTCCTGTTCAGCCTAACCCTCTCTCCTGTTCAGCCTAACTCTCTCTCATGTTCAGTCTAACCCTCTCTCCTGTTCAGCCTAACCCTCTCTCCTGTTCAGCCTAACCCTCTCTCCTGTTCAGCCTATCCCTCTCTCATGTTCAGCCTCTCGCCTCTCTCCTGTTCAGCCTAACCCTCTCTCCTGTTCAGCCTCTCGCCTCTTTCCTGTTCAGTCTAACCCTCTCTCCTGTTCAGTCTAACCCTCTCTCCTGTTCAGCCTAACCCTCTCTCCTGTTCAGCCTAACCCTCTCTCATGTTCAGTCTAACCCTCTCTCCTGTTCAGCCTAACCCTCTCTCCTGTTCAGCATAACCCTCTCTCCTGTACAGCCTATCCCTCTCTCCTGTTCAGCCTATCCCTCTCTCCTGTTCAGCCTATTGATCTCTCCTGTTCAGCCTCTCACCTCTCTCCTGTTCAGCCTAACCCTCTCTCCTGTTCAGCCTATCCCTCTCTCATGTTCAGCCTCTCGCCTCTCTCCTGTTCAGCCTAACCCTCTCTCCTGTTCAGCCTCTCGCCTCTTTCCTGTTCAGTCTATCCCTCTCTCCTGTTCAGCCTAACCCTCTCTCCTGTTCAGTCTATCCCTCTCTCCTGTTCAGTCTAACCCTCTCTCATCTTCAGCCTCTCGCCTCTCTCCTGTTCAGCCTAACCCTCTCTCATGTTCAGCATATCCCTCTCTCCTATTCAGCATATCCCTCTCTCCTGTTCAGCCTATCCCTCTCTCCTCTTCAGCCTATCCCTCTCTCCTGTTCAGCCTCTCACCTCTCTCCTGTTCAGCCTAACCCTCTCTCCTGTTCAGCCTATCCCTCTCTCCTGTTCAGTCTATCCCTCTCTCCTGTTCAGCCTAACCCTCTCTCCTGTTCAGCCTCTTGCCTCTTTCCTGTTCAGTCTAACCCTCTCTCCTGTTCAGCCTAACCCTCTCTCCTGTTCAGCCTATCCCTCTCTCCTGTTCAGCCTATCCCTCTCTCATGTTCAGCCAAATCTCTCTCCTGTTCAGCCTAACCCTCTCTCCTGTTCAGCCCATCCCTCTCTCCTGTTCAGCCTAACCCTCTCTCCTGTTCACCCTAACCCTCTCTCCTGTTCAGCCTATCCCTCTCTCCTGTTCAGCCTCTCGCCTCTTTCCTGTGCAGCCTATCCCTCTCTCCTGTTCAGCCTAACCCTCTCTCCTGTTCATCCTATCCCTCTCTCCTGTTCAGTCTAACCCTCTCTCCTGTTCAGCCTATCCCTCTCTCCTGTTCAGCCTAACCCTCTCTCCTGTTCAGCCAATCCCTCTCTCCTGTTCAGCCTAACCCTCTCTCCTGTTCAGCCTAACCCTCTCTCCTGTTCAGCCTATCCCTCTCTCCTGTTCAGCCTAACCCTCTCTCCTGTTCAGCCTAACCCTCTCTCTTGTTCAGTCTATCCCTCTGTCCTGTTCACGTCTTCCAGTATACAGCCTCTCCTACCCAAAGCCTCTCACCTAGCCTCTACAGTCTCTCACCTAGCCTCTACATTCTCTCACCTAGCCTCTACATTCTCTCACCTAGCCTCTACATTCTCTCACCTAGCCTCTACAGACTATCACCTAGCCTCTACAGTCTCTCACCTAGCCTCTACAGTCTCTCACCTAGCCTCTACATTCTCTCACCTAGCCTCTACATTCTCTCACCTAGCCTCTACATTCTCTCACCTAGCCTCTACAGACTATCACCTAGCCTCTACAGGCTCTCACCTAGCCTCTACAGTCTCTCACCTAGCCTCTACAGACTATCACCTAGCCTCTACAGTCTCTCACCTATCCTCTACAGTCTCTCACCTAGCCTCTACATTCTCTCACCTAGCCTCTACATTCTCTCACCTAGTCTCTACATTCTCTCACCTAGCCTCTACAGACTATCACCTAGCCTCTACAGTCTCTCACCTAGCCTCTACAGTCTCTCACCTAGCCTTTACATTCTCTCACCTAGCCTCTACATTCTCTCACCTAGCCTCTACATTCTCTAACCTAGCCTCTACATTCTCTCACCTAGCCTCTACAGACTATCACCTAGCCTCTACAGTCTCTCACCTAGCCTCTACAGTCTCTCACCTAGCCTCTACATTCTCTCACCTAGCCTCTACATTCTCTCACCTAGCCTCTAAATTCTCTCACCTAGCCTCTACAGACTATCACCTAGCCTCTACATTCTCTCACCTAGCCTCTACAGTCTCTCACCTAGCCTCTACATTCTCTCACCTAGCCTCTACAGACTATCACCTAGCCTCTACATTCTCTCACCTATCCTCTACAGTCTCTCACCTAGCCTCTACATTCTCTCACCTAGCCTCTACATTCTCTCACCTAGCCTCTACATTCTCTCACCTAGCCTCTACAGACTATCACCTAGCCTCTAAAGTCTCTCACCTAGCCTCTACAGTCTCTCACCTAGCCTTTACATTCTCTCACCTAGCCTCTACAGACTATCACCTAGCCTCTACAGTCTCTCACCTATCCTCTACAGTCTCTCACCTAGCCTCTACATTCTCTCACCTAGCCTCTACATTCTCTCACCTAGTCTCTACATTCTCTCACCTAGCCTCTACAGACTATCACCTAGCCTCTACATTCTCTCACCTAGCCTCTACAGTCTCTCACCTAGCCTTTACATTCTCTCACCTAGCCTCTACATTCTCTCACCTAGCCTCTACATTCTCTCACCTAGCCTCTACATTCTCTCACCTAGCCTCTACAGACTATCACCTAGCCTCTACATTCTCTCACCTAGCCTCTACAGTCTCTCACCTAGCCTCTACATTCTCTCACCTAGCCTCTACATTCTCTCACCTAGCCTCTACATTCTCTCACCTAGCCTCTACAGACTATCACCTAGCCTCTACATTCTCTCACCTAGCCTCTACAGTCTCTCACCTAGCCTCTACATTCTCTCACCTAGCCTCTACATTCTCTCACCTAGCCTCTACATTCTCTCACCTAGCCTCTACAGACTATCACCTAGCCTCTACAGGCTCTCACCTAGCCTCTACATTCTCTCACCTAGCCTCTACAGACTATCACCTAGCCTCTACAGACTATCACCTAGCCTCTACATTCTCTCACCTAGCCTCTACAGACTATCACCTAGCCTCTACAATCTCTCACCTAGCCTCTACAGACTATCACCTAGCCTCTACAGTCTCTCACCTTGCCTCTACATTCTCTCACGTAGCCTCTACAGACTATCACCTAGCCTCTACAGTCTCTCACCTAGCCTCTACAGGCTCTCACCTAGCCTCTACAGTCTCTCACCTAGCCTCTACAGGCTCTCACCTAGCCTCTACAGTCTCTCACCTAGTCTCTACATTCTCTCACCTAGCCTCTACATTCTCTCACCTAGCCTCTACAGTCTCTCACCTAGCCTCTACATTCTCTCACCTAGCCTCTACAGGCTCTCACCTAGCCTCTACAGTCTCTCACCTAGCCTCTACATTCTCTCACCTAGTCTCTACATTCTCTCACCTAGCCTCTACATTCTCTCACCTAGCCTCTACAGACTATCACCTAGCCTCTACATTCTCTCACCTAGCCTCTACATTCTTTCACCTAGCCTCTACATTCTCTCACCTAGCCTCTACATTCTCTCACCTAGCCTCTACAGACTATCACCTAGCCTCTACAGGCTCTCACCTATCCTCTACAGTCTCTCACCTAGCCTCTACAGTCTCTCACCTAGCCTCTACAGGCTCTCACCTAGCCTCTACAGTCTCTCACCTAGCCTCCACACTCTCTCACCTAGCCTCTACATTCTCTCACCTAGCCTCTACATTCTCTCACCTAGCCTCTACAGTCTCTCACCTAGCCTCTACATTCTCTCACCTAGCCTCTACAGACTATCACCTAGCCTCTACAGGCTCTCACCTAGTCTCTACAGTCTCTCACCTAGTCTCTACATTCTCTCACCTAGCCTCTACATTCTCTCACCTAGCCTCTACATTCTCCCACCTAGCCTCTACAGACTATCACCTAGCCTCTACAGTCTCTCACCTATCCTCTACTGTCTCTCACCTAGCCTCTAGAGACTATCACCTAGCCTCTACAGTCTCTCACCTATCCTCTACAGTCTCTCACCTAGCCTCTACAGTCTCTCACCTAGCCTCTACAGTCTCTCACCTAGCCTCTACAGTCTCTCACCTAGCCTCTACAGACTATCACCTAGCCTCTACAGTCTCTCACCTATCCTCTACAGTCTCTCACCTAGCCTCTACAGACTATCACCTAGCCTCTACAGTCTCTCACCTATCCTCTACAGTCTCTCACCTAGCCTCTACATTCTCTCACCTAGCCTCTACATTCTCTCACCTAGTCTCTACATTCTCTCACCTAGCCTCTACAGACTATCACCTAGCCTCTACAGTCTCTCACCTAGCCTCTACAGTCTCTCACCTAGCCTTTACATTCTCTCACCTAGCCTCTACATTCTCTCACCTAGCCTCTACATTCTCTCACCTAGCCTCTACATTCTCTCACCTAGCCTCTACAGACTATCACCTAGCCTCTACAGTCTCTCACCTAGCCTCTACAGTCTCTCACCTAGCCTCTACATTCTCTCACCTAGCCTCTATATTCTCTCACCTAGCCTCTACATTCTCTCAGCTAGCCTCTACAGACTATCACCTAGCCTCTACATTCTCTCACCTAGCCTCTACAGTCTCTCACCTAGCCTCTACATTCTCTCACCTAGCCTCTACAGTCTCTCACCTAGCCTCTACATTCTCTCACCTAGCCTCTACAGACTATCACCTAGCCTCTACAGTCTCTCACCTTTCCTCTACAGTCTCTCACCTAGCCTCTACATTCTCTCACCTAGCCTCTACATTCTCTCACCTAGCCTCTACATTCTCTCACCTAGCCTCTACAGACTATCACCTAGCCTCTACAGTCTCTCACCTAGCCTCTACAGTCTCTCACCTAGCCTTTACATTCTCTCACCTAGCCTCTACATTCTCTCACCTAGCCTCTACATTCTCTCACCTAGCCTCTACATTCTCTCACCTAGCCTCTACAGACTATCACCTAGCCTCTACAGGCTCTCACCTAGCCTCTACATTCTCTCACCTAGCCTCTACAGACTATCACCTAGCCTCTACAGACTATCACCTAGCCTCTACATTCTCTCACCTATCCTCTACAGACTATCACCTAGCCTCTACAATCTCTCACCTAGCCTCTACAGACTATCACCTAGCCTCTACAGTCTCTCACCTAGCCTCTACATTCTCTCACCTAGCCTCTACAGACTATCACCTAGCCTCTACAGGCTCTCACCTAGCCTCTACAGTCTCTCACCTAGCCTCTACAGGCTCTCACCTAGCCTCTACAGTATCTCACCTAGTCTCTACATTCTCTCACCTAGCCTCTACATTCTCTCACCTAGCCTCTACATTCTCTCACCTAGCCTCTACAGTCTCTCACCTAGCCTCTACATTCTCTCACCTAGCCTCTACAGGCTCTCACCTAGCCTCTACAGTCTCTCACCTAGCCTCTACATTCTCTCACCTAGCCTCTACATTCTCTCACCTAGCCTCTACATTCTCTCACCTAGCCTCTACAGACTATCACCTAGCCTCTACATTCTCTCACCTAGCCTCTACATTCTTTCACCTAGCCTCTACATTCTCTCACCTAGCCTCTACATTCTCTCACCTAGCCTCTACAGACTATCACCTAGCCTCTACAGGCTCTCACCTATCCTCTACAGTCTCTCACCTAGCCTCTACATTCTCTCACCTAGCCTCTACAGGCTCTCACCTAGCCTCTACAGTCTCTCACCTAGCCTCCACACTCTCTCACCTAGCCTCTACATTCTCTCACCTAGCCTCTACATTCTCTCACCTAGCCTCTACAGTCTCTCACCTAGCCTCTACATTCTCTCACCTAGCCTCTACAGACTATCACCTAGCCTCTACAGGCTCTCAACTAGTCTCTACAGTCTCTCACCTAGCCTCTACATTCTCTCACCTAGCCTCTACAGACTATCACCTAGCCTCTACAGTCTCTCACCTAGCCTCTACAGGCTCTCACCTAGCCTCTACAGTCTCTCACCTAGCCTCTACAGGCTCTCACCTAGCCTCTACAGTCTCTCACCTAGTCTCTACATTCTCTCACCTAGCCTCTACATTCTCTCACCTAGCCTCTACATTCTCTCACCTAGCCTCTACAGTCTCTCACCTAGCCTCTACAGGCTCTCACCTAGCCTCTACAGGCTCTCACCTAGCCTCTACAGTCTCTCACCTAGCCTCTACATTCTCTCACCTAGCCTCTACATTCTTTCACCTAGCCTCTACATTCTCTCACCTAGCCTCTACATTCTCTCACCTAGCCTCTACAGACTATCACCTAGCCTCTACAGGCTCTCACCTATCCTCTACAGTCTCTCACCTAGCCTCTACAGTCTCTCACCTAGCCTCTACAGTCTCTCACCTAGCCTCTACAGTCTCTCACCTAGCCTCCACACTCTCTCACCTAGCCTCTACATTCTCTCACCTAGCCTCTACATTCTCTCACTTAGCCTCTACAGTCTCTCACCTAGCCTCTACATTCTCTCACCTAGCCTCTACAGACTATCACCTAGCCTCTACAGGCTCTCAACTAGTCTCTACAGTCTCTCACCTAGTCTCTACATTCTCTCACCTAGCCTCTACATTCTCTCACCTAGCCTCTACATTCTCTCACCTAGCCTCTACAGACTATCACCTAGCCTCTACAGTCTCTCACCTATCCTCTACTGTCTCTCACCTAGCCTCTACAGACTATCACCTAGCCTCTACAGTCTCTCACCTATCCTCTACAGTCTCTCACCTAGCCTCTACAGTCTCTCACCTAGCCTCTACAGACTATCACCTAGCCTCTACAGGCTCTCACCTAGCCTCTACAGTCTCTCACCTAGCCTCTACAGACTATCACCTAGCCTCTACAGACTATCACCTAGCCTCTACAGTCTCTCACCTAGCCTCTACAGGCTCTCACCTAGCCTCTACAGTCTCTCACATTGCCTCTACAGGCTCTCACCTAGCCTCTACAGACTATCACCTAGCCTCTACATTCTCTCACCTAGCCTCTACATTCTCTCACCTAGCCTCTACAGACTATCAACAAGCCTCTACATCCTCTCACCTAGCCTCTACAGGCTCTCACCTAGCCTCTACAGTCTCTCACCTAGCCTCTACAGTCTCTCACCTAGCCTCTACAGGCTCTCACCTAGCCTCTACATTCTCTCACCTAGCCTCTACAGTCTCTCACCTAGCCTCTACATTCTCTCACCTAGCCTCTACATTCTCTCACCTCCTCCCCACTGAGTCTATTAACCAGGCTGTTCACCTCCTCCCCACTTAGTCTATTAACCAGGCAGGGTGAACGGGTGCACTGGAGAAAATGCTCTCTTAGGCACAGTGGACCTCCTAATAGCAGATGTAGATTGAAACAGACATCAATAAATAATTATGGGTCCTGAGACATTTAAGTAGGAATCTATGCGATGTGAAACAGCCTTTAATCGAGTAACTCCAGACACGGGATCCATAGAAAGCTGCTAACATCTGCTGAAATCTTCTGTTGTTCCTTCATTGGCTGTTGTACCTGCTCTGTTTCATGGAACATTAGGTGACTGTTCCATTCATCAATGGACCTTCTATTTATCAAGCTAGACTCTGAAACCAGCTCTGAAACCTCTCTGCACGGCGAGTCACTGCAGTCAAATTGGTTAACCTACATTTAAAATAAGACACCTACTTATTTCAGTGGAACAGGCAGATCTAATGCACAGTATTTTGTTCTTCCTACTGTCCCAATACCAGTGTAGTACTGTAACATGTTCTGAATGTTTTGTTTCAAGAACAACAATGTGTTTATTTTACAAGTTGTTTCACTCCAGTAACAGTCACACAAATATATATCAAACAATAATGATAATATTCACTGTTGTATTGTCAAGAGTCAACAGATAGTGTTTCCATACCTCACTCCCAATACAATACAATACAATACAATACAATACAATACAATACAATACACTACAATAAAATAAAATACAATATACTACAATAAAGTACAATACATTATACTACAATAACATACAAACAATATACTACAATACAATACAATATACTATAACACAATACACAATAACACAATATAATACAATGTAATACAAAACAATAGAATGCAATACAATACAATAAACTACCATAAACTATAATACAATACAATATGGTACAACACAATACAATACACTACAATACAATACACTACAATACAACACACTACAATATACCACAATATACTACAATACACGACAATAAACTACTAAACAATCCAATACATTAAACTACAACACTACAATATACTACAATACACTACAATATAATAAACTAAAATACAATCCAAAACAATCCAATATACTACAAAATAATATTCGACAATGCAATACAATAACCTACCATACATCACAATACAATATACCACAATACAATACAATATCCTGCAATGCAATATATTATACTAAAATATTATACAATATACTGCAATACAGTACATTATCCTACAATACAATATGATATACTACAATACAATACAATATACTGCAACACAATACACTATACTGCAATACAATACAATAAAATACATTATTCTACAATACAATATACTACAATACAATACAAAATACTGCAATACAATACTTTATACTACAACACAATATACTACAATACAATAAAATACAATATATTACAATACAATATTGACAATATACATTTACATTGACATTTTAGTAATTTAGCAGACGCTTGGTGCATTCACCTTATAGCCAGTGGGATAACCACTTTACAATATGTATATATATATTTTTTTTTTGGGTGGGGTGGGGTAAGGGGGGGTAGAAGGATTACTTTATCCTATCCCAGGTATTCCTTAAAGTGGTGGGGTTTCAAGTGTCTCCGGAAGGTGGTGAGTGACTCTGCTGTCCTGGCGTCGTGAGGGAGCTTGTTCCACCATTGGGGTGCCAGAGCAGCGAACAGTTTTGACTGGGCTGAGCGGGAACTGTGCTTCCGCAGAGGAAGGGGAGCCAGCAGGCCAGAGGTAGATGAACGCAATGCCCTCGTTTGGGTGCAGGAACTGATCAGAGCCTGAAGATACGGAGGTGCCGTTCCCCTCACAGCTCCGTAGGCAAGCACCATGGTCTTGTAGCAGATGCGAGCTTCAACTGGAAGCCAGTGGAGTGTGCGGAGGAGCGGGGTGACGTGAGAGAACTTGGGAAGGTTGAACACCAGACGGGCTGCGGCATTCTGGATGAGTTGTAGGGGTTTAATGGCACAGGCAGGGAGCCCAGCCAACAGTGAGTTGCAGTAATCCAGACGGGAGATGACAAGTGCCTGGATTAGGACCTGTGCCGCTTCCTGTGTAAGGCAGGGTCGTACTCTCCGAATGTTGTAGAGCAACATAATACCATATATTACAATACAACATAGTACAATATACCATACAATAAAATACAATATAATACAATACAATACAATACAATACAACACATTACAATACAATACAATATACCACAATACAATACAATACAATACAATACAATACAATATTCTACAATACAGTACAATATACAACAATACAAGGCCTGATTCACATGATATCCTCTGAACAGTTGATGTTGCGATGTGTCTTACTTTAACTTAATGATGCATTTATTTGGGCTGCAATTTATGAGGCTGGTAACTCTAATGAACTTATCCTCTGCAGCAGAGGTAACTCTGGGTCTTCCTTTCCTGTGCCGGTCCTCATGAGAGCCAGTTTCATCGTAGCGCTTGATGGTTTTTCCTGCTTACAAGCAAAAACTAAAGCAGGAAGCACCAGTGACTCGGTCAATAAAAAAGGGGTGAAGATGAAGCAGATGCTAAGCTACATGTCACGACTTCCGCCGAAGTTGGTGCCTCTCCTTGTGCGGGCGGCTATTGGCTTCTAGCTGCCACCGATCTACGTTTCTTTTTCTATGTTGTTTTGTCTTGATTGTACACACCTGGTTCCCATCACGTATGATTAGTCCCCTATTTAAATAAATAAATTGGTCATTTAGCAGACGCTCTTATCCAGAGCGACTTACAGGAGCAATAAGGGTTAAGTGCCTTGCTCAAGGGCACATCAACAGGTTTTTCACCTAGTCGGCTCGGGGATTAGAACCAGCGACCTTTCGGTTACTGGCACAACGCTCTTAACCACTAAGCTACCTGCCGCCCTCTGCTTCCCTCATGGTTTTGTGCATGATTGTTCTTTGTTTGGTGTTGTTACTGTTGTGAGCTGTTATGTTTCCCTGCGTGGAAATTAGATGTTGTTGTTTTCCCGAGTAAAGTTAGTTGTTTACTCAGTTCTGTGTCCTGCGCCTGACTCCGTCCTACCGCTGCACACTGACACCTTGACAGAATCACGCACCACCATCACGTGCTGCTCACCATGGAGCGATGGGAGAGAGAGGGTGTTCCCACACCCCCATCAACTTCACCTCAACCCACACCGCTGTCCACCCCTCCGTCACCTGGACCCAGTGGGATTCGGCTCTCGCTCCCAAAAGGCCTATGATGGGACGGCTGCCAGGGGTTCCTGCTCCAGGTGGAGCTCTACCTGGCAACCGTCCACCCGGCTCCCTCGGCGACCGTCCACCTGGCTCCCTCGGGCTACGAGAGAGTGTCCGCCCTCATCTCCTGTTTGTTGGGGAAAGCGCTGGAGTGGGCCAACGCCGAATTGGGCGGGATAGACGCTGCGTTGGTTCAATACGACGATTTCACCCGCCGTTTCCGGGCGGTCTTCGATCATCCGCCTGAGGGGAGAGCGGCAGGGGAACGCTTGTTCCATCTCCGCCAAGGGAAGAGGAGCGCACAGGAGTTTGCACTGGATTTCCGGACCCTGGCTGCCAGAGCGGGATGGAATGACAGGGCCCTGATCGACCATTACCGGTGCATTCCCAGCATAAGGCGCTAGTAGATTCAGGCGCAGCTGGGAACATTATTGACCGTGCATTTGCACGTAGATTAGGGATCCCTATTGTGCTTGTTGATGTGCCCTTCCCTATCCATGCCTTAGATAGTCGTCCTTTAGGATCGGGCCTGATTAGGGAGGTCACAGCTCCACTAGGTATGATAACGCAGGAGGGTCATGAGGAGAGTATTAGTTTCTTCCTGATCGATTCTCCTGCGTTTCCTGTGGTGTTGGGGCTTCCCTGGTTGGTCTATCATGACCTCACTATTTCATGGCAACAGAGGGCTCTGAAGGGATGGTCACGTCAGTGCTCAGGGAGGTGTGTAGGTGTTTCCATAGGTGCAACTTCGATGGAAAGTCCAAACCAGGTCTCCCCCATGCACATCCCCCCTGAATATGCCAATTTGGCTCTCACCTTCTGTAAGAGGAAGCCGACTCAATTACCACCCCATCGACGGGGAGATTGTGTGATAAATCTCCAGGTAGACGCAGCACTTCCCAGGATTCACGTGTATCCTCTGTCACAAGAGGAGACGGCGGCTATGGAAACATATGTCTCCGAATCTCTGGGACAGGGATACATTCGGCCTTCCACTTCACCTGCCTCCTCAAGTTTCTTTTTTGTGAAGAAGAAGGATGGAGGTTTACGCCTGTTTATTGACTATCAAGGGCATAAATCAGATCCCTGTTAAGTACAGTTATCCACTACCTCTCATTGCTAGTGTGACGGAGTCATTGCACGGGGCGCGCTTCTTCACAAAATTGGATCTCAGGAGCGCGTACAACCTGGTGCGTATCCGGGAGGGGGATGAGTGGAAGACGGCATTTAGTACCACCTCTGGGCACTATGAGTACCTCGTCATGCCGTACGGGTTGTTGAATGCTCCATCAGTCTTCCAATCCTTTGTCGATGAGATTTTCAGGGACCTGCACGGACAGGGTGTAGTGGTGTATATAGATTATATTCTCATATACTCCGCTACACGAGCCAAGCATGTGTCCCTGGTGCACAAGGTGCTTGGTCGACTGTTGGAACATGACCTGTACGTCAAGGCGGAGAAATGTTTGTTCTTTCAACAGTCCGTCTCCTTCCTAGGGTACCGCCTGTCCGCGTCAGGGATGGAGATGGAGAATGACCGCATTTCAGCCGTGCGTAATTGGCCAACTCCAACCACGGTTAAGGAGGTGCAGCGATTCTTAGGGTTTGCCAACTACTACTGGAGGTTTATCTGGGGCTTTGGTCAGGTAGCGGCTCCCATTACCTCCTTGCTGAAGGGGGGACCGGTGCAACTGCAGTGGTCAGCTGAGGCGGACAGGGCTTTTAGTCACCTGAAGGCTCTGTTTACCTCGGCTCCCGTGCTGGCTCATCCAGATCCCTCCTTAGCATTCATAGTAGAGGTGGACGCGTCTGAGGCTGGGATAGGAGCTGTGCTGTCTCAGCGCTCGGGTACGCCACCAAAGCTCCGCCCCTGTGCTTTCTTTTCGAAGAAGCTCAGCCCGGCGGAGCACAACTATGATGTGGGGGACAGGGAGCTGTTAGCTGTTGTCAAGGCTCTGAAGGTGTGGAGGCATTGGCTTGAGGGGGCTAAACACCCTTTCCTCATTTGGACTGACCACCGCAATCTGGAGTTCATCCGGGCGGCGAGGAGACTGAACCCTCGCCAGGCAAGGTGGGCCATGTTTTTCACCCGTTTTGTTTTCACCCTATCCTACGGACCAGGTCTGGCTCTCGACCTGAAACCTGCCTCCTCGCCTGCCCTGCCGGAAGCTGGGTTCGCGGTTTGTGGGGCCATTTTAAAGTCCTGAGGAGACTGAACGAGATTTGTTATAGGTTACAGCTCCCCCCTGATTACCGTATTAACCCCTCGTTTCATGTGTCTCTCCTCAGGCCGGTGGTGGCTGGTTACAGACGGATTACCAGGACGTGTACTCCGAGCATGCGCTGACCAACTGGCAAGTGTCTCCACTGACATTTTCATCCTCTCCCTGTCTGAGTCTGTAATACCACCATGTTTCAAGCAGACCACTATAGTCCCTGTGCCCAAGAACACTAAGGTAACCTGCCTAAATGTCTTCCGACCCGTAGCACTCACGTCTGTAGCCATGAAGTGCTTTGAAAGGCTGGTCATGGCTCACATCAACACCATTATCCCAGAAACCCTAGACCCACTCCAATTTGCATACCACCCCAACAGATCCACAGATGATGCAATCTCTATTGCGCTCCACACTACCCTTTCACACCTGGACAAAAGGAACACCTATGTGAGAATGCTATTCATTGACTACAGCTCAGCGTTGAACACCATAGTGCCCTCAAAGCTCATCACTAAGCTAAGGACCCTGGGACTAAACACCTTCCTCTGCAACTGGATCCTGGTAACAACACATCCGCCACACTGATCCTCAACACGGGGGCCCCTCAGGGGTGCGTGCTCAGTCCCCTCCTGTACTCCCTGTTCACTCATGACTGCATGGCCAGGCACGACTCCAACACCGTCATTAAGTTTGCTGATGACACAGCAGTGGTAGGCCTGATCACAGACAACGACGAGACAGCCTATAGGGAAGAGGTCAGAGACCTGGCCGTGTGGTGCCAGGATAACAACCTCTCCCTCAACGTGATCAAGACAAAGGAGATGATTGTGGACTACAGGAAAAAGAAGAGGACCGAGCACGCCCCCATTCTCATCGATTGGGCTGTAGTGGAGCAGGTTGAGAGCTTCAAGTTCCTTGGTGTCCACATCACCAACAAACTAACATGGTCCAAGCACACCAAGACAGTTGTGAAGAGGTCACGACAAAACCTATTCCCCCTAAGGAGACTGAAAAGATTTGGCATGGGTCCTCAGATCCTCAAAAGGTTCTACAGCTGCACCATCGAGAGCATCCTGACTGGTTGCATCACTGCCTGGTATGGCAACTGCTCAGCCTCCGACCGCAAGGCACTACAGAGGGTAGTGCGTACGGCACAGTACATCACTGGGGCCAAGCTTCCTGCCATCCAGGACCTTTATACCAGGCGGTGATAGAGGAAGGCCCTAAAAATTGTCAAAGTTTCCAGCCATCCTGGTCATAGACTGTTCTCTCTGCTGCCGCACGGCAAGCGGTACCGGAGCGCCAAGTCTAGGTCCAAGAGGCTTCTAAACAGCTTCTACCCCCAAGCCATAAGACTCCTGAACATCTAATCAATTGGCTACCCAGACTATTTGCATTGCCCCATTGCTTCTGTGGACAGGTGTCTTTTATACAGGTCACAAACTGAGATTAGGAGCACTCCCTTTAAGAGTGTGCTCCTAATCTCAGCTCGTTACCTGTATAAAAGACACATGGGAGCCAGAAATCTTTCTGATTGGAGAGGGGGGTCTAATACTTATTTCCCTCATTAAAATGCAAATCAATTTATAACATTTTTTATATGCGTTTTTCTGGATTTTTTTGTTGTTATTCTGTCTCTCACTGTTCAAATAAACATACCATTAAAATTATAGACTTTTAATTTCTTTGTCAGTGGGCAAACGTACAAAATCAGCAGGGCATCAAACACTTTTTTCCCTCACTGTATGCATAGTCACTTTAATAACTCTACTGACATGTAGCTATTACCTCAATTACCTTGACTAACCGGTGCCCCTGCACATTGACTCTGTACCGGTACCCCCTGTATATAGCCTCACTACTGTTATTTTACTGTTGCTCTTTAATTATTTTTTTACTTTTATTTCTTCTTATTTTTTTATTTAATGTTTTTTTGTTTGTATTTTTTTTCTTTCTTAAAATTGCATTGTTGGTTAAGGGCTTGTAAGTAAGTATTTCACGGCGCATTTGACAAATAACATTTTATTTAATTTGATTTGATTTTTGCGACTGCACTTAAAGAAACATTCAAAGGTCTTGTAATGTTCTGGATTGACTGACCGTCATCTCTTAAAGTAAGGATGGACTGTCGTTTCTCTTTGCTTATTTGGACACAGGGGTTCTTGCCATAATATGGACTTGGTCTTTTACCAAATAGGGCTATCTTCCGTATATTACTTTGTCACAACACATCTAATTGGCACAAACGCATTAGGAAGTTCCACAAATTAACATTTAACAAGGCACACCTGTTAATTGATATGCATTCCAGGTGACTACCTCATGAAGCTGGTTGAGAGAATGCCAAGAGTGTGCAAAGCCGTCATCAAGGCAAAGGGTGGCTACTTTGAAGAAACTCAAATATAAAATATATTTTGATTTGTATAACACTTGTTTGGTTACTACATGATTCCATATGTGTTATTTCATAGTTTTGATGTCTTCACTATTATTCTACCATGTAGAAAATAGTAAAAATAAAGAAAAACTCTTGAATGAGTAGGTGTGTCCAAACTATTTTTTTATACTTCAAGGGGTATTAAAATTCAAAATCAAATAGCAAAATTATCCTTGGTATGACCTTAAAAAAAATCCATATAGGTTAGTAGTAAGCCTCTCCCGGCTTAGACAGGGTTTAGACTCTTATGGGTTATTCACCGAGCTGTCTGTTTAAACTACTAGTACACAGCTCAGACACCCATGCATACCCCACAAGACATGCCACCAGAGGTCTCTTCACAGTCCCCAAGTCCAGAACAGACTATGGGAGGCGCACAGTACTACATAGAGCCATGACTACATGGAACTCTATTCCACATCAGGTAACTGATGCCAGCAGTAGAATCAGATTTTAAAAAACAGTTAAAAATACACCTTATGGAACAACGGGGACTGTGAAGAGACACACACAAGGGTATAGACACATGCATACACACACGATAACATACTCACTATACACGCGTACAAACAGGTAGACACACGCATAAGCACACACACACTAGCACACGCACTCTACACACACGTACATATTAATTTTGTATTGTAGATACACTATATATACAAAATAATGTGGACACCCCTTCAAATTAGTGGATTCGGCTATTTCAGCATCATCCGTTGCTGACACGTGTTTAAAATCGAGCACACAGCCATGCAATCTCCATAGACAAACATTGGCAGTAGAAGGGCCTTACTGAAGAGCTCAGTGACTTTCAAAGTAGCACCATCATAGGATGCCACCTTTCCAACAAGTCAGTTCATCAAATTTCTGTCAACTGTAAGTGCTGTTATTGAGAAGTGGAAAAGTCTAGGAGCAACAACGGCACAGCCGCGAAGTGGTAGGCCACACAAGATCACAGAATGGGACCGCCGAGTGCTGAAGCACGTAGCACTTACAAATCGTCTGTCCTCGATTGCAAAACTCACTACCGAGTTCCAAACTGCCTCTGGAAGCAACGTCAGCACAATAACTGTTCATCGGGAGCTTCATGAAATGGGTTTCCATTGCCGAGCAGCCACACACAAGCCTAAAATCACATGTGCAATGCCAAGCGTCGGCTGGAGTGGTGTAAAGCTCGCTGCCATTAGACTCTGGAGTGATGAATCACTCTTCACCATCTGGCAGTCCGACGGAAGAATCTGGGTTTGGCGGATGCCAGGAGAACACTACTTGCCTGAATGCATGGTGCCAACTGTAAAGTTTGGTGGAGGAGGAGTAATGGTCTGGGGCTGTTTTTCATGGTTCTGGCTAGGCCCCTTAGCACCAGTGAAGATACATCTTAACGCTACAGCATACAATGACATTCTAGATGATTCTGTGCTTCCAACTTTGTGGCAACAGTTTGGGGAAGGCAGTTTCCCGTTTCAGCATGATAAATGCCGCTGAGCACAAAGCAAGGTCCATACAGAAATGGATTGTCTAGATTGGTGTGGAAGAACTTGACTGGCCTGCATAGAGCCCATCGAACACCTTTGGGATGAATTGGAATGCTGACTGTGAGCCAGGCCTAATCTCCCAACATCAACTAATGCTCTTGTGGCTGAATGGAAGCAAGTCCCCGCAGCAATCTTCCAACATCTAGTGGAAAGCCTTCCCAGAAGAGTGGAGGCTGTTATAGCAGCAAAGGGGAGACCAACTCCATATTAATGCCAATGATTTTGGAATGACATGTTCGACGAGCAGGTGTCCACATACTTGTTATATTATATGCTTGTGTTGTGGATGATTATTTAACATTTCTCCGTGCTCCACATTACTCTATGTTGGTGAACTTCCCGTTTTTATGAGAACGGGGTAAAGACACTGAAGCTGCTAGAGGAAATGGATAACACTTTATCCAGTAGCAGCTTCAGTGTCTTTACCCTTTATAAGATGTAATTTTGTCACAATAGACAGTAAATGAAAGCCATGGCAAGTCCCTCTTAAATCACATCTTGTTAAGGATTAAGAAGACTTGTAAATCTCCTGGGGGTCTGTAGTCAGAGAGAGAGAGAGAGAGAGAGAGAGAGAGAGAGAGACAGAGAGACAGAGAGACAGAGAGACAGAGAGAGAGAGACAGAGAGAGAGAGAGAGAGAGAGAGAGAGAGAGAGAGAGAGACAGAGAGAGAGAGAGAGAGAGAGAGAGAGAGAGAGAGAGAGAGAGAGAGAGAGAGAGAGAGAGAGAGAGAGAGAGGAGAGAGAGAGAGAGAGAGAGAGAGAGAGAGAGAGAGAGAGAGAGAGAGAGAGAGAGAGAGAGAGAGAGAGAGAGAGAGAGAGAGAGAGAGAGTGTCACACCCTGGCTCTGGGACTCTATATGTTGAGCCAGGGTGTGTTCATTCTGTGTGTTCATTTTCTATGTTGGGTATTCTAGTTTGTTTGATTCTATGTTTGACGATGTGACTCCCAATCAGAGGCAACGAGTGTCAGCTGTTTGCTGGTTGACTCTGATTGGGAGCCATATTTAAACTGTATGTTTTCCCTTGGGGGTTGTGGGTTTTTGTTCCTTATTCGGTCAGTGTAACCGTGGACTTCACGAGTCGTGTTTTGTTTGTATTTAGTACTTTAATTAAATAAAGTCATGTTCGTTTCACACGCTGCGCCTTGGTCTACTCTCCTTTACGACGACCGTGACAGAAAAACCCACCGTACAAGGACCAAGCAGCGTGTCCAGGAGCAGGCAGCCTGGTCATGGGAGGAAGCGCCAGGAAAGGAGATGGAGAGGCTGGCGATGGCCCAGGTGGGCAAAGTCTGGTCCTGGGAGGACATGCTCGGGGGCAAGGGACCTTGGGGTAGGATCAAGGCCCTGGCGAGAGAGGAGCACCGGCGTCAGCAGTGCCATCGTCGGACGGACGAGAGGCACCCCCAATAATTTTTTAGGGGGGGGCACACGGCATGGGCGACTGGAAAGCAGGAGGCTGCCACAGGGCGAAATAGGAGAAGAGGAGAGAAGGCCACCGGGTTACGGGAGCCATTGGCGAGAGGAGGGAAGGAAGTCGTAGAGGCACGGCGAGAGGGACTGAGGTGTATTGCCAGTCCGGTCCGGCCCGTTCCTGATCCCCGTTTAAAGCCAGTGGTGTGTGTTCCCAGTACGGTCCGGCCTGTCCCTGCTCCACGCACCAAACCTACGGTGTGCGTCGCCAGCCCAGCCCGGCCTGTCCCTGCTCCACGCATCAAACCTACGGTGTGCGTCGCCAGCCCTGCCCGGCCTGTCCCTGCTCCACGCACCAAGCCTACGGTGTGCGTCGACAGCCCTGCCCGGCCTGTTCCTGCTCCACGCACCAAGCCTACGGTGTGCGTCGCCAGCCCTGCCCGGCCTGTTCCTGCTCCACGCACCAAACCTACGGTGTGCGTCGCCAGCCCTGTTCGGCCTGTCCCTGCTCCACGCACCAAACCTACGGTGTGCGTCGCCAGCCCAGCCCGGCCTGTCCCTGCTCCACGCACCAAACCTATGGTGTGCGTCGACAGCCCAGCCCGGCCTGTCCCTGCTCCACGCACCAAACCTACGGTGTGCGTCGCCAGCCCAGCCCGGCCTGTCCCTGCTCCACGCACCAAGCCTACGGTGTGCGTCGACAGCCCTGCCCGGCCTGGGCCTGCTCCACGCACCAAGCCTACGGTGTGCGTCGACAGCCCTGCCCGGCCTGTTCCTGCTCCACGCACCAAGCCTACGGTGTGCGTCGCCAGCCCTGCCCGGCCTGTTCCTGCTCCACGCACCAAACCTACGGTGTGCGTCGCCAGCCCTGCCCGGCCTGTTCCTGCTCCACGCACCAAGCCTACGGTGTGCGTCGCCAGCCCTGCCCGGCCTGTTCCTGCTCCACGCACCAAACCTACGGTGTGCGTCGCCAAACCAGCCCGGCCTGTCCCTGCTCCACGCACCAAACCTACGGTGTGCGTCGCCAGCCCAGCCCGGCCTGTCCCTGCTCCACGCACCAAACATACGGTGTGCTTCGACAGCCCAGCCCGGCCTGTCCCTGCTCCACGCACCAAACCTACGGTGTGCGTCGCCAGCCCAGCCCGGCCTGTCCCTGCTCCACGCACCAAGCCTACGGTGTGCGTCGACAGCCCTGCCCGGCCTGTTCCTGCTCCACGCACCAAACCTACAGTGTGCGTCGCCAGCCCAGCCCGGCCTGTCCCTGCTCCACGCACCAAGCCTACGGTGTGCGTCGACAGTCCTGTCCGGCCTGTCCCTGCTCCACGCACCAAGCCTACGGTGTGCGTCGACAGCCCAGCCCGGCCTGTCCCTGCTCCACGCACCAAGCCTACGGTGTGCGTCGTCAGCCTGGTCCAGCCCGTTCCTGCCACTCGCACCAAGCCAGGGGTGCGAGTCGTCAGCCTGGTTCAGCCCGTTCCTGCTACTCGCACCAAGCCCGGGGGGCGAGTCGTCAGCCTGGTAAGACCGGTCAGCTGCTCCACAACGGAGCGTAAGCAATCCGCTCCGTCAATGTCCAGTCCAGATCCAGCCAGCGGGGTCAGACCGGACCAGGGGCGCTACGGGGGAATTATGGAGGGGTGGTGGTCAAGGCCGGAGCCGGAGCCGCCTCCGAGGAGGAATGCCCACCCAGCCCTCCCCTGTTTGGGGTTTTGTTGAGGCGCGGTCGCAGTCCGCGCCTTTAGGGGGGGGGTACTGTCACACCCTGGCTCTGGGACTCTATATGTTGAGCCAGGGTGTGTTCATTCTGTGTGTTCATTTTCTATGTTGGGTATTCTAGTTTGTTTGATTCTATGTTTGACGATGTGACTCCCAATCAGAGGCAACGAGTGTCAGCTGTTTGCTGGTTGTCTCTGATTGGGAGCCATATTTAAACTGTATGTTTTCCCTTGGGGGTTGTGGGTTTTTGTTCCTTATTCGGTCAGTGTAACCGTGGACTTCACGAGTCGTGTTTTGTTTGTATTTAGTACTTTAATTAAATAAAGTCATGTTCGTTTCACACGCTGCGCCTTGGTCTACTCTCCTTTACGACGACCGTGACAGAGAGAGAGAGAGAGAGAGAGAGAGACAGAGAGAGAGAGAGAGAGAGAGCGAGAGAGAGAGAGAGAGAGAGAGGCTCAGAATTCAGCAGTCGGGAGAGGACGTGTTTTTCTCTAGCTCTCTAGCTGGAGGTAAGCAAACTTCTCATTTGGTGTTGAGTATAGCTTAACCATGTATTAGATCGTAGGTTGGTAGTTAGTTGTAGTTAGGTATTGTATTTATTATAGGTTAGTATTGTTGTTATTGTAGGTTTCCGTAGGTTATTGTAGGCTAGTATTGAAGCACGAGGCTAGCTAGCTAGCGGGTAGCTACTGGTAACGATTAGCAACGTTTAGCAACGGTGGAGAGCTTCCCATATGGTGTTGAGTAAAGCTTAACCATGTATTAGATCGTAGGTTGGTAGTTAGTTGTAGTTAGGCATTGTATTTATCATAGGCTAGTTTTGTTGTTATTGTAGGTTTCCGTAGGTAATTGTAGGTTAGTATCGAAGCACGAGGCTAGCTAGCTAGCGGGTAGCTACTGGTAACGATTAGCTGTTCCCACTGTTAAATGTGCTGCTAGCCAAACGTCTAATTTTTGCTGCGTTCTGCGTTATGTAAGGAACTAGACACGGACATGAATTATCTGTTTAGTGTGCTAACACACTCTTGGCAGTTTGTTGTAACCAAGTATTGGTGCTAAATTGTGTGTTAATGGATGCTAGCTTGCTAGTTAGCTACGGCGTCATAGCTAGGTATCGTGGGTAGCTACTGTGTCTTGGCAGTGTCTTCCGCCGTGCCGGCTGTAGCACGAAGCGAGCTAATTAGCCGTTTTTTCGAACAGAGTCAGAGTCAACACAGTAGCCATTGTGTGCCGGGTGTAGCACGAAGCTAGCTAGCTAGCCGTTCTTCAAACAAAGCCAACACAGTGGCCATTGCTAGCTACCCAGCACGACCAGCGAACGGTATGGTAGTAGCTAATTACAATATATACTTGTCCTAGCTAGCCAACGTTGAATCATTGCTGCGTCATGAAAGGAACTTGACACAGACACGAATGATCTGTTTAGTGTGTTATCACACTATTGGTGGTTTGCTGTGACCAAGTGTTTGTGCTTGGCTGTGTGTTACTGGATGCTGGCATGCTGGTTAGCTAGTTAACACACTATTGGTGGTTTGTTGTGAGTATTGGTGCTTAACTGTGTGTTAAACTGTGTGTTATTGGATGCTAGCATGCTAGTCAGCTATGGTGTCATAGTTGGCTAGCTGAATAAAGTGGGTTGAGTCTATTCCTTTAAACATTGAACAACTGTGGTTCACAACAATTCTGATTTCTAAAGGTGGAAGTTGGGAGAGTTTTTGTTCGGGTGGTTCAGTGAAACAATTTTAGTTTCTGAGGTAGAAGTTTTTGGTGAGGGAGGCCCCCCTCTCTCCTCTCCCAGATGCTTAGCTCATTTCATTCCGATCTCCTCTGCATTTTTGTAGCCATTTGCTACAGCCTGTCAACTATGCCTCTGCCTATCCCTGTTCTCTCCTCTCTGCACAGGCTACACAAACAACGCACAACACCGCGCGGCTGCTGCCTCTCTAACCTGGTGGTCCCTGCACGCACCCCTCACCTGGAGTTCCAGGTCGCAGGCAGCCTCTGGAACTGCCGTTCTGCTGCCAACAAAGCTGACTTCATCCCAGCCTATGCCAACCTCCAGTCCCTCGACTTCCTGGCGCTGACGGAAACATGGATCACCACTGAAAACACGGCTACTCCTACTGCTCTCTCCTCGTCTGACCATGTGTTCTCGCATACCCCGAGAGCATCTGGTCAGAGGGGTGGTGGTACAGGAATCCTCATCTCTCCCAAGTGGACATTCTCAATTTTTCCCCTAACCCATCTGTCTATCTCCTCATTTGAATTCCATGCTGTCACAGTCACTAGCCCATTTAAGCTTAATATCCTTGTCATCTATCGCCCTCCAGGTTCCCTTGGAGAGTTCATCAACGAGCTTGACGCCTTGATAAGTTCCTTTCCTGAGGATGGCTCACCCCTCACAGTTCTGGGGGATTTCAACCTCCCTATGTCCACGTTTGACTCATTTCTCTCTGCCTCCTTCTTTCCACTCCTCTCCTCTTTTGACCTCACCCTCTCACCGTCCCCCCCTACTCACAAGGCAGGCAATACGCTTGACCTCATCTTCACTAGATGCTGCTCCTCTACTAATCTCACTGCAACTCCCCTCCAAGTCTCCGACCACTACTTTGTTTCCTTTTCTCTCTCGCTCTCCTCCCACACTACTCACTCTGCCCCTACACAGATGGTAATGCGCCGCCGCAACCTTCGCTCTCTCTCTCCCACTACTCTCTCCTCTTCCATCCTATCATCTCTTCCCTCTGCTCAATCCTTCTCCCTCCAATCTCCTGATTCTGCCTCCTCAACCCTCCTCTCCTCCCTTTCTGCATCCTTTGACTCTCTGTGTCCCCTATCCTCCCGGCCGGCTCGGTCCTCCCCTCCAGCTCCGTGGCTTGATGACTCACTGCGAGCTCACAGAACAGAGCTCCGGGCAGCGGAGCGGAAATGGAAGAAAACTAAACTCCCTACCGACCTGGCATCTTTTCACTCCCTCCTCTCTACATTTTCTTCATCTGTTTCTGCTGCTAAGGCCACCTTCTACCACTCTAAATTCCAAGCATCTGCCTCTAACCCTAGGAAGCTCTTTGCCACATTTTCCTCCCTCCTGAATCCTCCCCCCCCCCCCCCCCCCCTCCTCTCTCTCTGTGGATGACTTCGTCAACCACTTTGAAAAGATGGTTGACGACATCCGATCCTCGTTTGTTAAGTCTAATAACACTGCTGGTCCTGCTCACACTGCCCTACCCTATGCTTTGACTTCTTTCTCCCCTCTCTCTCCAGATAAAATCCTGCGACTTGTGACTGCAGGCCGCCCAACAACCTGCCCGCTTGACCCCATCCCCTCCTCCCTTCTCCAGACCATCTCCGGTGACCTTCTCCCCTACCTCACCTCGCTGATCAACTCATCCTTGACCGCTGGCCATGTCCCTTCCGTCTTCAAGAGAGCGAGAGTTGCTCCCCTTCTCAAAAAACCAACACTCGACCCCACTGATGTCAACAACTACAGACCAGTATCCCTTCTTTCTTTTCTTTCCAAAACTATTGAGCGTGCCGTCTTTAGCCAACTCTCTTGCTATCTCTCTCAGAATGACCTTCTTGATCCAAACCAATCAGGTTTCAGGACTGGTCATTCAACTGAGACTGCTCTTCTCTGTGTCACGGAGACTCTCCGCACTGCTAAAGCTAACTCTCTCTCCTCTGCTCTTGTCCTTCTAGACCTGTCTGCTGCCTTTGATACTGTGAACCATCAGATCCTCCTCTCCACCCTCTCCGAGATGGGCATCTCCGGCGCGGCTCACTCCTGGATTGCGTCCTACCTGACCGGTCGCTCCTACCAAGTGGCGTGGCGGGAAGCTGTCTCCGCACCACGTGCTCTCACCACTGGTGTCCCCCAGGGATCGGTTCTGGGCCCTCTCCTTTTCTCCCTATACACCAAGTCACTTGGCTCTGTCATATCCTCACATGGTCTCTCCTATCATTGCTACGCTGACGATACACAACTAATCTTCTCCTTTCCCCCTTCTGATAACCAGGTGGCGAATCGCATCTCTGCATGTCTGGCAGACATATCAGTATGGATGACGGATCACCACCTCAAGCTGAACCCTGGCAAGACGGAGCTGCTCTTCCTCCCGGGGAAGGACTGCCCGTTCCATGATCTCGCCATCACGGTTGACAACTCCGCTGTGTCCTCCTCCCAGAGTGCGAAGAGCCTAGGCGTGACCCTGGACAACACCCTGTCGTTCTCCGCCAACATCAAGGCGGTGACCCGCTCCTGCAGGTTCATGCTCTACAACATTCGGAGAGTGCGACCCTGCCTTACACAGGAAGCGGCGCAGGTCCTGGTCCAGGCACTTGTCATCTCCCGTCTGGACTACTGCAACTCGCTGTTGGCTGGGCTCCCTGCCTGTGCCATTAAACCCCTACAACTCATCCAGAATGCCGCAGCCCGTCTGGTGTTCAACCTTCCCAAGTTCTCTCACGTCACCCCCCCTCCTCCGCACACTCCACTGGCTTCCAGTTGAAGCTCGCATCCGCTACAAGACCATGGTGCTTGCCTATGGAGCAGTGAGGGGAACGGCACCTCTGTACCTTCAGGCTCTGATCAGTCCCTACACCCAAACGAGGACATTGCGTTCATCCACCTCTGGCCTGCTGGCTCCCCTTCCTCTGCGGAAGCACAGCTCCCGCTCAGCCCAGTCAAAACTGTTCGCTGCTCTGGCACCCCAATGGTGGAACAAGCTCCCTCACGACGCCAGGACAGCGGAGTCACTCACCACCTTCCGGAGACATTTGAAACCCCACCTCTTTAAGGAATACCTGGGATAGGATAAAGTATTCCTTCTAACCCCCCCCCCCCAAATTGTAAAGTGGTTATCCCACTGGCTATAGGGTGAACGCACCAATTTGTGAGTCGCTCTGGCTAAGAGCGTCTGCTAAATGACGTTAATGTGCCCTTGAGCAAGGCACTTAACCCTAATTGCTCCTGTAAGTCGCTCTGGTTAAGAGCGTCTGCTAAATGACTAAAATGTAAATGTAAATGTAAATGTAAATTCAGCAACATTGTTTTTTGTCTGTCAGATGTTTTGACGCTCATCATCAAGACATGTAAATTAAGTTGGTCTTGTATTACCACTCATGTTAGTCATTTAGCAGACACTCTTATCCAGAGCGACTTTACAGATAGTGCATCATTTTTTTTTTTCATACTGGCGGGGTGAACAGGCAGTGACTCGGGTGGTTGATGTCCTTGATGATCTTTTTGGCCTTCCTGTGACAAATTTATTCAGCCTCCTGAGGTTGAAGAGTCTCTGTGTGGGTGGACCATTTCAGTTTGTCAGTGATGTGTACGCAGAGGAACTTGAAGCTTTCCACCTTCTCCACTGTGGTCCCATCGATGTGGATAGGGGGGTGCACCCTCTGCTGTTTCTTGAAGTCCACGATCATCTCCTTTGTTTTGTTGATGTTGAGTGAGAAGTTATTTTCCAGCCACCACACTCCCAGAGCCCTCACCTCCTCCCTGTAGGCTGTCTCATCATTGTTGGTAATCAAGCTTACTACTGTTGTGTCGTCTGCAAACTTAATGATTGAGTTGGAGGCGTGCTTGGCCACTCATGGGTGAACAGGGAGTACAGGAGTGGGCTGAGCACGCACCCTTGTGGGGCCCCAGTGTTGAGGATCAGTGAAGTGGAGGTGTTGTTTCCTACCTTCACCACCTGGTGGCGGCCCGTCAGGAAGTCCAGGACCCAGTTGCACAGGGCGGGGTGAAGACCCAGGGCCTCGAGCTTAATGATCTTGCCAATGAAAAAATAATTAAAGTAGCTGGCAATATCAAAAGGTTTTGTGATGAATGAGCCATCTGATTCAATGAATGATGGAGCGGAATTTGCCTTTTTCCAAAAATGTCAGTTAAGGTGCTCCAAAGCTTTTTACTATCATTCTTTATGTCATTTATCTTTGTTTCATAGTGGAGTTTCTTCTTCTTTTTATTCAGTTTAGTCGCAATACGTTTGCCAATCGGTTGTGCAGCCAGACCTATTTGCCATCTCTTTTGCCTCATCCCTCTCAACTATACCATTTTTCAATTCCCATCAATCCAATGGGATTCAACAGTTTTTACAGTCATTTTCTTAATGGGTGCATGCTTATTATTAACTGGGATAAGCAATTTCATTAATGTGTCAACAATGACCAACAAATATTCTTAACATCAACAACATAGGAATCACTACAAAACATATTTTATGACCTCTTATACACTATATTAGGCCCAGCCTTTGGACCTGTGGTTTTCCTAGATATGGCTACTATATTGTGATCACTACATCTGATGGATTTGGATACTGATTTCAAACATATTTCTACAGCATTAGTAAACATGTGTTCAATACATGTTAATGATTCCATTCCTATACTGTCCGTAACTACCCTGGTAGATTGATTGATAACCTGAACTAGGTTGCAGGCACTAGTTACAGTTTGAAGCTTTCTCTTGAGTGGGCAGCCTGATGAAAGCCAGCCATATCTAAATCATTCAGAAAGTATACCTCTCTATTGATATCACATACATTATCAAGCATTTCACAAGTTATCCAAATACTGACTGATAGCACTTGGTGGTCTATAGCAGCTTCTCACCAGAATGGGCTTTAGGTGAGGCAGATGAACCTGTAGCCATATTACTTCAACAGTATTTAACATGAGATCCTTTTTAATCTTCACAGGAATGTGGTTCTGAATATAAACAGCAACACCTCCACCATTGGCATTTCTATATTTTCTGTAAATGTTATAACCTTGTATTGCTACCACTGTATCATCAAATTAATTTGATAGTCAGAATATGAATGTCATCTGTTACTAGCAAATTATTGATTTCATGAACCTTGTTTCTTAAGCTACGTATGTTAATGTGGGCTATTTTGAGCACTTTTCTTCTGGGATGCTTACTTGTTTTTATTGCTTTACTGGGATCTTAGCAGCAGTAAATGTGCTCATGTTCTTTATCTTAGTACAGGGTGAGCTGCACACAGTGGACTTCCTCCTCAGGCACACCGGCTCAGTTCTAACAGTATAAATCTGGTTTTTAGGCAATTGATTACTGAATATAATAGCTGTGTGGTCAGCAGAGGCATTCAGGGCAGTTAGAGGGACATAAATTAGGTTACTTATATTGTGTCTTCCAACGCCCCTGGTATAATGTACATTTGCTGAAGCATTATGAAAACTCAGCGTCACAATGGTAAGGATTAGCTGAAGCTGGGCTTGGGTCATTGATAAGTCATTGTCTCAACACAGCCTTATAATGCTGAGAAAGGATCCAGGTACCCAAATTATTTGGGTGGATCCCATCCTCCTAGTAAAACGTGTTTTGTTTCCAAAACGTGTCGAAATTGTCAACAAAAGTTACACCCATTGAGCTGCAATAATCACATAGCCAGTTGTGAAGAGAAAGAATCCTTCTAAAGCGTTCAATGCCATGATTCAGAGATGGCACAGGGCCAGATATGATGCCATGATTCAGAGATGGCACAGGGCCAGATATGATGCCATGATTCAGAGAGGGCACAGGGCCAGATATGATGCCATGATTCAGAGAGGGCACAGGGCCAGATATGATGCCATGATTCAGAGAGGGCACAGGGCCAGATATGATGCCATGATTCAGAGAGGGCACAGGGCCAGATATGATGCCATGATTCAGAGAGGGCACAGGGCCAGATATGATGCCATGATTCAGTGAGGGCACAGGGCCAGATATGATGCCATGATTCAGAGAGGGCACAGGGCCAGATATGATGGGTCTTTTATTAGTGTCTAGCAGAGAGTCAATCAGCTCTTTAAAATCCAGTTTCAACTGTTCAGAGCTGCCCTTCATAATGTCATTAAAACCCCCATGGACTACGATAGAATCGATTTCCATGTCCTGACGTAGTACATTCGGGAGCTGCTTAGTAATGTATTTTACTCGAGCTCCGGGGATAGGACATTGTTTTTGCACCAGGAACGGTCACATTTCTTACCATGGAGCTGCCCAAAATCATGGCTGGCAAGAAGGACTAGGAAATCACATGCTTCGGAGAACCCTTTATAGACGGGCGAGAGGCAGGATAACTTGAGCTCGTTGCTCCCTGCTCCTGGTGCAGGCCTCCAACAGATGGAGAAGCCCTGCTAGATCCAGAGCAGGGATGGAAGGTTGCCGCCATCGACTTCGAAATCGTAGTAGTAGGCACTGTGGCCACAGACACAGACACCCCCTGAGACGATGGTGCAGGAAGATCAGGCTCCAGGACGGCGAAACTATTCGTTGTTTGTATCCACTACTGGCCTCTCATTGGGAGTGTAGACTGCTTTGCGGGAGGTCGCTGTCTTCGGCTTCCACGGCTCGTGACATGCGACCATCGGTGATTGCCTTTCTCCTCATGCTGTGCTCCTTCAACTCCACTATCAGATGGGGGAGCTCCGGGCAACACCAGCCAGACTGATAACGACAAACGACAAGGCGGAGATGCATCCAACAAGCGCCAAACATCGTCCAGCCACCGGCGTAGAAAATGTAAACATTCCACTCTGCGTTTTCCCCAGTTTCTTACGTAGGCTGGCGACCTGATCAAGAAAGCCACTTCAATCAATATCCGTTCAGACATAATTATAGAGAAAACATTATTATTTATTTCCATTTCTATATCAACATTTTCAACTGCCTTTTTATTCACCTGACTGGATGGAAATAGAGATATTGACAAATAATTATATTTTACAATTTAATAGAATATTGATAGTACATTGATACCACATTCTCTTCTGTTATTTTAATAGGATATTGATACATTTACATTTTAGTCATTTAGCAGACGCTCTTATCCAGAGCGACTTACAGTTAGTGAGTGCATACATTTTTTTTTCATACTTGTGATTCATACCACATTCTCTTTTACTCTTCAAGGATTTCAGACATTTTCAGAATATGGGCAGGGACTCTGCTGACTTTAGGGGGAAGCTTGTTCCACCATTGGGGTTCCAGATCAGAGAAGAGCTTTGACTGGGCTGAGCTGGAGCTGCCATCCCGTACGTATCACTAACCCTAACCCTAACCAACCCGTACGTATCACTAACCCTAACCCTAACCAACAAACCATTTCTCCAGTAAATGTAGTCAGAGGGGACGGTACATCTTATTATAATGATGCCTATGATAAGTTAGATTAGTTAAATAAGTTATATTAGTTTAATTAGAGATCTGGAGACCAACATCTACAACATGATCACAGGTTAAAACATCATCATACTCTTTAGCAGTAATATGGAGAAGAAGGACTGTAGTTTTGAGTTCCACAAAGTGGGTGTGGAAGAGGTGGAAAAAATGTTGCTATCTATAAATAAGGACAAACCACCTGGTACCGACAACCTGGATGGTAAATTACTGAGGTTGGTAGCGGAATACATTGTGACTCCTGTTTGCCACATCTTCAATTTAAGCCTAGAAGACGGTGTGTGCCCTCAGACATGGAGGGAGGCAAAGGTCATTCCACTACCCAAAGGTCATTCCACCACCCAAAGGTCATTCCACTACCCAAAGGTCATTCCACCACCCAAAGGTCATTCCACTACCCAAGAATAGCAGAGCACCCTTTAATGGTTCAAACAGCCAACCAATCCGCCTGTTACAAGTGCTTAGCAAACTTTTGGAAAAATTAGTTTTTGATCAAATAAAACATTATTTTACAGAAAACAAATGAACAACAGACTTTTAGCATGATTATAGTGAAGGGCACTCAACATGCTCGACACTGTCACAAATGACTGATGATTGGCTAAAATAAATTGATACTAAGAAGATTGTGGGAGCTGTTTTGTTAGACTTCAGTGCAGCTTTTGATGTCATTGATCATAACCTATTGCTATGGATTTGCATCCACTGCCTTATTATGGATTGAGAGTTACCTACAGTATCTAAAAGAACACAGAGGGTTTTCATTGGAAGCCTCTCTCATGCAAATTCAGTTTAGTGTGGGGTATCACAGGGCAGCCGGCTAAGGCCAGTATTGTTTTCTGTTTTTACTAATGACCTTCAACTGACCTTGAATAAAGCCTGTGTGTCCTTGTATGATGACGACTCAATAGTAAAATAAATAACTGACACCCTTAACATAGAGCTCCAGTCAGTTTTAGAATGGGTAACAAGCAATAGGCTGGTGCTAAATACATGTATCTCAAAAACCAAAAGCATAATTTTAGGGACAAATCACTCACTCAATGCTAAACCTAATTTAGATCTATTATTGAATAATGTGGCGATTGAGCAAGTTGAGGAGACTAAACTGCTGAGTGTTAACCTAGATAGCAAACTGTCATCTTCAAAACATATAGACTCAATGGTTGCTAAAATGGGAAGAGGTCTGTCCATGACAGGATGTTGCTCTGCCTTCTTGACATCTCAGTCAACCAGAATGATCCTACAGGCCCTAGTATTGTCGCACTTGGATTACTGCCAGGCTGTGTGGTCATGTGGGGCAAAGAGGGACATACAGTGGGGGAAAAAAGTATTTAGTCAGCCACCAATTGTGTAAGCTCTCCCACTTAAAAAGATGAGAGAGGCCTGTAATTTTCATCATAGGTACACGTCAACTATGACAGACAAATTGAGAAAAGAAAATCGAGAAAATCATATTGTAGGATTTTTAATGAATTTATTTGCAAATTATGGTGGAAAATATGTATTTGGTCACCTACAAACAAGCAAGATTTCTGGCTCTCACAGACCTGTAACTTCTTCTTTAAGATGCTCCTCTGTCCTCCACTCGTTACCTGTATTAATGGCACCAGTTTGAACTTATTATCAGTATAAAAGACACCTGTCCACAACCTCAAACAGTCACACTCCAAACTGCACTATGGTCAAGACCAAAGAGCTGTCAAAGGACACCAGAAACAAAATTGTAGACCTGCACCAGGCTGGGAAGACTGAATATGCAATAGGTAAGCAGCTTGGTTTGAAGAAATCAACTGTGGGAGCAATTATTAGGAAATGGAAGACATACAAGACTACTGATAATCTCCCTCGATCTGGGGCTCCACGCAAGATCTCACCCCGTGGGGTCAAAATGATCACAAGAACGGTGAGCAAAAATCCCAGAACCACACGGGGGGACCTAGTGAATGACCTGCAGAGAGCTGGGACCAAAGTAACAAAGCCTACCATCAGTAACACACTACGCCGCCAGGGACTCAAATCCTGCAGTGCCAGTCGTGTCCCCCTGCTTAAGCCAGTACATGTCCAGGCCCGTCTGAAGTTTGCTAGAGTGCATTTGGTTGATCCAGAAGAGGATTGGGAGAATGTCATATGGTCAGATGAAACCAAAATATAACTTTTTGGTAAAAACTCAACTCGTCGTGTTTGGAGGACAAAGAATGCTGAGTTGCATCCAAAGAACACCATACCTACTGTGAAGCATGGGGGTGGAAACATCATGCTTTGGGGTTGTTTTTCTGCAAAGGGACCAGGACGACTGATCCATGTAAAGGAAATAATGAATGGGGCCATGTATTGTGAGATTTTGAGTGAAAACCTCCTTCCATCAGCAAGGGCATTGAAGATGAAACGTGGCTGGGTCTTTCAGCATGACAATGATCCCAAACACACCACCCGGGCAACGAAGGATTGGCTTCGTAAGAAGCATTTCAAGGTCCTGGAGTGGCCTAGCCAGTCTCCAGATCTCAACCCCATAAAAAATCTTCGGAGGGAGTTGAAAGTCTGTGTTGCCCAGCGACAGCCCCAAAACATCACTGCTCTAGAGGAGATCTGCATGGAGGAATGGGCCAAAATACCAGCAACAGTGTGTGAAAACCTTGTGAAGACTTACAGAAAACGTTTGACCTGTGTCATTGCCAACAAAGGGTATATAACAAAGTATTGAGAAACTTTTGTTATTGACCAAATACTAATTTTCCACCATAATTTGCAAATAAATTCATAAAAAATCCTACAATGTGATTTTCTGGAGAGAAAAAATCTCATTTTGTCTGTCATAGTTGACGTGTACCTATGATGAAAATTACAGGCTTCTCTCATCTTTTTAAGTGGGAGAACTTGCACAATTGGTGGCTGCCTAAATACTTTTTTCCCCACTGTATGTAAATTGCAGTTGGTCCAGAATAAAGCAGCAGGTATCGCATTTAGATGTACACAGAGTTTGGACACACCTACTCATTCCAGTGTTTTTCTTTATTTTTACTATTTTTTACATGTAGAATAATAGTGAAGACATCAAAACTATGAAATAACACATATGGAATCATGTAGTAACCAAAAAATTGTTAAACAAATCAAAATATATTTTATATTTGAGATTCTTCAAATAGCCACCCTCTGCCTTGATGACAGCTTTGCACACTCTTGACATTCTCTCAACCAGCTTCATGAGGTTGTCACCTGGAATGTATTTAATTTAACAGGTGTGCCTTCTTAAAAGATAATTTGTGGAATTTCTTTCCTTCCTAATGCGTTTGAGCCAATCAGTTGTGTTGTGTCAAGGTAGGGGGGTATACAGAAGATAGCCCTATTTGGTAAAAGACCAAGTCCATATTATGGCAAGAACAGCTCAAATAATCAAAGAGAAACGACAGTCCATCATTACTTTAAGACATGAAGGTCAGTCAATACGGAAAATCTAGAGAACTTTGAACGTGTCTTCAAGTGCAGTCGCAAAAACCATCAAGCGCTATGATGAAACTGGCGCTCATGAGGACCGCCACAGGAATGGAAGACACAGATTTACCTCTGCTGCAGAGGATTAGTTCATTAGAGTTACCAGACTCAGAAATTGCAGCCAAAATAAATGCTTCACAGAGTTCAAATACAGACACATCTCAACATCAACTGTTCAGAGGAGACTGTGTGAATCAGGCCTTCATGGTCGAATTGCTGCAAAGAAGCCACTACTAAAGGACACCAATAAGAAGAAGAGACCTGCTTGGGCCAAGAAACAGGAGCAATGGACATTAGACCGGTGGAAATGTGTCCTTTGGTCTGGAGTCCAAATTTGAGATTTTTGTTTCCAACCGCTGTGTCTTTGTGAGACGCGGTGTGGCTGAACGGATGATCTCCGCATGTGTATTTCCCACCGTAAAGCATGGAGGAGGAGGTGTTATGGTGTGGGGGGTGCTTTGCTGGTGACACTGTCTGTGATTTATTTAGAATTCAAGGCACACTTAACCAGCATGGCTACCACAGCATTCTGCAGCGATACACCATCCCATCTGGTTTGGGCTTAGTGGGACACACCTCCAGGCTTTGTAAGGGCTATTTTACCAAGAAGGAGAGTGATGGAGTGCTGCATCAGATGACCTGGCCTCCACAAATCCCTGACCTCAACCAAATTGAAATGGTTTGGGATGTCGGATGGCAGAGTGAAGGAGCCAACAAGTGCTCAGCATATGTGGGAACTCCTTCAAGACTGTTGGAAAAGAATTCCAGGTGAAGCTGGTTGAGAGAATGCCAAGAGTGTGCGAAGCTGTCATCAAGGCAAAGGGTGGCTATTTGAAGAATCTCAAATATAAAATATATTTTGATTTGTTTAACACTTTTTTGGTTACTACATGATTCCATATGTGTTATTTCATAGTTTTGATGTCTTCATTATTATTCTACAATGTAAAAAATGGTAAAAAAATAAGAAAAACCCTTGAATGAGTAGGTGTGTCCAAACTTTTGTCTGGTACTGTTTATACAATTCTGTTTGTGGCAAGAATTTTGTATAATAATTTCAATTGAAAAACTCGAAACTGCTGAATCAAGCGTTGTTTTGTGTATGAGTTCATTTACACACCATGTGCCATAGAATTGGTACGTCAAACATTTCTTCCCAGCTATTGTGCAACATGTATGGCACAACTGTCAACATTTCTGTTCTCAAATTACACTGGTATATTTCTATTCATGCCAATCTTTTTCAGCCAATTTTGGTCTTTAATATATGGCAGACAAACAAATTCACTACCTTCTCCCCCTTCCACCTGCTTGCTCCGTTTTTGTATCCTGCAATCAGGTGCTCCACCAGTCCCTTGTAGCTCAGTTGGTAGAGCATGGCGCTTGCAAGCCAGGGTTGTGGGTTCGTTTCCCACGGGGGGCCAGTGTGAAAATGTATGCACTCACTAACTGTAAGTCGCTCTGGATAAGAGCGTCTGCTAAATGACGTAAATGTAATTACTATTCATTAATAAATATATTACAATTTTAAATACAATTCTTTCCATAACATTTGTTTTTACATCAATGAGTATATTTGAGTTTAACCATACTATATGTTGTAATATTTGGTCTTTCTTTTCTGGAGGATGAAATTGAAATTGTAACCATCTTTGTATGGCTTGTTTCAGAAAGTGCAATATTTTGAACAAGGTTACATTTTCAATTAACCAAAAATGAGAAGTTTAATCTGTATAAAGGCAAAAAGGCAATTTGTTGAACAAAGCAGGAGAACCAGTTTGGGTTTAAGTATAATTTATGTGATGTTTTTAGTGATTTACTATTTAATAATTTCAGCCCCCCAAACTCATTTTATTTATATAAATAGTCATGTTTATTTTTGTCTGGTTTAGTGTTCCAAATAAAGTGAAATATTTTATGTTCATATGATTAAAAAATAACAATCGTCTGAAGTAGGCAGCGCAGTAAACTGTGATATTACTAAAGAATATATCAGTGTAAGTATTTACCTCTCCATGCATCTCCAATGTATTGTCCATGTAAAAAAACCTGTCTGATCAGAATGAACAATATCTGGTAACACCTTTTTAATTCTATGTGCATTTCACCAGGATTTTTGCATTACAACATTGAAGTGTAAGAGGCCTCTAGTTTTTTAAATGGACTGGATCTTTATGGTATGCTTGGTATCAAACATCATACTGTATCCATCTACTGGTATGGTATGCTTGGTATCAAACATCATACTGTATCCATCTACTGGTATGGTATGCTTGGTATCAGTATCCATCTACTGGTATGGTATGCTTGGTATCAGTATCCATCTACTGGTATGGTATGCTTGGTATCAAGCATCATACTGTATCCATCTACTGGTATGGTATGCTTGGTATCAAACATCATACTGTATCCATCTACTGGTATGGTATGCTTGGTATCAGTATCCATCTACTGGTATGGTATGCTTGGTATCAAGCATCATACTGTATCCATCTACTGGTATGGGTTAGGGTTAGGGCTTGGTATCAAGCCTTGGGATTTTTCCAGACTGAAAGGCTTGAGTTCCTCCGCTGTATATATATATATATATATTGGCCTTCACACATGTCTTTCTGTACATTTATTAATTTAAATGATCTTTATTAGGAAACAAATCCTTACAGTTAACATCATTCAGTGGAGCTGGAGGAGACTGGAAAGAAAACATATGCTTAAAATATTTTGCTTCCTCTTTAAAAATATAATTTGATGAAGCATGGATGACTCCGTCATTTGTAATGAGTTAATGTAAAAACATTTTGGTAACATTTACATGTTGAAGAAACGAGAAAAATTGAGTGCATTTCTGCCCATTTTCCATCCAGTTCGTTTTATTTTGTAATCCTAGTAAAAAGTCCCTGTCTTAGGTCAGTTAGGATCACCACTTTATTTTAAGAATGTGAAATGTCAGAATAATAGTAGAGAGATTGATTTATTTCAGCATTTATTTCTTTCATCACATTCCCAGTGGGTCAGAAGTTTACATACACTCAATTAGTATTTGGTAGCATTGCCTTTAAATTGTTTAACTTGGGTCAAACGTTTCGGGTAGCCTTCCACAAGCTTCCCACAATAAGTTGGGTGAATTTTGGCCCATTCCTCCTGACAGAGCTGGTGTAATTGAGTCAGGTTTGTAGGCCTCCTTGCTCGCACACACTTTTTCAGTTCTGCCCACACATTTTCTATAGGATTGAGGTCAGGGCTTTGTGATGGCCACTCCAACACCTTGACTTTGTTGTCCTTAAGCCATTTTGCCACAACTTTGGAAGTATGCTTGGGGTCATTGTCCATTTGGAAGACCCATTTGCGACCAAGCTTTAACTTCCTGACTTATGTCTTGAGACGTTGCTTCAATATATCCACATAATTCTCCTTCCTCATGATGCCATCTATTTTGTGAATTGCACCTGTCCCTCCTACAGCAAGCACACCCACAGCATGATGCTGCCACCCCCGTGCTTGGTTGGGATGGTGTTCTTCGGCTTGCAAGCCTTCCCCTTTTTCCTCCAAACATAACGATGGTCATTATGGCCAAACAGTTCTATTTTTGTTTCATCAAAACAGAGGACATTTCTCCAAAAAGTACGATCTTTGTCCCCATGTGCAGTTGCAAACCGTAGTCTGGCTTTTTATGGCGGTTTTGGAGCAGTGGCTTCTTCCTTGCTGAGCGGTCTTTCAGGTTATGACGATATAATACTTGTTTTACTGTGGATATATATAATTTTGTACATGTTTCCTCCAGCATCTCCACAAGCTGTTGTTCTGGGATTGATTTGCACTTTTCACGCCAAAGTACGTTCATCTCTAGGAGACAGGACGCGTCTCCTTCCTGAGCGGTATGACGGCTGTGTGGTCCCATGGTGTTTATACTTGCGTACTATTGTTTGTACAGATGAACGTGGTACCTTCAGGCATTTGGAAATTGCTCCCAAGGATGAACCAGACTTGTGGAGGTCTACAATTTTTTTTCTTAGGTCTTGGCTGATTTCTTTTGATTTTCCCATGATGTCAAACAAGAGGCACCGAGTTTGAAGGTAGGCCTTGAAATACATCCACAGGTACACCTCCAATTGACTCAAAGTATGTCAATTAGCCTATCAGAAGCTTCTAAAGCCATGACATCATTTTCTGGAATTTTACAAGCTGTTTAAAGGCACAGTCAACTTAGTGTATGTAAACTTCTGACCCACTGGAATTGTGATACCGTGAATTATAAGTGAAATAATCTGTCTGTAAACAGTTGTTGGAAAAATGACTTGTGTCATGCACAAAGTAGATGTCCTAACCGACTTGCCAAAACTATAGTTTGTTAAAAATAAATTTGTGGAGTGGTTGAAAAATTAGTTTTAATGACTCCAACCTGAGTGTATGTAAACTTCCGACTTCAACTGTACTTGTGCTGTTAATTCCTCTATTTCCTTTGTTAGTCTAAACTCTTTTGACCAAAACTGCTTTTGTTTTAAAGATCAATATTAAATTGCATTATCTCTGAAGACACATTTGAAAGTGTCCCATATGATAAGATGATCCAATGTACCTATTATGTTGGAAAAAGTCAGCTATATACATATTGTGCACGAAAAATTCTGTCATTGTCACGCCCTGACCTGGAGAGACTTATTTTCTAGGTAGTTTCTATGTTTAGGATCTAGATGTGGTGTTTCTATGTTTGGCCGGGTGTGATTCCCAATCAGAGACAGCTGTCACTTGTTGTCTCTGATTGGGGATCATACTTAAGTAGCCTGCTTGCCTACCTTAGCTGTGGGATCTTGTTCCGTGTTAGACTTGTATGTATATAGCCTGAGGACTTCACGTTACGTTGTTTCGTTTATGTTTATTTTAGTTTAATAAACATGTACGCTTTTCACGCTGCACCTTGGTCTGACCCGTCTCTCAACGTTCGTGACAGTCATAAATTATTTTGTCTTAGTTAAGAACAAATTGTCATCCAGTAGGCTTTGATACAATGTCCAATATCCCCGTCCACATGGAGATTATGTAAGAGTTACAGTATGTGGAGGCCAATTACTGTAGATGATGGTCCGATCTCATTCTGTCTCCTATTAATACTTTTATAACTGTGTTATAGTGTACCACCATAAAAATAGGATCATTTGTTGCTTGTGATATCAATAGATTATTATACATATTTTTGAAGAAATGTGGATCATCACTATTTGGACCATATAGATTAATTAGCCAAATCTGTTTATCGTCCAATAGCATATTCATTTTACATTTTAGTCATTTAGCAGACGCTCTTATCCAGAGCGACTTACAGTTAGTGATTACATATTTTTTTTCAATACTGGCCCCCCATGGGAATCGAACCCACAACCCTGGCGTTGTAAACACCATGCTCTATCAACTGAGCTACATCCCTGCCGGCCATTCCCTCCCCTACCCTGGACGACGCTGGGCCAATTGTGCGCCGCCCATGAGTCTCCCGGTTGCGGCCGGCTGCGACAGAGCCTGGATTCGAACCAGGATCTCTAGTGGCACAGTTAGCACTGCGATGCAGTGCCTTAGACCACTGCGCCATTCAGATATTCGAAAGGATCCACCTTCCTTGTGGCTCTGTTTGGACAGTTTGCTCATTCAGATCTCAATTATTATTAGATAATATTATCACCCTTTCGAATTTCTTTGCCCATGACAGAAGTACCTTGCACCTTCATTCCTAACCACGGAGTGCATGCCACTCCTCCTGTCCCATACTTAACCATGCTATGCCATTGCCCCCCAACCTAAACTTAAAGGCCTGTGGTGTGAGGTGCATTTACTCTTTGGTCATTATAGCCTAGATAGCAGATTCTAATTGTATTATTATTATTATTATTATTATTTTGTTGAAGTTGCTATTGACCACTATCAAATACAACAAAATAAATAATAATAATAATAATAATAATAATAATAATAAACAGGCTATAACTACAAAAGTAGAAAAAAACTAAAAATAGAGAAACTGCAAGAAAAGAGACCAGCAATAACAATTAAAAAACAAAAACATAGAAACCAACTAAGCAATCAGAATCAACAAAACATTAACTGACAGTAATACACTACAAAATAAAAAAATAAAAAATAGAATGGACATATATACAGGATCCCCTCCAAATGAAGGTCTTCCCATAGGCCTACACCAGATGTTAACCAATAACCACCATAACGGGGCTAGACCAGATGTTAACCAATAACCACCATAACGGGGCTAGACCAGATGTTAACCAATAACCACCGTAATGAGCCTGCTACAAATATATCTGCTATTCTAATTCGACCCCGTTCATCCCAGCAGAAAAATATATTAAAACTTATTCTGCTGCAACAGGAAATGCAAAACATTATGTGTATAATAATCAATGGACATCTCCATAGGGGTTGACACATTCTTCGTTAGGTTAAATTAGATCTGACATTTCACAGTGGAAACCACAAGCCCCAGAAGCCTCCTTAAACCTCAAATACTCTACTATTAGCATTTCCTGCTGCACAGGACAATTCTCAGTGACAACAAAGTGACCAAATCAAATCCACACAGTATATCCGCAGTCCAAAAAGTATGTAAACATTTTAACATTTTCGCTGCCTGACACCGTGAACACAACAAGTCATCAGGCGAGGTATTGATGTGTTGAAGGAACTGTCTGTTCAAGCAGTTGGCACAAAGTTCCCAGTCCCCAGGTCCTGAACAGAGACTGGGAAACGCACAGTATTAAATAGAGCCATGACTACATGGAGCTCTCTGCCACACCAGGTAACTCAAGCTAGCAGTGTTAAATAGAGCCATGACTACATGGAGCTCTCTGCCACACCATGTAACTCAAGCTAGCAATATTAAATAGAGCCATGACTACATGGAGCTCTCTGCCACACCAGGTAACTCAAGCTAGCAATATTAAATAGAGCCATGACTACATGGAGCTCTCTGCCACCCCAGGTAACTCAAGCTAGCAATATTAAATAGAGCCATGACTACATGGAGCTCTCTGCCACACCAGGTAACTCAAGCCAGCAATAAAACCAGATATAAAAGAACACCTTACTGCACAAAGGGGACTGTAAAGAGACAGCCATTTTGTATATATTGTTTTGTAATTTGCACTGTATTATAGCATGGGTCCTCAGATCCTCAAAAGGTTCTGCAGCTGCACCATCGAGAGCATCCTGACTGGTTGCATCACTGCCTGGTATGGCAACTGCTTGGCTTCCGACTGCAAGGCACTACAGAGGGTAGTGCGTACGGCCCAGTACATCACTGGAGCCAAGCTTCCTGCCATCCAGGACCTCTATACCAGACGGTGTCAGAACAGCTTCTACCCCCAAGCCATAAGACTCCTGAACATCACTTTAATAACTCTACCTACATGTACATATTACCTCAATTACCTCAACTAGCCGGTGCCCCCGCACATTGACTCTGCACCGGTACCCCCTGTATATAGCCTGTATATAGCCTGTATATTGACTCTGCACCGGTACCCCCTGTACATAGCCTGTATATAGCCTGTATATTGACTCTGCACCGGTACCCCCTGTATGTAGCCTGTATATAGCCTGTATATAGCCTGTATATAGCCTGTATATAGCCTGTATATAGCCTGTATATAGCTCTATATAGCCTGTATATAGCCTGTATATAGCTGTATATAGCCTGTATATAGCCTGTATATAGCCTGTTTATAGCTGTATATAGCCTGTATATAGCCTGTATATTGACTCTATACTGGTACCCCCTGTATATAGCCTGTATATAGCCTGTATATAGCCTGTATATAGCTGTATATAGCCTGTATATAGCCTGTATATAGCCTGTATATAGCCTGTATATAGCTGTATAGCCTGTATATAGCTGTATATAGCCTGTATATAGCCTGTATATAGCTGTATATAGCCTGTATATAGCCTATATATCGCCTGTTTATAGCTGTATATAGCCTGTATATAGCCTGTATATAGACATTTACATTTACATTTAAGTCATTTAGCAGACGCTCTTATCCAGAGCGACTTACAAATTGGTGCATTCACCCTATAGCCAGTGGGTTAACCACTTTACAATAATTGTTTGTATTTTTATTTATTTTTTATTTTATTATTATTAATAAATAGAAGGATTACTTCATCCTATCCCAGGTATTCCTTAAAGAGGTGGGGTTTCAAATGTCTCCGGAAGGTGGTGAGTGACTCCGCTGTCCTGGCGTCGTGAGGGAGCTTGTTCCACCATTGGGGTGCCAGAGCAGCGAACAGTTTTGACTGGGTTGAGCGGGAACTATGCTTCCGCAGAGGAAGGGGAGCCAGCAGGCCAGAGGTGGATGAACGCAATGCCCTCGTTTGGGTGTAGGGACTGATCAGAGCCTGAAGGTACGGAGGTGCCGTTCCCCTCACTGCTCCATAGGCAAGCACCATGGTCTTGTAACGGATGCGAGCTTCAACTGGAAGCCAGTGGAGTGTGCGGAGGAGGGGGGTGACGTGAGAGAACTTGGGAAGGTTGAACACCAGACGGGCTGCGGCATTCTGGATGAGTTGTAGGGGTTTAATGGCACAGGCAGGGAGTCCAGCCAACAGCGAGTTGCAGTAATCCAGACGGGAGATGACAAGTGCCTGGATTAGGACCTGTGCCGCTTCCTGTGTAAGGCAGGGTCGTACTCTCCGAATGTTGTAGAGCATGAACCTGCAGGATCGGGTCACCGCCTTGATGTTAGCGGAGAACGACAGGGTGTTGTCCAGGGTCACACCAAGGCTCTTCGCACTCTGGGAGGAGGACACAACGGAGTTGTCAACCGTAATGGCGAGATCATGGAACGGGCAGTCCTTCCCCGGGAGGAAGAGCAGCTCCGTCTTGCCAGGGTTCAGCTTGAGGTGGTGATCCGTCATCCATTCTGATATGTCGGCCAGACATGCAGAGATGCGATTCACCACCTGGTTATCAGAAGGAGGAAAGGAGAAGATTAGTTGTGTATCGTCAGCGTAGCAATGATAGGAGAGGCCATGTGAGGATATGACAGGATTCAGCAGTGAGGAGAATGTGGCAAAGAGCTTCCTAGGGTTAGAGGCAGATGCTTGGAATTTAGAGTGGTAGAAAGTGGCCTTAGCAGCAGAAACAGATGAAGAAAATGTAGAGAGGAGGGAGTGAAAAGATGCCAGGTCGGCAGGGAGTTTAGTTTTCTTCCATTTCCGCTCCGCTGCCCGGAGCTCTGTTCTGTGAGCTCGCAATGAGTCATCAAGCCACGGAGCTGGAGGGGAGGACCGAGCCGGCCGGGAGGATAGGGGACACAGGGAGTCAAAGGATGCAGAAAGGGAGGATAGGAGGGTTGAGGAGGCAGAATCAGGAGATTGGAGGGAGAAGGATTGAGCAGAGGGAAGAGATGATAGGATGGAAGAGGAGAGAGTAGTGGGAGAGAGAGAGCGAAGGTTGCGGCGGCGCGTTACCATCTGTGTAGGGGCAGAGTGAGTAGTGTTGGAGGAGAGCGAGAGAGAAAAGGATACAAAGTAGTGGTCGGAGACATGGAGGGGAGTTGCAGTGAGATTAGTAGAAGAGCAACATCTAGTAAAGATGAAGTCAAGCGTATTGCCTGCCTTGTGAGTAGGGGGAGACGGTGAGAGGGTGAGGTCAAAAGAGGAGAGGAGTGGAAAGAAGGAGGCAGAGAGAAATGAGTCAAATGTAGACGTAGGGAGGTTGAAATCCCCCAAAACTGTGAAGGGTGAGCCATCCTCAGGAAAGGAACTTATTAAGGCGTCAAGCTCATTGATGAACTCTCCAAGGGAACCTGGAGGGCGATAGATGACAAGGATATTAAGCTTAAATGGGCTAGTGACTGTGACAGCGTGGAATTCAAATGAGGAGATAGACAGATGGGTTAGGGGAAAAATTGAGAATGACCACTTGGGAGAGATGAGGATTCCTGTGCCACCACCCCTCTGACCAGATGCTCTCGGGGTATGCGAGAACACATGGTCAGACGAGGAGAGAGCAGTAGGAGTATGTATATAGCCTGTATATAGCCTGTATATAGCTGTATATAGCCTGTATATAGCCTGTATATAGCCTGTATATAGCTGTATAGCCTGTATATAGCTGTATATAGCCTGTATATAACCTGTATATAGCCTGTATATAGCTGTATATAGCCTGTATATAGCCTGTATATAGCCTGTATGTAGCCTGTATATAGCTTTATATAGCCTGTATATAGCCTGTATATAGCCTGTATATAGCCAGTATATAGCCTGTATATAGCCTGTATATAGATGTATATAGCTGTATATAGCTGTATATAGCCTGTATATAGCCTGTATATAGCTGTATATAGCCTGTATATAGCCTGTATATAGCCTGTATATAGCTGTATATAGCCTGTATATAGCTGTATATAGCCTGTATATAGCCTGTATTTATCCTGTATATAGCCTGTATATAGCCTGTATATAGCCTGCATATAGCCTGTATATAGCTGTATATAGCCTGTATATAGCCTGTATATAGCCTGTATATAGCCTGTAAATAGCTGTATATAGCCTGTATATAGCCAGTATATAGCCTGTATATAGCCTGTATATAGCCTGTATATAGCCTGTATATAGCCTGTATATAGCCTGTATATAGCCTGTATATAGCCTGTATTTATCCTGTATATAGCCTGTATATAGCCTGTATATAGCCTGCATATAGCCTGTATATAGCTGTATATAGCCTGTATATAGCCTGTATATAGCCTGTATATAGCCTGTAAATAGCTGTATATAGCCTGTATATAGCCTGTATATAGCCTGTAAATAGCTGTATATAGCCAGTATATAGCCTGTATATAGCCTGTATATAGCTGTATTTAGCCTGTATATAGCCTGTATATAGCCTGTATATAGCCTGTATATAGCCTGTATATAGCCTGTATATAGCTGTATATAGCCTGTATATAGCCTGTATATAGCTGTATATAGCTGTATATAGCTGTATATAGCCTGTATATAGCCTGTATATAGCTGTATATAGCCTGTATATAGCCTGTATATAGCCTGTATATAGCTGTATATAGCTGTATATAGCCTGTATATAGCCTGTATATAGCTGTATAGCCTGTATATAGCTGTATATAGCCTGTATATAACCTGTATATAGCCTGTATATAGCTGTATATAGCCTGTATATAGCCTGTATATAGCCTGTATGTAGCCTGTATATAGCTTTATATAGCCTGTATATAGCCTGTATATAGCCTGTATATAGCCAGTATATAGCCTGTATATAGCCTGTATATAGATGTATATAGCTGTATATAGCTGTATATAGCCTGTATATAGCCTGTATATAGCTGTATATAGCCTGTATATAGCCTGTATATAGCCTGTATATAGCTGTATATAGCCTGTATATAGCTGTATATAGCCTGTATATAGCCTGTATATAGCTGTATAGCCTGTATATAGCTGTATATAGCCTGTATATAACCTGTATATAGCCTGTATATAGCTGTATATAGCCTGTATATAGCCTGTATATAGCCTGTATGTAGCCTGTATATAGCTTTATATAGCCTGTATATAGCCTGTATATAGCCTGTATATAGCCAGTATATAGCCTGTATATAGCCTGTATATAGATGTATATAGCTGTATATAGCTGTATATAGCCTGTATATAGCCTGTATATAGCTGTATATAGCCTGTATATAGCCTGTATATAGCTGTATATAGCTGTATATAGCCTGTATATAGCCTGTATATAGCTGTATAGCCTGTATATAGCTGTATATAGACTGTATATAACCTGTATATAGCCTGTATATAGCTGTATATAGCCTGTATATAGCCTGTATATAGCCTGTATGTAGCCTGTATATAGCTTTATATAGCCTGTATATAGCCTGTATATAGCCTGTATATAGCCAGTATATAGCCTGTATATAGCCTGTATATAGATGTATATAGCTGTATATAGCTGTATATAGCCTGTATATAGCCTGTATATAGCTGTATATAGCCTGTATATAGCCTGTATATAGCCTGTATATAGCTGTATATAGCCTGTATATAGCTGTATATAGCCTGTATATAGCCTGTATTTATCCTGTATATAGCCTGTATATAGCCTGTATATAGCCTGCATATAGCCTGTATATAGCTGTATATAGCCTGTATATAGCCTGTATATAGCCTGTATATAGCCTGTAAATAGCTGTATATAGCCTGTATATAGCCAGTATATAGCCTGTATATAGCCTTTATATAGCCTGTATATAGCCTGTATATAGCCTGTATATAGCCTGTATATAGCCTGTATATAGCCTGTATATAGCCTGTATTTATCCTGTATATAGCCTGTATATAGCCTGTATATAGCCTGCATATAGCCTGTATATAGCTGTATATAGCCTGTATATAGCCTGTATATAGCCTGTATATAGCCTGTAAATAGCTGTATATAGCCTGTATATAGCCTGTATATAGCCTGTAAATAGCTGTATATAGCCAGTATATAGCCTGTATATAGCCTGTATATAGCTGTATATAGCCTGTATATAGCCTGTATATAGCCTGTATATAGCCTGTATATAGCCTGTATATAGCCTGTATATAGCTGTATATAGCCTGTATATAGCCTGTATATAGCTGTATATAGCTGTATATAGCTGTATATAGCCTGTATATAGCCTGTATATAGCTGTATATAGCCTGTATATAGCCTGTATATAGCCTGTATATAGCTGTATATAGCTGTATAAAGCCTGTATATAGCCTGTATATAGCCTGTATATAGCTGTATGTAGCCTGTATATAGCCTGTATATAGCCTGTATATAGCCTGTATATAGCCTGTATATAGCTGTATATAGCCTGTATATAGCCTGTATATAGCTGTATATAGCCTGTATATAGCCTGTATATAGCCTGTATATAGCCTGTAAATAGCTGTATATAGCCTGTATATAGCCAGTATATAGCCTGTATATAGCCTTTATATAGCCTGTATATAGCCTGTATATAGCCTGTATATAGCCTGTATATAGCCTGTAGATAGCCTGTATATAGCCTGTATTTATCCTGTATATAGCCTGTATATAGCCTGTATATAGCCTGCATATAGCCTGTATATAGCTGTATATAGCCTGTATATAGCCTGTATATAGCCTGTATATAGCCTGTATATAGCTTGTATATAGCCTGTATATAGCCTGTATATAGCCTGTAAATAGCTGTATATAGCCAGTATATAGCCTGTATATAGCCTGTATATAGCTGTATATAGCCTGTATATAGCCTGTATATAGCCTGTATATAGCCTGTATATAGCCTGTATATAGCCTATATAGCCTGTATATAGCCTGTATATAGCCTGTATATAGCTGTATATAGCCTGTATATAGCCTGTATATAGCCTGTATATAGCCTGTATATAGCCTGTATATAGCCTGTATATAGCCTGTATATAGCCTGTATATAGCCTGTATATAGCCTGTATATAGCCTGTATATAGCCTGTATATAGCCTGTATATAGCTGTATATAGCCTGTATATAGCCTGTATATAGCTGTATATAGCCTGTATATAGCCTGTATATAGCCTGTATATAGCCTGTATATAGCCTGTATATAGCCTGTATATAGCTCTATATAGCCTGTATATAGCCTGTATATAGCTGTATATAGCTGTATATAGCTGTATATAGCCTGTATATAACCTGTATATAGCCTGTATATAGCTGTATATAGCCTGTATATAGCCTGTATATAGCCTGTATGTAGCCTGTATATAGCCTGTATATAGCCTGTATATAGCCTGTTTATAGCCTGAATATAGCCTGTATATAGCCTGTATATAGCCTGTATATAGCCTGTATATAGCTGTATATAGCCTGTATATAGCCTGTATATAGCTGTAAATAGCTGTATATAGCTGTATATAGCCTGTATATAACCTGTATATAGCCTGTATATAGCTGTATATAGCCTGTATGTAGCCTGTATGTAGCCTGTATATAGCCTGTATATAGCCTGTATATAGCCTGTTTATAGCCTGAATATAGCCTGTATATAGCCTGTATATAGCTGTATATAGCCTGTATATAGCTGTATATAGCCTGTATATAGCCTGTTATAGCCTGAATATAGCCTGTATATAGCCTGTATTAAGCTGTATATAGCCTGTATATAGCCTGTTATTATTTAATGTTTTTGGGGTATTTTGGAGGTTTTCTTTCTTAAAACTGCATTGTTGGTTAAGGGCTTGTAAGGAATCATTTCACTGTTGTATTCGGCACATGGGAAACATACAATTTGATTTGATTTGTATTAGACCTAGATATTGGGTGTATGTAGGCTATGTGTGACTTTTTAAATGTAATTCAATGTTCTGTACTATGTCATGTTTCATGTGGACCCCAGGAAGAGTAGCTGATGCTTTTGCAGCGGCTTTAATGGGGATCCTGATAAATACCACACCAACTGAGCATTGCATTTATTTTTATTTTCAATTGCACACAAAGTCCAACAGAAACTTGACTTCCACTTTTAACCTAACCCCTCTGAATGGGAGAAGTGCAGGGGGCTGCCACATTGGGCATCTGGGGATGTGTTGTTGTGGGGGTTAACTGCCTTGCTCAAGCCTCAGGGATTTCAACTGGAAACCTTTCGGTTATTGGACCAACGCTCTAACATATAGACCACCTGAAACACACTGTAATAATAGAACGTCTAGAGACCAGTGTGGTGCCAATCATCCAGCCAGCTAATCAATAGACACTAGCCTACAGCAGCTTTCTGTTACTGTTATCATCCAGCCAGCTAATCAATAGACACTAGCCTACAGCAGCTTTCTGTTACTGTTATCATCCAGCCAGCTAATCAATAGACACTAGCCTACAGCAGCTTTCTGTTACTGTTATCATCCAGCCAGCTAATCAATAGACACTAGCCTACAGCAGCTTTTAGCTGTGTGTTAAACTGTTCTACTCATCACTCAGGTCTCTTTACATGCTTCGCTTGGTTCAACATTATTATATTGTTGCAACACATTGCAATTAATAGATTGTTGCAGTAAACAGCAATCGTAATTTATTGAGATTGACTTTATAGATAATTTCTCTGCTCTCATCTCTCTCCCCTGCCTTAAACTGCCAAAGGGCAATTTTGTGGAATCACTTATGATTGGATCAAGGTATTGGCAGTCTTCACATTAAAGCCATTGAAATGCATTGTTGTTGGGCCGTTGTGCATTCTTCTAGTCTCAGCTCCAATCACATTGGCCTTCTAAAGGCAGGCACAGACTCTGTCTCTCTGTCACCAAGCCGATTCACACCCTGACCTCTGACCCCTGACCTGGCCTGTCATGGGGTCGGAGGACACCGGGCGGTCAGACAGGATCAGTACTCTCAATGGGGTCACTTCCTCTGTAGTGACAATTACCCTGTACCCCTAACCCTGTAAAATACACATGATATCTGTATTACCCTGTACCCCTAACCCTGTAAAATACACATGATATCTGTATTACCCTGTACCCCTAACCCTGTAAAATACACATGATATCTGTATTACCCTGTACCCCTAACCCTGTAAAATACACATGATATCTGTGTGAATGAAACAACTATCACAGAACGAAAGAAGACGAAGACTATTCACCCTTCCCTTCCCCCAACTCTCTAGGCAGATATTTTTTTTAACAAGATGGACATTGTTGCATTTTTTTCTTTCTCACACCCACTCACTCTTTATATCTGTTTATTTTCCATTTTGATTTAAGTAAACAGTACTGTACTCTCCTATGAGATCCTATGAGGACACTAAATTGTACTCCTGAGTGGCGCAGTGGTCTAAGGCACTGCATCGCAGTGCAAACTGTGCCACTAGAGATCCTGGTTCGAATCCAGGCTCTGTCGCAGCCGGCCGCGACCGGGAGACTCATGGGCGGCGCACAATTGGCCCAGGGTAGGGGAGGGAATGGCCGGCAGGGATGTAGCTCAGTTGATAGAGCATGGCGTTTGCAACGCCAGGGTTGTGGGTTCGATTCCCACGGGGGGCCAGTATAAAAAAATAATGTATTCACTAACTGTAAGTCGCTCTGGATAAGAGCGTCTGCTATATGACTAAAATGTAAATGTAAATCTGTACCCCTAACCCTGTAAAATACACATGATATCTGTATTACCCTGTACCCCTAACCCTGTAAAATACACATGATATCTGTATTACCCTGTACCCCTAACCCTGTAAAATACACATGCTATCTGTATTACCCTGTACCCCTAACCCTGTAAAATACACATGCTATCTGTATTACCCTGTACCCCTAACCCTGTAAAATACACATGCTATCTGTATTACCCTGTACCCCTAACCCTGTAAAATACACATGCTATCTGTATTACCCTGTACCCCTAACCCTGTAAAATACACATGCTATCTGTATTACCCTGTACCCCTAACCCTGTAAAATACACATGCTATCTCTATTACCCTGTACCCCTAACCCTGTAAAATACACATGATATCTGTATTACCCTGTACCCCTAACCCTGTAAAATACACATGATATCTGTATTACCCTCCTACCCCTAACCCTGTAAAATACACATGATATCTGTATTACCCTCCTACCCCTAACCCTGTAAAATACACATGATATCTGTATTACCCTGTACCCCTAACCCTGTAAAATACACATGATATCTGTATTACCCTCCTACCCCTAACCCTGTAAAATACACATGATATCTGTATTACCCTGTACCCCTAACCCTGTAAAATACACATGATATCTGTATTACCCTGTACCCCTAACCCTGTAAAATACACATGATATCTGTATTACCCTGTACCCCTAACCCTGTAAAATACACATGCTATCTGTATTACCCTGTACCCCTAACCCTGTAAAATACACATGCTATCTGTATTACCCTGTACCCCTAACCCTGTAAAATACACATGCTATCTGTATTACCCTGTACCCCTAACCCTGTAAAATACACATGATATCTGTATTACCCTGTACCCCTAACCCTGTAAAATACACATGCTATCTGTATTACCCTGTACCCCTAACCCTGTAAAATACACATGCTATCTGTATTACCCTGTACCCCTAACCCTGTAAAATACACATGATATCTGTATTACCCTGTACCCCTAACCCTGTAAAATACACATGCTATCTGTATTACCCTGTACCCCTAACCCTGTAAAATACACATGATATCTGTATTACCCTGTACCCCTAACCCTGTAAAATACACATGATATCTGTATTACCCTGTACCCCTTACCCTGTAAAATACACATGATATCTGTATTACCCTGTACCCCTAACCCTGTAAAATACACATGATATCTGTATTACCCTGTACCCCTAACCCTGTAAAATACACATGATATCTGTATTCATCCAAACACTGTGATCCAGCTGCTACTACACATGAACTACCAACGTTAATAAACTGTCAATCTGAGGAAGAAGGAGGAACTTTCTGAAGTTCCAGGTAAATGACTGGAGGAGAATATGGAGCTACATGTATTGAGTGTCCCCTGTCTGTCAGTCAATCATTTAAAATGGATGGAAGCCTTTTGGCCTGAGACTCCAGGCTGCTAACCACTTCAGGTAATTAGCATAAATACCCCTCCCTCTATTGTAATTAGCATATAGGCTCCTCCCTCTGATGATATGTCTATCAGAAACACACACGAGGTCTAACCAATCAAATAAAAATCCACGGAAATATATTATCTGTCTTCATATCAATATTTATATTATCTGAAACAATGGCAAAACAAGTATCACAATACCGAAAAAAGTTAGATGAATTATTTTCCAACTGAGGCAAATGTAGATGGAAACAACGTGATGACAGCAGATGGTGTGATACATTATGATGTCATCAGCATGATCAGTGAATGCAGCATCATTTAGACTGAGGCTGTTTACAGACACAGTTATGAAACTGTCCTGTTACATATTCATACCACACTCAGACAGAGACGGCTTACAGAGCCATACAAATATATTCTCTCTCTCCATCTTCCCTTTTATATTTGTGTGTATTCGAAGGGGACTGTAGGGTTGAATCCCTCCCTCCCTCCCTCCCTCCCTCCCTCCCTCCCTCCCTTCCTCCCGCCCTCTTCCTCCCCCCCAGGTGGCAGCAGCAGTAAGTTGTTTGTGCTGTCAGGGCCTGTTGTCTTGGTAAATGGGGAGTTAACCAGATATATCCATGCGTAAAATCTAAAAGTGTCCCCAGTGAGGCCCTGAGGGTTGTTGTTTCAAATCAACTACATATCAATTGAGCAGCGGAGAGCGGATCCTAAGATAAATTCCTAGAAATTACCCCGTCCCCCCCCCCCCCCCCCCCCCGCCCCCTCCGTCCCCCCGTCCCCCCGTCCCCGTCCCCGTCCAGTGCACTTGTTCTTTATTCCGTTTCCTTTCACCTCTTATAACTGCACCTTTAATGTCATCCCCTTTGAGTTCTCTACGAACAGCAGACAGCCTGTAGGAGAAACAATGCCAGATATATTTTCTTAGCTTTAGAGATGATTGTAGAATTCTGTATGTGGGCAACACACAATCTCCTAGAACCATCCCGGTCTCCCCCCTCTCCCCCTCTCCCCCTCTCCCCCCTCTCTCCAGCCCAGCGCAGCCAGCCTCCACAGTGTAGTTCTAGAGTTGATTATCTCATTCTTTTATGTAAGTACATGCTTAGATTGAATTACTAGGAGCTCCATTGTCTCTTTGGAGTCCCTCTTCCATGCAGCCTGATAATGAATGGCCAATTTACTGGATCTCTGTGAAACCTTCTTCTGTGTTTCACCCACTCAATTACTGTCTGTGGTATTACTTTAACTCTCAGTGTTAGTGCTTTACTCTCTGTGGTATTACTTTACACTCAGAGGGAATTACTGTTATTACTCTCAGTGTTATTACTTTACACTCAGAGGGAATTACTGTTATTACTCTCAGTGTTATTACTTTACACTCAGAGGGAATTACTGTTATTACTCTCAGTGTTATTACTTTGCACTCAGAGGGAATTACTGTTATTACTCTCAGTGTTATTACTTTACTGTCATTGGTATTACTTTACTGTCAGTGGTATTACTTTACTGTCAGTGGTATTACTTTACTGTCAGTGGTATTACTTTACTGTCAGTGGTATTACTTTACTGTCAGTGGTGTTACTTTACTGTCAGTGGTATTACTTTACTGTCAGTGGTATTACTTTACTGTCAGTGGTATTACTTTACTGTCAGTGGTATTACTTTACTGTCAGTTGTGTTACTTTACTGTCAGTGGTATTACTTTATTGTCAGTGGTATTACTTTACTGTCAGTGGTGTTACTTTACTGTCAGTGGTATTACTTTACTATCAGTCTTATTTTATTACTTTCAGACAGTTTCAATGTAATTACTTTACTTTCAGACTGTTTCAGTGTTATTACTTTACTTTCAGACTGTTTCAGCGTAATTACTTTACTTTCAGACTGTTTCAGTGTTAATACTTTACTTTCAGACTGTTTCAGCGTAATTACTTTACTTTCAGACTGTTTCAGTGTAATTACTTTACTGTCATTGGTATTAATTTACTGTCAGTGGTATTACTTTACTGTCAGTGGTATTACTTTACTGTCAGTGGTATTACTTTACTGTCAGTGGTATTACTTTACTGTTAGTGGTATTACTTTACTGTCAGTTGTATTACTTTACTGTCAGTGGTATTGCTTTACTGTCCGTGGTATTACTTTACTGTCAGTGGTATTACTTTACTGTCAGTGGTATTACTTTACTGTCAGTGGTATTACTTTACTGTCAGTGGTATTACTTTACTGTCCGTGGTTTTACTTTACTGTCAGTGGTATTACTTTACTGTCCGTGGTATTACTTTACTGTCAGTGGTATTACTTTACTGTCAGTGGTATTACTTTACTGTCAGTGGTATTACTTTACTGTCAGTGGTATTACTTTACTGTCAATGGTATTACTTTACTGTCAGTGGTGTTACTTTACTGTCAGTGGTATTACTTTACTGTCAGTGGTATTACTTTACTGTCAGTGGTATTACTTTACTGTCAGTGGTATTACTTTACTGTCAGTGGTATTACTTTACTGTCAGTGGTATTACTTTACTGTCAGTGGTATTACTTTACTGTCAGTGGTATTACTTTACTGTCAGTGGTATTACTTTACTGTCAGTGGTGTTACTTTACTGTCAGTGGTGTTACTTTACTGTCAGTGGTATTACTTTACTGTCAGTGGTATTACTTTACTGTCAGTGGTATTACTTTACTGTCAGTGGTATTACTTTACTGTCAGTGGTATTACTTTACTGTCAGTGGTATTACTTTACTGTCAGTGGTGTTACTTTACTGTCAGTGGTATTACTTTACTGTCAGTGGTATTACTTTACTGTCAGTGGTATTACTTTACTGTCAGTGGTATTAATTTACTGTCAGTGGTATTACTTTACTGTCAGTGGTATTACTTTACTGTCAGTGGTATTACTTTACTGTCAGTGGTATTACTTTACTGTCAGTGGTATTACTTTACTGTCAGTGGTATTACTTTACTGTCAGTGGTATTACTTTACTCTCAGTGGTATTACATTACTCTCAGTGGTTTTACTTTACTGTCAGTGGTATTAATTTACTGTCAGTGGTATTACTTTACTGTCAGTGGTATTACTTTACTGTCAGTGGTGTTACTTTACTGTCAGTGGTATTACTTTACTGGCAGTGGTATTACTTTACTGTCAGTGGTATTACTTTACTGTCAGTGGTATTACTTTACTGTCAGTGGTATTACTTTACTGTCAGTGGTATTAATTTACTGTCAGTGGTATTAATTTACTGTCAGTGGTATTACTTTACTGTCAGTGGTATTACCCCCCCCCCCCACCCCCCCGCCCTCCGCCCCCCCCCGTCCCCCCGTCCCCCCCGTCCCCGTCCCCGTCCAGTGCACTTGTTCTTTATTCCGTTTCCTTTCACCTCTTATAACTGCACCTTTAATGTCATCCCCTTTGAGTTCTCTACGAACAGCAGACAGCCTGTAGGAGAAACAATGCCAGATATATTTTCTTAGCTTTAGAGATGATTGTAGAATTCTGTATGTGGGCAACACACAATCTCCTAGAACCATCCCGGTCTCCCCCCTCTCCCCCTCTCCCCCTCTCCCCCCTCTCTCCAGCCCAGCGCAGCCAGCCTCCACAGTGTAGTTCTAGAGTTGATTATCTCATTCTTTTATGTAAGTACATGCTTAGATTGAATTACTAGGAGCTCCATTGTCTCTTTGGAGTCCCTCTTCCATGCAGCCTGATAATGAATGGCCAATTTACTGGATCTCTGTGAAACCTTCTTCTGTGTTTCACCCACTCAATTACTGTCTGTGGTATTACTTTAACTCTCAGTGTTAGTGCTTTACTCTCTGTGGTATTACTTTACACTCAGAGGGAATTACTGTTATTACTCTCAGTGTTATTACTTTACACTCAGAGGGAATTACTGTTATTACTCTCAGTGTTATTACTTTACACTCAGAGGGAATTACTGTTATTACTCTCAGTGTTATTACTTTGCACTCAGAGGGAATTACTGTTATTACTCTCAGTGTTATTACTTTACTGTCATTGGTATTACTTTACTGTCAGTGGTATTACTTTACTGTCAGTGGTATTACTTTACTGTCAGTGGTATTACTTTACTGTCAGTGGTATTACTTTACTGTCAGTGGTATTACTTTACTGTCAATGGTATTACTTTACTGTCAGTGGTGTTACTTTACTGTCAGTGGTATTACTTTACTGTCAGTGGTATTACTTTACTGTCAGTGGTTTTACTTTACTGTCAGTGGTATTACTTTACTGTCAGTGGTATTACTTTACTGTCAGTGGTATTACTTTACTGTCAGTGGTATTACTTTACTGTCAGTGGTATTACTTTACTGTCAGTGGTATTACTTTACTGTCAGTGGTATTAATTTACTGTCAGTGGTATTACTTTACTGTCAGTGGTATTACTTTACTGTCAGTGGTATTACTTTACTGTCAGTGGTATTACTTTACTGTCAGTGGTATTACTTTACTGTCAGTGGTGTTACTTTACTGTCAGTGGTATTACTTTACTGTCAGTGGTATTACTTTACTGTCAGTGGTATTACTTTACTGTCAGTGGTATTACTTTACTGTCAGTGGTATTAATTTACTGTCAGTGGTATTACTTTACTGTCAGTGGTATTACTTTACTGTCAGTGGTATTACTTTACTGTCAGTGGTATTACTTTACTGTCAGTGGTATTACTTTACTGTCAGTGGTATTACTTTACTCTCAGTGGTATTACATTACTCTCAGTGGTTTTACTTTACTGTCAGTGGTATTAATTTACTGTCAGTGGTATTACTTTACTGTCAGTGGTATTACTTTACTGTCAGTGGTGTTACTTTACTGTCAGTGGTATTACTTTACTGGCAGTGGTATTACTTTACTGTCAGTGGTATTACTTTACTGTCAGTGGTATTAATTTACTGTCAGTGGTATTAATTTACTGTCAGTGGTATTACTTTACTGTCAGTGGTATTACCCCCCCCCCCACCCCCCCGCCCTCCGCCCCCCCCCCCGTCCCCCCGTCCCCCCCGTCCCCGTCCCCGTCCAGTGCACTTGTTCTTTATTCCGTTTCCTTTCACCTCTTATAACTGCACCTTTAATGTCATCCCCTTTGAGTTCTCTACGAACAGCAGACAGCCTGTAGGAGAAACAATGCCAGATATATTTTCTTAGCTTTAGAGATGATTGTAGAATTCTGTATGTGGGCAACACACAATCTCCTAGAACCATCCCGGTCTCCCCCCTCTCCCCCTCTCCCCCTCTCCCCCCTCTCTCCAGCCCAGCGCAGCCAGCCTCCACAGTGTAGTTCTAGAGTTGATTATCTCATTCTTTTATGTAAGTACATGCTTAGATTGAATTACTAGGAGCTCCATTGTCTCTTTGGAGTCCCTCTTCCATGCAGCCTGATAATGAATGGCCAATTTACTGGATCTCTGTGAAACCTTCTTCTGTGTTTCACCCACTCAATTACTGTCTGTGGTATTACTTTAACTCTCAGTGTTAGTGCTTTACTCTCTGTGGTATTACTTTACACTCAGAGGGAATTACTGTTATTACTCTCAGTGTTATTACTTTACACTCAGAGGGAATTACTGTTATTACTCTCAGTGTTATTACTTTACACTCAGAGGGAATTACTGTTATTACTCTCAGTGTTATTACTTTGCACTCAGAGGGAATTACTGTTATTACTCTCAGTGTTATTACTTTACTGTCATTGGTATTACTTTACTGTCAGTGGTATTACTTTACTGTCAGTGGTATTACTTTACTGTCAGTGGTATTACTTTACTGTCAGTGGTATTACTTTACTGTCAGTGGTATTACTTTACTGTCAGTGGTATTACTTTACTGTCAGTGGTGTTACTTTACTGTCAGTGGTATTACTTTACTGTCAGTGGTATTACTTTACTGGCAGTGGTATTACTTTACTGTCAGTGGTATTACTTTACTGTCAGTGGTATTACTTTACTGTCAGATGTATTACTTTACTGTCAGTGGTATTACTTTACTGTCAGTGGTATTACTTTACTGTCAGTGGTATTACTTTACTGTCAGTGGTGTTACTTTACTGTCAGTGGTATTACTTTACTGTCAGTGGTATTACTTTACTGTCAGTGGTATTACTTTACTGTCAGTGGTATTCCTTTACTGTCAGTGGTATTACTTTACTGTCAGTGGTATTACTTTACTGTCAGTGGTATTACTTTACTGTCAGTGGTATTACTTTACTGTCAGTGGTGTTACTTTACTGTCAGTGGTGTTACTTTACTGTCAGTGGTATTACTTTACTGTCAGTGGTATTACTTTACTGTCAGTGGTATTACTTTACTGTCAGTGGTATTACTTTACTGTCAGTGGTATTACTTTACTGTCAGTGGTATTACTTTACTGTCAGTGGTATTACTTTACTGTCAGTGGTATTACTTTACTGTCAGTGGTATTACTTTACTGTCAGTGGTATTACTTTACTGTCAGTGGTATTACTTTACTGTCAGTGGTATTACTTTACTGTCAGTGGTATTACTTTACTGTCAGTGGTATTACTTTACTGTCAGTGGTATTACTTTACTGTCAGTGGTATTACTTTACTGTCAGTGGTATTACTTTACTCTCAGTGGTATTACATTACTCTCAGTGGTTTTACTTTACTGTCAGTGGTATTAATTTACTGTCAGTGGTATTACTTTACTGTCAGTGGTATTACTTTACTGTCAGTGGTGTTACTTTACTGTCAGTGGTATTACTTTACTGGCAGTGGTATTACTTTACTGTCAGTGGTATTACTTTACTGTCAGTGGTATTACTTTACTGTCAGTGGTATTACTTTACTGTCAGTGGTATTACTTTACTGTCAGTGGTATTACTTTACTCTCAGTGGTATTACATTACTCTCAGTGGTTTTACTTTACTGTCAGTGGTATTACTTTACTGTCAGTGGTATTACTTTACTGTCAGTGGTATTACTTTACTGTCAGTGGTGTTACTTTACTGTCAGTGGTATTACTTTACTGTCAGTGGTATTACTTTACTGTCAGTGGTATTACTTTACTGTCAGTGGTATTCCTTTACTGTCAGTGGTATTACTTTACTGTCAGTGGTATTACTTTACTGTCAGTGGTATTACTTTACTGTCAGTGGTATTACTGTACTGTCAGTGGTGTTACTTTACTGTCAGTGGTGTTACTTTACTGTCAGTGGTTTTACTTTACTGTCAGTGGTATTACTTTACTGTCAGTTGTATTACTTTACTGTCAGTGGTATTACTTTACTGTCAGTGGTATTACTTTACTGTCAGTGGTATTACTTTACTGTCAGTGGTATTACTTTACTGTCAGTGGTGTTACTTTACTGTCAGTGGTATTACTTTACTGTCAGTGGTATTACTTTACTGTCAGTGGTATTACTTTACTGTCAGTGGTATTAATTTACTGTCAGTGGTATTACTTTACTGTCAGTGGTATTACTTTACTGTCAGTGGTATTACTTTACTGTCAGTGGTATTACTTTACTGTCAGTGGTATTACTTTACTGTCAGTGGTATTACTTTACTCTCAGTGGTATTACATTACTCTCAGTGGTTTTACTTTACTGTCAGTGGTATTAATTTACTGTCAGTGGTATTACTTTACTGTCAGTGGTATTAATTTACTGTCAGTGGTATTACTTTACTGTCAGTGGTATTACCCCCCCCCCACCCCCCCCGCCCTCCGCCCCCCCCCCCGTCCCCCCGTCCCCCCCGTCCCCGTCCCCGTCCAGTGCACTTGTTCTTTATTCCGTTTCCTTTCACCTCTTATAACTGCACCTTTAATGTCATCCCCTTTGAGTTCTCTACGAACAGCAGACAGCCTGTAGGAGAAACAATGCCAGATATATTTTCTTAGCTTTAGAGATGATTGTAGAATTCTGTATGTGGGCAACACACAATCTCCTAGAACCATCCCGGTCTCCCCCCTCTCCCCCTCTCCCCCTCTCCCCCCTCTCTCCAGCCCAGCGCAGCCAGCCTCCACAGTGTAGTTCTAGAGTTGATTATCTCATTCTTTTATGTAAGTACATGCTTAGATTGAATTACTAGGAGCTCCATTGTCTCTTTGGAGTCCCTCTTCCATGCAGCCTGATAATGAATGGCCAATTTACTGGATCTCTGTGAAACCTTCTTCTGTGTTTCACCCACTCAATTACTGTCTGTGGTATTACTTTAACTCTCAGTGTTAGTGCTTTACTCTCTGTGGTATTACTTTACACTCAGAGGGAATTACTGTTATTACTCTCAGTGTTATTACTTTACACTCAGAGGGAATTACTGTTATTACTCTCAGTGTTATTACTTTACACTCAGAGGGAATTACTGTTATTACTCTCAGTGTTATTACTTTGCACTCAGAGGGAATTACTGTTATTACTCTCAGTGTTATTACTTTACTGTCATTGGTATTACTTTACTGTCAGTGGTATTACTTTACTGTCAGTGGTATTACTTTACTGTCAGTGGTATTACTTTACTGTCAGTGGTATTACTTTACTGTCAGTGGTATTACTTTACTGTCAATGGTATTACTTTACTGTCAGTGGTGTTACTTTACTGTCAGTGGTATTACTTTACTGTCAGTGGTATTACTTTACTGTCAGTGGTATTACTTTACTGTCAGTGGTATTATTTTACTGTCAGTGGTATTACTTTACTGTCAGTGGTATTACTTTACTGTCAGTGGTATTACTTTACTGTCAGTGGTATTACTTTACTGTCAGTGGTATTACTTTACTGTCAGTGGTATTACTTTACTGTCAGTGGTATTAATTTACTGTCAGTGGTATTACTTTACTGTCAGTGGTATTACTTTACTGTCAGTGGTATTACTTTACTGTCAGTGGTATTACTTTACTGTCAGTGGTATTACTTTACTGTCAGTGGTATTACTTTTCTGTCAGTGGTATTACTTTACTGTCAGTGGTATTACTTTACTGTCAGTGGTATTACTTTACTGTCAGTGGTGTTACTTTACTGTCAGTGGTATTACTTTACTGTCAGTGGTATTACTTTACTGTCAGTGGTATTACTTTACTGTCAGTGGTATTACTTTACTGTCAGTGGTATTACTTTACTGTCAGTTGTGTTACTTTACTGTCAGTGGTATTACTTTATTGTCAGTGGTATTACTTTACTGTCAGTGGTGTTACTTTACTGTCAGTGGTATTACTTTACTATCAGTCTTATTTTATTACTTTCAGACAGTTTCAATGTAATTACTTTACTTTCAGACTGTTTCAGTGTTATTACTTTACTTTCAGACTGTTTCAGCGTAATTACTTTACTTTCAGACTGTTTCAGTGTTAATACTTTACTTTCAGACTGTTTCAGCGTAATTACTTTACTTTCAGACTGTTTCAGTGTAATTACTTTACTTTCAGACTGTTTCATTGTTATTACTTTACTTTCAGACTGTTTCAGTGTTATTAATTTACTTTCAGACTGTTTCAGTGTAATTACTTTACTTTCAGACTGTTTCAGCATAATTACTTTACTTTCAGACTGTTTCAGTGTTATTAATTTACTTTCAGACTGTTTCAGTGTAATTACTTTACCTTCAGACTGTTTCAGCATAATTACTTTACTTTCAGACTGTTTCAGCGTAATTACTTTACTTTCAGAATGTTTCAGTGTTATTAATTTCATCTCATTGTCATTACTTTGCTTTCAAACTGTTTCTGTTGTATTACTTTACTCTCAGTGTTATTACTTTGCTCTCAGACTATGTCAGTGGTGTTACTTTACTGTCAGTGGTATTACTTTACTGTCAGTGGTGTTACTTTACTGTCAGTGGTATTACTTTACTGTCAGTGGTATTACTTCACTTCAGTGGTATTACTTTACTGTCAGTGGTATTACTTTACTGTCAGTGGTATTACTTTACTCTCAGTGGTTTTACTTTACTGTCAGTGGTATTAATTTACTGTCAGTGGTATTACTTTACTGTCAGTGGTATTACTTTACTGTCAGTGGTATTACTTTACTGTCAGTGGTATTACTTTTCTGTCAGTGGTATTACTTTACTGTCAGTGGTATTACTTTACTGTCAGTGGTATTACTTTACTGTCAGTGGTATTACTTTACTGTCAGTGGTATTACTTTACTTTCAGACTGTTTCAGTGTAATTACTTTGCTCTCAGACTATGTCAGTGGTGTTACTTTACTGTCAGTGGTGTTACTTTACTGTCAGTGGTATTACTTTACTGTCAGTGGTATTACTTTACTGTCAGTGGTATTACTTTACTGTCAGTGGTATTACTTTACTGTCAGTGGTATTACTTTACTGTCAGTGGTATTAATTTACTGTCAGTGGTATTACATTACTCTCAGTGGTTTTACTTTACTGTCAGTGGTATTACTTTACTGTCAGTGGTATTAATTTACTGTCAGTGGTATTACTTTACTGTCAGTGGTATTACTTTACTGTCAGTGGTATTACTTTACTGTCAGTGGTATTAATTTACTGTCAGTGGTATTACATTACTCTCAGTGGTTTTACTTTACTGTCAGTGGTATTACTTTACTGTCAGTGGTATTAATTTACTGTCAGTGGTATTACTTTACTGTCAGTGGTATTACTTTACTGTCAGTGGTGTTACTTTACTGTCAGTGGTATTACTTTACTGTCAGTGGTATTACTTTACTGTCAGTGGTATTACTTTACTGTCAGTGGTATTACTTTACTGTCAGTGGTATTACTTTACTGTCAGTTGTGTTACTTTACTGTCAGTGGTATTACTTTATTGTCAGTGGTATTACTTTACTGTCAGTGGTGTTACTTTACTGTCAGTGGTATTACTTTACTATCAGTCTTATTTTATTACTTTCAGACAGTTTCAATGTAATTACTTTACTTTCAGACTGTTTCAGTGTTATTACTTTACTTTCAGACTGTTTCAGCGTAATTACTTTACTTTCAGACTGTTTCAGTGTTAATACTTTACTTTCAGACTGTTTCAGCGTAATTACTTTACTTTCAGACTGTTTCAGTGTAATTACTTTACTTTCAGACTGTTTCAGTGTTATTACTTTACTTTCAGACTGTTTCAGTGTTATTACTTTACTTTCAGACTGTTTCAGTGTTATTAATTTACTTTCAGACTGTTTCAGTGTAATTACTTTACTTTCAGACTGTTTCAGCATAATTACTTTACTTTCAGACTGTTTCAGCGTAATTACTTTACTTTCAGAATGTTTCAGTGTTATTAATTTCATCTCATTGTCATTACTTTGCTTTCAAACTGTTTCTGTTGTATTACTTTACTCTCAGTGTTATTACTTTGCTCTCAGACTATGTCAGTGGTGTTACTTTACTGTCAGTGGTATTACTTTACTGTCAGTGGTATTACTTTACTCTCAGTGGTTTTACTTTACTGTCAGTGGTATTACTTTACTGTCAGTTGTATTACTTTACTGTCAGTGGTATTACTTTACTGTCAGTGGTATTACTTTACTGTCAGTGGTATTACTTTACTGTCAGTGGTGTTACTTTACTTTCAGACTGTTTCAGTGTAATTACTTTACTTTCAGACTGTTTCAGCGTAATTACTTTACTTTCAGACTGTTTCAGTGTTATTACTTTACTTTCAGACTGTTTTAGCGTAATTACTTTACTTTCAGACTGTTTCAGTGTAATTACTTTACTTTCAGACTGTTTCAGTGTTATTACTTTACTTTCAGACTGTTTCAGTGTAATTACTTTACTTTCAGACTGTTTCAGCATAATTACTTTACTTTCAGACTGTTTCAGCATAATTACTTTACTTTCAGAATGTTTCAGTGTAATTACTTTACTTTCAGACTGTTTCAGCGTAATTACTTTACTTTCAGAATGTTTCAGTGTTATTAATTTCATCTCATTGTCATTACTTTGCTTTCAAACTGTTTATGTTGTATTACTTTACTGTCAGTGTTATTACTTTGCTCTCAGACTATGTCAGTGGTGTTACTTTACTGTCAGTGGTATTACTTTACTGTCAGACTATGTCAGTGGTATTACTTTACTGTCAATTGTATTACTTTACTGTCAGTGGTTTTACTTTACTGTCAGTGGTATTACTTTACTGTCAGTGGTATTACTTTACTGTCAGTGGTATTACTTTACTGTCAGTGGTTTTACTTTACTGTCAGTGGTATTACTTTACTGTCAGTGGTATTACTTTACTGTCAGTGGTATTACTTTACTGTCAGTGGTATTACTTTACTTCTAAACTGTTTCAGCATAATTACTTTACTTTCAGACTGTTTCAGCATAATTACTTTACTTTCAGACTGTTTCAGCGTAATTACTTTACTTTCAGAATGTTTCAGTGTTATTAATTTCATCTCATTGTCATTACTTTGCTTTCAAACTGTTTCTGTTGTATTACTTTACTGTCAGTGTTATTACTTTGCTCTCAGACTATGTCAGATGTGTTACTTTACTGTCAGTGGTATTACTTTGCTCTCAGACTATGTCAGTGGTGTACTTTACTGTCAGTGGTATTACTTTGCTCTCAGACTATGTCAGTGGTATTACTTTACTGTCAGTGGTATTACTTTACTGTCATTGGTATTAATTTACTGTCAGTGGTATTACTTTACTGTCAGTGGTATTACTTTACTGTCAGTGGTATTACTTTACTGTCAGTGGTATTACTTTACTGTTAGTGGTATTACTTTACTGTCAGTTGTATTACTTTACTGTCAGTGGTATTACTTTACTGTCCGTGGTATTACTTTACTGTCAGTGGTATTACTTTACTGTCAGTGGTATTACTTTACTGTCAGTGGTATTACTTTACTGTCAGTGGTATTACTTTACTGTCCGTGGTTTTACTTTACTGTCAGTGGTATTACTTTACTGTCCGTGGTATTACTTTACTGTCAGTGGTATTACTTTACTGTCAGTGGTATTACTTTACTGTCAGTGGTATTACTTTACTGTCAGTGGTATTACTTTACTGTCAGTGGTATTACTTTACTGTCAATGGTATTACTTTACTGTCAGTGGTGTTACTTTACTGTCAGTGGTATTACTTTACTGTCAGTGGTATTACTTTACTGTCAGTGGTATTACTTTACTGTCAGTGGTATTACTTTACTGTCAGTGGTGTTACTTTACTGTCAGTGGTATTACTTTACTGTCAGTGGTATTACTTTACTGTCAGTGGTATTACTTTACTGTCAGTGGTATTACTTTACTGTCAGTGGTATTCCTTTACTGTCAGTGGTATTAATTTACTGTCAGTGGTATTACTTTACTGTCAGTGGTATTACTTTACTGTCAGTGGTATTACTTTACTGTCAGTGGTATTACTTTACTATCAGTGGTATTACTTTACTGTCAGTGGTGTTACTTTACTGTCAGTGGTATTACTTTACTGTCAGTGGTATTACTTTACTGTCAGTGGTATTACTTTACTTCAGTGGTATTACTTTACTGTCAATGGTATTACTTTACTGTCAGTGGTATTACTTTACTGTCAGTGGTATTACTTTACTGTCAGTGGTTTTACTTTACTCTCAGTGGTTTTACTTTACTATCAGTCTTATTTTGTTACTTTCAGACTGTTTCAGTGTAATTGCTTTACTTTCAGACTGTTCCAGTGTAATTACTTTACTTTTAGACTGTTTCAGTGTTATTACTTTACTTTCAGACTGTTTCAGCGTAATTACTTTACTTTCAGACTGTTTCAGTGTAATTACTTTACTTTCAGACTGTTTCAGTGTTATTACTTTACTTTCAGACTGTTTCAGCGTAATTACTTTACTTTCAGTCTGTTTCAGCGTAATTACTTTACTTTCAGACTGTATCAGCATAATTACTTTACTTGCAGACTGTTTCAGCATAATTACTTTACTTTCAGACTGTTTCAGTGTAATTACTTTACTTTCAGACTGTTTCAGCGTAATTACTTTACTTTCAGAATGTTTCAGTGTTATTAATTTCATCTCATTGTCATTACTTTGCTTTCAAACTGTTTCTGTTGTATTACTTTACTGTCAGTGTTATTACTTTGCTCTCAGACTATGTCAGTGGTGTTACTTTACTGTCAGTGGTATTACTTTACTGTCAGTGGTATTACTTTACTGTCAGTGTTATTACTTTACTGTCAGTGGTATTACTTTACTTTCAGTGGTATTACTTTACTGTCAGTGGTATTACTTTACTCTCAGTGGTTTTACTTTACTGTCAGTGGTATTACTTTACTGTCAGTGGTATTACTTTACTGTCAGTGGTTTTACTTTACTGTCAGTGGTATTACTTTACTGTCAGTGGTATTACTTTACTGTCAGTGGTATTACTTTACTGTCAGTGGTTTTACTTTACTGTCAGTGGTATTACTTTACTGTCAGTGGTATTACTTTACTGTCAGTGGTATTACTTTACTGTCAGTGGTATTACTTTACTGTCAGTGGTATTACTTTACTTTCAAACTGTTTCAGCAAAATTACTTTACTTTCAGACTTTCAGCATAATTACTTTACTTTCAGACTGTTTCAGCGTAATTACTTTACTTTCAGAATGTTTCAGTGTTATTAATTTCATCTCATTGTCATTACTTTGCTTTCAAACTGTTTCTGTTGTATTACTTTACTGTCAGTGTTATTACTTTGCTCTCAGACTATGTCAGTGGTGTTACTTTACTGTCAGTGGTATTACTTTGCTCTCAGACTATGTCAGTGGTGTTACTTTACTGTCAGTGGTATTACTTTGCTCTCAGACTATGTCAGTGGTATTACTTTACTGTCAGTGGTATTACTTTACTGTCAGTGGTATTACTTTACTGTCAGTGGTATTACTTTACTGTCAGTGGTATTACTTTACTGTCAGACTGTTTCAGTGTAATTACTTTACTTTTAGACTGTTTCAGTGTTATTACTTTACTTTCAGACTGTTTCAGCGTAATTACTTTACTTTCAGACTGTTTCAGTGTAATTACTTTACTTTCAGACTGTTTCAGTGTTATTACTTTACTTTCAGACTGTTTCAGCGTAATTACTTTACTTTCAGTCTGTTTCAGCGTAATTACTTTACTTTCAGACTGTATCAGCATAATTACTTTACTTGCAGACTGTTTCAGCATAATTACTTTACTTTCAGACTGTTTCAGTGTAATTACTTTACTTTCAGACTGTTTCAGTGTAATTACTTTACTTTTAGACTGTTTCAGTGTTATTACTTTACTTTCAGACTGTTTCAGCGTAATTACTTTACTTTCAGAATGTTTCAGTGTTATTAATTTCATCTCATTGTCATTACTTTGCTTTCAAACTGTTTCTGTTGTATTACTTTACTGTCAGTGTTATTACTTTGCTCTCAGACTATATCAGTGGTGTTACTTTATTGTCAGTGGTATTACTTTGCTCTCAGACTATGTCAGTGGTGTTACTTTACTGTCAGTGGTATTACTTTAATCTCAGACTATGTCAGTGGTATTACTTTACTGTCAGTGGTATTACTTTACTGTCAGTGGTATTACTTTACTGTCATTGGTATTAATTTACTGTCAGTGGTATTACTTTACTGTCAGTGGTATTACTTTACTGTCAGTGGTATTACTTTACTGTCAGTGGTATTACTTTACTGTCAGTGGTATTACTTTACTGTCAGTGGTATTACTTTACTGTCAGTGGTATTACTTTACTGTCAGTGGTGTTACTTTACTGTCAGTGGTATTACTTTACTGTCAGTGGTATTACTTTACTGTCAGTGGTATTACTTTACTGTAAGTGGTATTACTTTACTGTCAGTGGTATTACTTTACTGTCAGTGGTATTACTTTACTGTCAGTGGTATTACTTTACTGTCAGTGGTATTACTTTACTGTCAATGGTATTACTTTACTGTCAGTGGTGTTACTTTACTGTCAGTGGTATTACTTTACTGTCAGTGGTATTACTTTACTGTCAGTGGTATTACTTTACTGTCAGTGGTGTTACTTTACTGTCAGTGGTATTACTTTACTGTCAGTGGTATTACTTTACTGTCAGTGGTATTACTTTACTGTCAGTGGTATTACTTTACTGTCAGTGGTATTACTTTACTGTCAGTGGTATTACTTTACTGTCAGTGGTATTACTTTACTGTCAGTGGTATTACTTTACTGTCAGTGGTATTACTTTACTGTCAGTGGTATTACTTTACTGTCAGTGGTATTACTTTACTGTCAGTGGTATTACTTTACTATCAGTGGTATTACTTTACTGTCAGTGGTGTTACTTTACTGTCAGTGGTATTACTTTACTGTCAGTGGTATTACTTTACTGTCAGTGGTATTACTTTACTTCAGTGGTATTACTTTACTGTCAATGGTATTACTTTACTGTCAGTGGTATTACTTTACTGTCAGTGGTATTACTTTACTGTCAGTGGTTTTACTTTACTCTCAGTGGTTTTACTTTACTATCAGTCTTATTTTGTTACTTTCAGACTGTTTCAGTGTAATTACTTTACCTTCAGACTGTTTCAGTGTTATTACTTTACTTTCAGACTGTTTCAGCGTAATTACTTTACTTTCAGTCTGTTTCAGCGTAATTACTTTACTTTCAGACTGTATCAGCATAATTACTTTACTTGCAGACTGTTTCAGCATAATTACTTTACTTTCAGACTGTATCAGCATAATTACTTTACTTGCAGACTGTTTCAGCATAATTACTTTACTTTCAGACTGTTTCAGTGTAATTACTTTACTTTCAGACTGTTTCAGCGCAATTACTTTACTTTCAGAATGTTTCAGTGTTATTAATTTCATCTCATTGTCATTACTTTGCTTTCAAACTCTTTCTGTTGTATTACTTTACTGTCAGTGTTATTACTTTGCTCTCAGACTATGTCAGTGGTGTTACTTTACTGTCAGTGATATTACTTTACTGTCAGTGGTATTACTTTACTGTCAGTGGTTTTACTTTACTGTCAGTGTTATTACTTTACTGTCAGTGTTATTACTTTACTGTCAGTGGTATTACTTTACTGACAGTGGTATTACTTTACTCTCAGTGGTTTTACTTTACTGTCAGTGGTATTACTTTACTGTCAGTGGTATTACTTTACTGTCAGTGGTTTTACTTTACTGTCAGTTGTATTACTTTACTGTCAGTGGTATTACTTTACTGTCAGTGGTATTACTTTACTGTCAGTGGTTTTACTTTACTGTCAGTGGTATTACTTTACTGTCAGTGGTATTACTTTACTGTCAGTGGTATTACTTTACTGTCAGTGGTATTACTTTACTGTCAGTGGTATTACTTTACTTTCAAACTGTTTCAGCATAATTACTTTACTTTCAGACTTTCAGCATAATTACTTTACTTTCAGACTGTTTCAGCGTAATTACTTTACTTTCAGAATGTTTCAGTGTTATTAATTTCATCTCATTGTCATTACTTTGCTTTCAAACTGTTTCTGTTGTATTACTTTACTGTCAGTGTTATTACTTTACTCTCAGACTATGTCAGTGGTGTTACTTTACTGTCAGTGGTATTACTTTGCTCTCAGACTATGTCAGTGGTGTTACTTTACTGTCAGTGGTATTACTTTGCTCTCAGACTATGTCAGTGGTATTACTTTACTGTCAGTGGTATTACTTTACTGTCAGTGGTATTACTTTACTGTCAGTGGTATTACTTTACTGTCAGTGGTATTACTTTACTGTCAGACTGTTTCAGTGTAATTACTTTACTTTTAGACTGTTTCAGTGTTATGACTTTACTTTCAGACTGTTTCAGCGTAATTACTTTACTTTCAGACTGTTTCAGTGTAATTACTTTACTTTCAGACTGTTTCAGTGTTATTACTTTACTTTCAGACTGTTTCAGCGTAATTACTTTACTTTCAGTCTGTTTCAGCGTAATTACTTTACTTTCAGACTGTATCAGCATAATTACTTTACTTGCAGACTGTTTCAGCATAATTACTTTACTTTCAGACTGTTTCAGTGTAATTACTTTACTTTCAGACTGTTTCAGTGTAATTACTTTACTTTTAGACTGTTTCAGTGTTATTACTTTACTTTCAGACTGTTTCAGCGTAATTACTTTACTTTCAGACTGTTTCAGTGTAATTACTTTACTTTCAGACTGTTTCAGTGTTATTACTTTACTTTCAGACTGTTTCAGCGTAATTGCTTTACTTTCAGTCTGTTTCAGCGTAATTACTTTACTTTCAGACTGTATCAGCATAATTACTTTACTTGCAGACTGTTTCAGCATAATTACTTTACTTTCAGACTGTTTCAGTGTAATTACTTTACTTTCAGACTGTTTCAGCGTAATTACTTTACTTTCAGAATGTTTCAGTGTTATTAATTTCATCTCATTGTCATTACTTTGCTTTCAAACTGTTTCTGTTGTATTACTTTACTGTCAGTGTTATTACTTTGCTCTCAGACTATGTCAGTGGTGTCACTTTAATGTCAGTGGTATTACTTTACTGTCAGTGGTATTACTTTACTGTCAGTGGTATTACTTTACTGTCAGTGTTATTACTTTACTGTCAGTGGTATTACTTTACTGTCAGTGGTATTACTTTACTGTCAGTGGTATTACTTTACTGTCAGTGGTATTACTTTACTCTCAGTGGTTTTACTTTACTGTCAGTGGTATTACTTTACTTTCAGTGGTATTACTTTACTGTCAGTGGTTTTACTTTACTGTCAGTGGTATTACTTTACTGTCAGTGGTATTACTTTACTGTCAGTGGTATTACTTTACTGTCAGCTGTTTTACTTTACTGTCAGTGGTATTACTTTACTGTCAGTGGTATTACTTTACTGTCAGTGGTATTACTTTACTGTCAGTGGTATTACTTTACTGTCAGTGGTATTACTTTACTTCAGTGGTATTACTTTACTGTCAATGGTATTACTTTACTGTCAGTGGTATTACTTTACTGTCAGTGGTATTACTTTACTGTCAGTGGTTTTACTTTACTGTCAGTGGTATTACTTTACTGTCAGTGGTATTACTTTACTGTCAGTGGTATTACTTTAATCTCAGTGTTATTACTTTACTTTCAGACTGTTTCAGTGTTATTACTTTACTTTCAGACTGTTTCAGCGTAATTACTTTACTTTCAGACTGTTTCAGCGTAATTACTTTACTTTCAGACTGTTTCAGTGTAATTACTTTACTTTCAGACTGTTTCAGTGTTATTACTTTACTTTCAGACTGTTTCAGCGTAATTACTTTACTTTCAGTCTGTTTCAGCGTAATTACTTTACTTTCAGACTGTTTCAGCGTAATTACTTTACTTTCAGACTGTTTCAGCGTAATTACTTTACTTTCAGACTGTTTCAGCGTAATTACTTTACTTTCAGACTGTTTCAGTGTAATTACTTTACTTTCAGACTCTTTCAGCGTAATTACTTTACTTTCAGACTGTTTCAGCGTAATTACTTTACTTTCAGACTGTTTCAGCGTAATTACTTTACTTTCAGACTGTTTCAGTGTAATTACTTTACTTTCAGACTGTTTCAGTGTAATTACTTTACTTTTAGACTGTTTCAGTGTAATTACTTTACTCTCAGATCTTTTCAGTGATAGTACTTACTTTCAGACATATTATATGTTATTACTCCATCCACCCTGTATCCTTCCCTCATCCTATATTCCCCCCTCCCTCCCCCTTGTATCCCTCCATCCACCATGTATCCCTCCATCAATCCTGTGTCCGTTCAACTTGTATCCCTCCATCCATCCTGTATCCCTCCATTCTGTATCCCTCCATCCATCCTGTATCCCTCCATCCTGTATCCCTCCATCCTGTATCCCTCCATCAATCCTGTATCCCTCCATCCAGTATCCCTCCATCCTGTATCCCTCCATCCATCCTGTATCCCTCCATCCTGTATCCCTCCATCCATCCAGTATCCCTCCATCCTGTATCCCTACATCCTGTATCCCTCCAACCATCCTGTATCCCTCCATCCTGTATCCCTCCATCCTGTATTCATCCATCCATTCTGTATCCCTCCATCCTGTATCCCTCCATCCTGTATCCATCCATCCTGTATCCCTACATCCTGTATCCCTCCATCCTGTATCCCTCCATCCATCCTGTATCCCTCCATCCAACCTGTGTCCCTCCATTCTGTATCCCTCCATCCTGTATCCATCCATCCTGAATCCCTCCATCCTGTATCCCTCCATCCTGTATCCCTCCATCCTGTATCCATCAATCCTGTATCCCTCCATCCACCCTGTATCCCTCCATCCTGTATCCCTCCATCCATCCTGTATCCCTCCATCCTGTATCCCTCCATCCATCCTGTATCCCTCCATCCAACCTGTATCCCTCCATCCTGTATCCCTCCATCCATCCTGTATCCCTCCATCCAACCTGTGTCCCTCCATTCTGTATCCCTCCATCCTGTATCCATCCATACTGTATCCCTCCATCCTGTATCCCTCCATCCTGTATCCCTCCATCCTGTATCCATCCATCCTGTATCCCTCCATTCTGTATCCCTCCATCCTGTATCCCTCCATCCATCCTGTATCCCTCCATCCTGTAACCCTCCCTCCATCCTGTATCCCTACATCCTGTATCCCTCCATCCTGTATCCCTCCATCCTGTATCCATACATCCTTTATCCCTACATCCTGTATCCCTCCATCCTGTATCCCTCCACCTTGTCTCCATACATCCATAATGTATCCCTCCATTCTGTATCCCTCCATGCATAATGTATCCCTCCATCCTGTATCCCTCTATCCATCCTGTATCCCTCCAACCTGTATCCCTCCATCCTGTATCCCTCCATCCATCCTGTATCCCTCCATCCAACCTGTGTCCCTCCATTCTGTATCCCTCCATCCTGTATCCATCCATCCTGTAACCCTCCATCCAACCTGTGTCCCTCCATTCTGTATCCCTCCATCCTGTATCCCTCCATCCTGTAACCCTCCCTCCATCCTGTATCCCTACATTCTGTATCCCTCCATCCTGTATCCCTCCATCCTGTATCCCTCTATCCATCCTGTATCCCTCCAACCTGTATCCCTCCATCCATCCTGTATCCCTCCATCCTGTATCCCTCCATCCATCCTGTATCCCTCCATGTATCCCTCCTACATCCTTTTCCCCTCCAATCCCTCCATCCATCCTGTATCCCTCCATCCTGTATCCCTCCATCCTGTAACCCTCCCTCCATCCTGTATCCCTACATTCTGTATCCCTCCATCCTGTATCCCTCCATCCTGTATCCCTCCATCCTGTATCCCTCTATCCATCCTGTATGCCTCCATTCTGTATCCCTCCATCCCTCCTGTATCCCTCCATCCTGTATCCCTCCATGCTGTATCCCTCCATCCATTCTGTATCCCTCCATCCTGTATCCGTCATCCATCCTGTATCCCTACATCCTGTATCCCTTCATCCTGTATCCCTCCATCCAAACTGTATCCGTCCATCCAACCTGTATCCCTCCCTCCATCCTGTATCCCTCCATCCTGTATCCCTCCATCCTGTATCCCTCCATCCACCCTGTATCCCTCCATCCTGTATCCCTCCATCCTGTATCCCTCCATCCTGTATCCCTCCATCCTGTATCCCTCCATAGTGTATCCCTCCATTCATCCTGTATCCCTCCATCCTGTATCCCTCCATCCTGTATCCCTCCATCCATCCTGTATCCCTCCATCCTGTATCCCTCCATCCTTTATCCCTCCATCCTGTATCCCTCCATTCTGTATCCCTCCATCCAACCTGTATCCCTCTTATTTTATCCCTCCATCCATCCTGTATCCCTCCATCCTGTATCCCTCCATCCTGTATCCCTCCATCCTGTATCCCTCCATCCAACCTGTATCCCTCTTATTTTATCCCTCCATCCATCCTGTATCCCTCCATCCTGTATCCCTACATCCTGTATCCCTCCATCCTGTATCCCTCCATCCATCCTGTATCCCTCCATCCTGTATCCATCCAACCTGTATCCATCCATCCTGTATCCCTCCATCCTGTATCCCTCCATCCTGTATCCCTCCATCCAACCTGTATCCCTCTTATTTTATCCCTCCATCCATCCTGTATCCCTCCATGCTGTATCCCTACATCCTGTATCCCTCCATCCTGTATCCCTCCATCCATCCTGTATCCCTCCATCCATCCTGTATCCCTCCATCCTGTATCCATCCATCCTCTATCCATCCATCCTATTTTGGCCCATTCCTCAATGCAGATCTCCTCTAGAGCAGTGATGTTTTGGGGCTGTCGCTGGGCAACACGGACTTTCAACTCCCTCCAAAGATTTTCTATGGGGTTGAGATCTGGAGACTGGCTAGGCCACTCCAGGACCTTGAAATGCTTCTTACGATGCCACTCCTTCGTTGCCCGGGCGGTGTGTTTGGGATCATTGTCATGCTGAAAGACCCAGCCACGTTTCATCTTCAATGCCCTTGCTGATGGAAGGAGGTTTTCACTCAAAATCTCACGATACATGGCCCCATTCATTATTTCCTTTACATGGATCAGTCGTCCTGGTCCCTTTGCAGAAAAACAGCCCCAAAGCATGATGTTTCCACCCCCATGCTTCACAGTAGGTATGGTGTTCTTTGGATGCAACTCAGCATTCTTTGTCCTCCAAACACGACGAGTTGAGTTTTTACCAAAAAGTTATATTTTGGTTTCATCTGACCATATGACATTCTCCCAATCCTCTTCTGGATCATCCAAATGCACTCTAGCAAACTTCAGACGGGCCTGGACATGTACTGGCTTAAGCAGGGGGACACGTCTGGCACTGCAGGATTTGAGTCCCTGGCGGCTTAGTGTGTTACTATTGGTAGGCTTTGTTACTTTGGTCCCAGCTCTCTGCAGGTCATTCACTAGGTCCCCCCGTGTGGTTCTGGGATTTTTGCTCACTGTTCTTGTGATCATTTTGACCCCACGAGGTGAGATCTTGCGTGGAGCCCCAGATCGAGGGAGATTATCAGTAGTCTTGTATGTCTTCCATTTCCTAATAATTGCTCCCACAGTTGATTTCTTCAAACCTAGCTGCTTACCTATTGCAGATTCAGTCTTCCCAGTCTGGTGCAGGTCTAAAATTTTGTTTCTGGTGTCCTTTGACAGCTCTTTGGTCTTGGCCATAGTGGAGTTTGGAGTGTGACTGTTTGAGGTTGTGGACAGGTGTCTTTTATACTGATAACAAGTTCAAACAGGTGCCATTAATACAGGTAACGAGTGGAGGACAGAGGAGCATCTTAAAGAAGAAGTTACAGGTCTGTGAGAGCCAGAAATCTTGCTTGTTTGTAGGTGACCAAATACTTATTTTCCACCATAATTTGCAAATAAATTCATTACAAATCCTACAATGTGATTTTCTGGAGAAAAAAAATCTCAATTTGTCTGTCATAGTTGACGTGTACCTATGATGAAAATTACAGGCCTCTCTCATCTTTTTAAGTGGGAGAACTTGCACAATTGGTGGCTGACTAAATACTTTTTGCCCCACTGTATGTGGATGATGTAAAAAGTATTTATTGGTATGATGTCATTAATAAGCAGCATCCAGACGCTGCACTTGAATAATTTATGAAATTGCTTCTTTTAATTATTAATAAACATGCAGCTGTTAAGAAATGGACTGTTAGAGCTGTTAACCTCTACTGGATGGGAGAAATCAGGATAGTTGTTGCTCAATATGGATAATGTGACTACAATGACGTTGTAAACAAAAGCACATATTCACGGACATACACAGTACCAGTCAAAAGTTTGGACACCTACTCATTTAAGGGTTGTTCTTTATTTTTACTATTTTTACATTGTAAAATAATAGTGAATACATATTAAAAAATAACATATGCAGAATCATGTAATAACCAAAAAAGTGTTAAACAAATCCAAATACATTTTATACTTGAGATTCTTCAAATAGCCACCCTTTGCCTTGATGACAGCTTTGCACACTCTTGGCATTCTCTCAACCAGCTTCAACTGGAATGCTTTCCCAACAGGCTTGAAGGAGTTCCTACACATGCTGAGCACTTGTTGGCTGCTTTTCCTTCACTCTGCGGTCCGACTCTGTCAGAGTGCTGTGTGTGGATGAGTGAAAGGAATCAAGCGCAGGAACCAGGATGACTTCAACAGACTTTAGTAATGTCCAACACATGAACAATGAGTCGCCAACCCAACCGGGTGGCGCGAACAATTACGCACAAACACAGTGCGGATAAACAAGAAAAGCGCACGCAGTGCGAACTCTCGAAAAAACAACAACGAGAGATACAAACTCCTCTGAGGCAGGCTGACAATAAACAATCACGCATAACACCTGACCCAAACAAACGAAACTAAATAGTGAACATAATCAAACACAAACAAGGGACAGGTGTTACAAAGAGACAAAACCAAACGAACATGAAACATAGAACGGTGGCAGCTAGTACTCCGGAGACGACGACCGCCGAAGCCTGCCCGAACAAGGAAGAGGAGCAGCCTCGGCCGAAACCGTGACAGTACCCCCCCCTTGACGCGCGGCTCCAGCCGTGCGCCGAACCCGGGGCTCGGGGACGACCCGGACGACGCAGAGCAGGGCGCGCAGGATGACCCCGATGGAACTCGGTCAGCAGGGACTGGTCCAATATGTCCCTCCTTGGCACCCAGCACCGCTCCTCCGGGCCGTACCCCTCCCACTCCACGAGATATTGAAGACCCCCCATCCGGCGTCTCGAATCAAGGATGGACCTCACGGTGTACGCCGGAGCCCCCTCGATGTCCAACGGGGGCGGAGGAGTCTCCTCTATCTCATACTCCTGGAGTGGACCAGCTACCACCGGCCTGAGGAGAGACACATGGAACGAGGGGTTAATATTCCTATAGTCAATAGGCAGTTCTAACCTGTAACACACCTCGTTCAACCTCCTCAGGACTTTGAATGGCCCCACAAACCACCGACCCAGCTTCCGGCAGGGCAGGCGGAGGGGCAGGTTTCTGGTCGAGAGCCAGACTCGATCTCCAGGTGCGTACACAGGCCCCTCACTGCGGTGGAGATCGGCGCTCGTTTTCTGCCGACGGATGGCCCGCTGCAGATGTACGTGGGCAGCGTTCCATGTTTCCTTCCGAGCGCCGTACCCATTCATCCACCGCAGGGGCCTCGATCTGGCTCTCGTGCCAAGGTGCCAGAACCGGCTGGTACCCTAACACACACTGGAAAGGGGTTAGTTGGGTGGAGGAGTGGCGGAGAGAGTTCTGTGCCATTTCGGCCCACGGAACGTATCTCGCCCACTCCTCCGGCCGGCCCTGGCAATAAGACCTCAGAAACCTACCCACCTCCTGGTTAACACGTTCAACCTGCCCATTACTCTCCGGGTGGTAACCCGAGGTAAGGCTTACCGAAACCCCCAACCGTTCCATAAACGCTCTCCACACACTGGAGGTGAACTGGGGGCCTCGGTCAGACACTATATCCTCGGGTACCCCGTAATGCCGGAAGACATGGGTAAACAAAGCCTCAGCGGTCTGTAGGGCAGTGGGTAGACCCGGCATGGGAAGGAGACGACAGGCCTTCGAGAACCGATCCACAACGACCAGGATGGTAGTATTCCCCTGTGAGGGGGGAAGGTCGGTAACAAAATCCACCGAGAGGTGGGACCAGGGTCATTGTGGAATAGGCAGGGGTTGTAGCTTACCCCTGGGCAAATGTCTGGGCGCCATACACTGGGCACACACCGAACAGGAGGAGACATAAATCCTCACATCCCTAGCTAACGTTGGCCACCAGTACTTCGTGCTAAGGCAGTGCACTGTCCGGCCGATACCCGGATGGCCAGAGGACGGGGACGTATGAGCCCAACAAATGAGGCGATCGCGTACCTCGAGCGGAACGTACGTCCGACCCACTGGACACTGTGGAGGACTTGGGACGGTGCGTAACGCCCGCTCGATCTCGCCATCAACCTCCCACACCACCGGTGCAACCAGACAAGACTCTGGTAGTATGGGCGTGGGCTCAACGGACCTCTCCTCCGCGTCATACCGCCGAGACAGAGCATCTGCCTTCCCGTTCTGGGACCCAGGGATGTATGTGATTTTAAACACAAACCGGGCTAGAAACATAGTCCAGCGGGCCTGGCGAGGATTCAGTCTCCTAGCTGCCCGGATGTACTCCAGGTTACGATGGTCAGTTAGAATGAGGAAAGGGTGTTGAGCCCCCTCGAGCCAATGCCGCCACACCTTTAGGGCCTGTACCACGGCTAACAGCTCCCTGTCTCCTACGTCATAATTCAGCTCCGCCGGACTGAGCTTTTTAGAATAAAACGCACAGGGACGGAGTTTAGGTGGAGTGCCAGAACGTTGGGAAAGAACGGCCCCTATACCGGCCTCTGACGCGTCCACCTCTACCTGGAACGGTAAAGAGGGATCCGGATGCGCCAACACCGGCGCCGAGGTAAACAGGTCCTTCAGTCTCCCAAAAGCCCTGTCCGCCTCAGCTGACCACCGCAAGCGCACCGGACCCCCCTTTAACAGAGACGTTATGGGAGCTGCCACCTGTCCAAAACCCCGGATAAACCTCCGGTAATAATTCGCAAAACCCAAGAACTGTTGCACCTCCTTCACAGTGGTTGGGGTCTGCCAATTACGCACATCTGACACCCGGTCTACCTCCATCTTCACCCCTGACGCAGACAACTGGTAACCCAGAAAGGAGACCGACTTCTGAAAAAACAGACATTTCTCTGCCTTGACATATAGGTCATGCTCCAACAGCCTCCTCAATACTCGGCGCACCAGAGCTACATGCTCTGCTCGGGTAGGACTGTACACCAGAATGTCGTCGATGTACACGACTACTCCCTGTCCCTGCATGTCCCGGAAAATCTCATCGACGAAGGATTGGAAGACTGAGGGAGCATTCATTAACCCATATGGCATGACTAGATACTCGTAGTGTCCGGAAGTCGTGCTAAACGCTGTCTTCCATTCATCGCCCTCTCTAATGCGCACCAAGTTATATGCGCTCCTGAGATCCAATTTTGTAAAGAACTGCGCACCGTGCAGTGACTCCGTCATAGTCGCAATCAGAGGAAGTGGATAGCTGTACTTCACCGTAATCTGATTGAGACCGCGGTAATCAATACACGGGCGCAGACCTCCATCCTTTTTCTTCACAAAAAAGAAACTCGAGGAAGCGGGTGAAGTGGAGGCCCGTATGTATCCCTGTCTCAGAGACTCAGCGATGTACGTCTCCATTGCCTTCCTCTCCTCTTGAGACAAGGGATACACATGGCTCCGCGGGAGAGCTGCTCCTGACTGGAGATCTATCGCACAATCCCCCCGTCTATGAGGCGGCAGCTGCGCCGCCCTAGTCTTACTAAACACCAGTTTCAAATCCTCATACTCGGGGGGAATATGCAGTGCCGTCATTAGATTCGGACTTTCCACCGAGGTCGCCCCTATGGAAACACCCAGACACCGCCCCTCACACTGGGCAGACCACCCTTTAAGAGCTTTCTCTCGCCACATAATAGTAGGGTCATGGGTCATCAACCAGGGAAGGCCCAGCACTACCGGATACGCAGGAGAGTCAATCAGATAGAGCTGAATCGTCTCCTCATGACCCCCCTGCGCCATCATTTGAAGGGGCGCTGTGACCTCCCTAATCAACCCAGACCCTAACGGACGGCTATCTAGGGCATGAACAGGGAAAGGCTTATCAACTGGAAGGAGGGGAATCCCTAACTCTATACAAAACTGGCGATCTACAAAATTCCCAGCTGCGCCTGAATCTACCAGCGCCTTATGCTGGGAACGAGGTGCAACCTGTGGAAAACAAACAGGCAAGGTTAGGTGCACGACAGAAAGCTCTGGGTAAGTAGGGCGCCTACTCACCTGGGGGGACCCCCCAATGCGTGACCTGCCTTCTCCTCCACCGGGGGACCCTCCCCAACACCTAGCCGCGGTGTGCCCTCCACGGCCACAGTTAGTGCAGGGAACGGCCCCCCTCGGGTTCCTACTCCTCCGTACTCTAGCGCCAGCACCCCCGAGCTCCATAGGGCTCGGCTCGGAGGTGCTGGAGAGTGGAATGGGCGAACCCCACCCGGGACGTCCACGGGTGGCGAGCAGGGTATCCAGCCGAATGGCCATGTCGACAAGTTGGTCAAAGGTCAACGAGGTGTCCCTGCACGCCAACTCTCGCTGGACGTCCTCCCGGAGGCTGCAACGGAAGTGGTCTATTTGGGCCCGCTCATTCCACCCTGCATCGGCCGCTAGAGTCCGGAATTCCAAGGCAAAGTCCTGGGCGCTCCTCATCCCCTGTCGGAGGTAGAACAGACGCTCCCCCGCCGCCTTCCCCTCTGGTGGATGGTCAAACACAGCACGGAAGCGGCGGGAGAACTCCGCATAGGTAGTGGTAGCGGCGTCCATTCTCCTCCATTCGGCGTTGGCCCACTCCAACGCCTTGCCGGTGAGACAGGAGATGAGGGCTGAGACGCTCTCGTGTCCCGAGGGCGCCGGGTGTACGGTGGCGAGGTAGAGCTCCACTTGCAGCAGGAACCCTTGACACCCGGCAGTGGAGCCGTCGTACGCCCTCGGGAGCGAGAGCCGAATCCCACTGGGTTCCGGAGATGGGACAGGAGGACTGACCGATGGGGATGGTTCGGTAGGTGGGGTCGTGGGTACCCCGCTGGTTTCCCATCGGTGGAGAGTGTTCATCACCCCCTCCAGGGCATGACAGACCTGGTTAATCCGATCCTCCTGCCCACGAAGACGTTCCTCCATACCTGCTGTTGGCGCGGTCGCTCCTGCTGATTCCATGGAATGATGCGTGATTCTGTCAGAGTGCTGTGTGTGGATGAGTGAAAGGAATCAAGCGCAGGAACCAGGATGACTTCAACAGACTTTAGTAATGTCCAACACATGAACAATGAGTCGCCAACCCAACCGGGTGGCGCGAACAATTACGCACAAACACAGTGCGGATAAACAAGAAAAGCGCACGCAGTGCGAACTCTCGAAAAAACAACAACGAGAGATACAAACTCCTCTGAGGCAGGCTGACAATAAACAATCACGCATAACACCTGACCCAAACAAACGAAACTAAATAGGGAACATAATCAAACACAAACAAGGGACAGGTGTTACAAAGAGACAAAACCAAACGAACATGAAACATAGAACGGTGGCAGCTAGTACTCCGGAGACGACGACCGCCGAAGCCTGCCCGAACAAGGAAGAGGAGCAGCCTCGGCCAAAACCGTGACAGACTCATCCCACACCATTGGGTTGAGGTCAGGGGATTGCGGAGGCCAGGTCATCTGATGCAGCACTCAATCACTCTCCTTCTTGGTAAAATAGCCCTTACACAGCCTGGAGGTGTGTTGGGTCATTGTCCTGTTGAAAAACAAATGATAGTCCCACTAAGCCCAAACCAGATGGGATGGTGTATCGCTGCAGAATGCTGTGGTAGCCATGCTGGTTAAGTGTGCCTTGAATTCTAAATAAATCACAGACAGTGTCACCAGCAAAGCACCCCCCCACCATAACACCTCCCCCTCAATGCTTTACGGTGGGAACTACACATGCAGAGATCATCCGTTCACCCACACCGCATCTCACAAAGACACGGAAGTTGTAACCAAAAATCTCCAATTTGGACTCCAGACCAAAGGACACATTTCCACCGGTCTAATGTCCATTGCTCCTGTTTCTTGGCCCAAGCAGGTCTCTTCTTCTTATTGGTGTCCTTTAGTAGTGGTTTCTTTGCAGCAATTCGACCATGAAGGCCTGATTCACACAGTCTGCTCTGAACAGTTGATGTTGAGATGTGTCTGTTACTTGAACTCTGTGAAGCATTTATTTGGGCTGCAATTTCTGAGGCTGATAACTCTAATGAACTTATCCTCTGCAGCAGAGGTAACTCTGGGTCTTCCATTCCTGTGGCGGTCATCATGAGAGCCAGTTTCATCGTAGTGCTTGATGGTTTTTGCGACTGCACTTGAAGAAACTTTCAAAGTTCTTGACATTTTCCGTATTGACTGACCTTCATGTCTTAAAGTAATGATGGATTGTCATTTCTCTTTACTTATTTGAACTGTTCTTGCCATAATATTGACTTGGTCTTTTACCAAATAGGGCTATCTTCTGTATACCCCCCCAACATTGTTACAACACAACTGATTAGCTCAAATGCATTAAGAAGGAAATAAATTCCACAAATTAACTTTTAAAAAGGAACACCTGTTAATTGAAATGCCTTCCAGGTGACTACCTCATGAAGCTGGTTGAGAGAATTCCAAGAGTGTGCAAAGCTGTCATCAAGGCAAAGGGTGGCTATTTGATGAATCTCAAATATAAAATAAATTTTGATTTGTTTAACACTTTTCTGGTTACTACATGATTCCATATGTGTTATTTCATAGTTTCGATGTCTTCACTATTATTCTACAATGTAAAAAAATAGTAAAAATAAAGAAAAACCTTGAATGTGTAGGTGTGTCCAAACCTTTGACTGGTGGTGTATATATATATATATATATATATATATATATATAAAATCACTTTGTTTGCGGTTTGTGTTGTGTTCATGTAGCAGGTGATTTGGGCGGAGTCAGGCGCAGGAGGGTAAATCACAGAATAAATTGTTTATTCGGTTAGACAGCGGTAGGCAGCAATGCGTAAAACACTCCAGTGCCTTTAATACGGCACACTGGAGAAAACAAGGCACACGAGTGAATATCCTGGAGATACACAATACAAAGAGCTCCACCGAGCTATAGTCACCTCCACAATAACTAATCACACACAAGACAAGGGGGCAGTTATACAGGTACTGATGAGGGGATATGGGATTGTTGGTGGCAATGGGGTGAGGTTGTGTTTCTCTAAGCGGGAGGTAAGCTTGGCTTCTTCTTTATATGGTGTCGAGTAAAGCTTAAACCATGCATTTAGATTGTAGGTAGGTATTGTAGGTAGTTTATCTAGGTAGTTATTGTAGGTAATTGTTGTAGGTAAGTATTGTATTCCGCTGAGCCCGGTGAAGCACAAGGCTAGCTAACCCACTACCTTGACCAATAAAGCTAGCTAGCTAGTGGGTAGCTACTGGTAACTATTAGCAACTGTGGATAGTTGTTTCCAATGTTATTTCACGCTTAAGAGGCCTGGCCTTGCTGCTATTCCAGTTTCAACTGTTCTGCCTGCGGCTACGAAACCCCTACCTGTCCCAGACCTGCTGTTTTCAACTCTTTAATGATCGGCTATGAAAAGCCAACTGAGAGACCTGAGCCCTAGGACCATACGTCGGGACTACCGGCCGTGGTGACTCCTTGCTGTCCCCAGTCCGCCTGGCCTTGCTGCTATTCCAGTTTCAACTGTTCTGCCTGCGGTTATGGAACCCCTACCTGTCCCAGACCTGCTGTTTTCAACTCTTAATGATCGGCTATGAAAAGCCAACTGAGATTTATTCCTGATTATTATTTGACCATGCTTGTCACTTATGAACATTTTTGAACATCTTGGTATGGTTCTGTTATAATCTCCACCCGGCACAGCCAGAAGAGGACTGGCCACCCCTCATAGCCTGGTTCCTCTCTAGGTTTCTTCCTAGGTTTTCGCCTTTCTAGGGAGTTTTTCCTAGCCACCGTGCTTCTACACCTGCATTACTAGCTGTTTGGGGTTTTAGGCTGGGTTTCTGTACAGCACTTCGAGATATTAGCTGATGTAAGAAGGGCTATATAAAATAAAATTGATTGATTGATTGATTGAAGAGTACCTGTAATTATGCCAGCTAGCTGCCTACCATTCAGTTGTTTTTCTAACATCATTATCTGAAGCGTTAACGTTAGGTAGTTAGTAGCTACTGTACTCGAAATGTAGCTAGCTTGTTGCTACCTGGATAGCTAACTAAACAATAGCTGGAACAACCTAGTTGTAATGTTTGGAGATGCTTTCTCTCCGTTGGGACAGATGCGAACTGGCTAAATCGATTCAGTAGCTAGCTTTAAACTTAACTAGCTAACAGTAGCTACTAAGGGTAAGTTATAACCTACACTGGTAACCAGAGTCGTTCAAAAGGAATTCAAGACATGGGTGACTAGTTAACGTTAGCTTGGCTCTCTCTGTGTGTTTCATACCGTGGGAGGAGGGGTTGGTTCGTTGACAGAGAGTAATGGCTAGCTAATATGCTAACTATTCTAGCTAGCTAACTAACTGGCTGAATAAGTTGACGACGTACTCACTCAAACTGTCAACACTAACCCCAATACTTTAGACAACGTTAGACAAGGACACGAATGATCTGTTTAGCGTGTTAACACACTATTGGTAGTTTGTTGTAACCAAGTATTGGTGCTAAACCGTGTGTTATTGGAAGCTAGCATGCTAGTTAGCTATGGCGTCATAGGATACGGTGCCCTGGGCGGTTTTCATGGAAGAATACTGTACCAAGTTAGCTAGCTGAATAAACTAAGTTAGAGTCTATTCCTAGAAAACATTGAGCCGCTGTAGTTTACAACAATTATAATTTCTAAAGTGGAAGTTGGGAGAGTTATATTTGAGTGTTTCAGTGAAACGTAAGTGAGGGAAGCCCCGCTCTCTTGCTTTCCCAGATGTTTAGTTCATTTCATTCCGATCTCCTTTGCATTATTGTATTTCTGTAGCCTGTCAACTATGTGTCTGTCTATCCCTGTTCTCTCCTCTCTGCACAGGCCATACAAACGCTTCACACCACGTGGCTGTTGCCACTCTAATCTGGTGATCCCTGCGCGCACGACCCACGTGGAGTTCCAGGTCTCTGGCAGCCTCTGGAACTGCCGTTCTGCGGCCAACAAGGCTGAGTTCATCTCAGCCTATGCTACCCTCAAGTCCCTCGACTTCTTGGCGCTGACGGAAACATAGATTACCACAGAAAACACTGCTACTCCTACTGCTCTCTCCTCGTCTGATCATGTATTCTCGCATACCCCGAGAGCATCTGGTCAGCACGGAGGTGGCACAGGAATCCTCATCTCTCCCAAGTGGACATTCTCTCTTTTCCTCATTTGAATTCCATGCTGTCACAGTCACTAGCCCATTCAAGCTTAACATCCTTATCATTTATCGCCCTCCAGGTTCCCTTGGAGAGTTCATCAATGAGCTTGACGCCTTGATACGTTTCTTTCCTGAGGATGGCTCACCCCTCACAGTATCCATTTCTCTCTCGCTCTCCTCCAACACTACTCACTCTGCCCCTACTCAGATGGTAATGTGCCGTCGCAACCTTCACTCTCTCTCTCCCGCTACTCTCTCCTCTTCCATCCTATCATCTCTTCCCTCTGCTAAATCCTTCTCCCTCCGATCTCCTGATTCTGCCTCCTCAACCCTCCTCTCCTCCCTTTCTGCATCTTTTGACTCTCTATGTCCCCTATCCTCCCCTCCTGCTCCGTGTCTTGATGACTCATTGCGAGCTCACAGAACAGGGCTCCGGGCAGCCGATCGGAAATGGAGGAAAACTAGACTCCTTGCGGACCTGTCAACTTTTCACTCCCTCCTCTCTACGTTCTCTTCCTCTGTTTCTGCTGCCAAAGCCACTTTCTACCACTCTAAATTTCAAGCATCTGCCTCTAACCCTGGAAGCTCTTTACCACCTTCTCCTCCCTGCTGAATCCTCCTCCTCCTCCTCCTCCTCCCTCCTCCCTCTCTGTGGAAGACTTTGTCAACCATTTTGAAAAGATGGTTAACGACATCCGATCCTCATTTATTAAGTCAAATGACACTGCTGGTCCTGCTCACACTGCCCTACCCTATGCTTTGACTTCTTTCTCCCCTCTCTCTCCAGATGAAATCTTGCGACTTGTGACGGCCGGCCGCCCAACAACCTGCCCGCTTGACCCTATCCCCTCCTCTCTTCTCCAGACCATTTCCGGAGACCTTCTCCCTTACCTCACCTCGCTCATCAACTCATCCTCGACCGCTGGCCATGTCCCTTCCATCTTCAAGAGAGCGAGAGTTGCACCCCTCCTCAAAAAACCTACACTCAATCCCTCCGATGTCAGCAACTACAGACCAGTATCCCTTCTTTCTTTTCTCTCCAAAACTATTGAGCGTGCCGTCTCTAGCCAACTCTCTTGCTATCTCTCTCAGAATTACCTTCTTGATCCAAACCAGTCAGATTTCAAGACTGGTCATTCAACTGAGACTGCTCTTCTCTGTGTCACGGAGGCTCTCCGCACTGCTAAAGCTAACTCTCTCTCCTCTGCTCTTATCCTTCTAGACCTATCTGCTGCCTTTGATACTGTGAACCATCAGATCCTCCTCTCCACCCTCTCCGAGTTGGGCATCTCCGGCGCTGCTCACTTTTGGATTGCATCCTACCTGACAGGTCGCTCCTACCATGTGGCATGGCGAGAATCTGTCTCTGCACCACGTGCACTCACCACTGGTGTCCCCCAGGGCTCAGTTCTAGGCGCTCTCCTATTCTCTCTATACACCAAGTCACTTGGCTCTGTCATATCCTCACATGGTCTCTCCTATCATTGCTACGCAGACGATACACAATTCATTTTCTCCTTTCCCCCTTCTGATAACCAGGTGGCGAATTGCATCTCTGCATGTCTGGCAGACATATCAGTGTGGATGTCGGTTCACCACCTCAAGCTGAACCTCGGCAAGACGGAGCTGCTCTTCCTCCCGGGGAAGGACTTCCCGCTCAATGATCTCGCCATCACGGTTGACAACTCCATTGTGTCCTCCTCACAGAGTGGAAAGAACCTTGGCGTGACCCTGGACAACACCCTGTCGTTCTCCGCTAACATCAAAGCAGTGACCCGATCCTGCAGGTTCATGCTCTACAACATTCGAAGAGTACGACCCTACCTTACACAAAGTTCCCCCTTCCCAAGTTCTCTCATGTCACCCCGCTCCTCCGCACACTTCACTGGCTTCCAGTTGAAGCTCGCATCTAATACAAAACCATGGTGCTTGCCTAAGGAGCTGTGAGGGGAATGGCACCTCCTTACCTTCAGGCTCTGATCAGACCCTACACCCAAACGAGGGCACTATGTTCATCCACCTCTGGCCTGCTAGCTCCCCTACCTCTACGGAAGCAAAGTTCCCGCTCAGCTCAGTCAAATCTATTCGCTGCTCTTGCACCCCAATGGTGGAACAAGCTCCCCCATGACGCCAGGACAGCGGAGTCACTGACCACCTTCCGGAGACACTTGAAACCCTACCTCTTTAAGGAATACCTGGAATAGTCTAACAGTAATCCTTCTACACCCCCCCCTCCCCCAGTGGTGGATGTCCCACTGGCTATCCTAAGTTGAATGCACCAATTTGTAAGTCGCTCTGGATAAGAGCGTCTGCTAAATGACTTAAATGTAAATGTAAATGAAATTGCAATTGGCTCAGAACAGGGCAGCACGGCTGGCCCTTGGATGTACACAGAGAGCTAACATGAATAATATGCATGTCAATCTCTCCTGGCTCAAAGTGGAGGAGAGATTGACTTCATCACTACTTGTATTTGTGAGAGGTATTGACATGTTGAATGCACCGAGCTGTCTGTTTGAACTATTGGCACACAACTCAGACACCCATGCATACCCCACAAGACATGCCACCAGAGGTCTCTTCACATTCCCCAAGTCCAGAACAGACTATGGGAGGCACACAGTACAAGATAGAGCCATGACTACATGGAACTCCATTCCACATCAAGTAACTCATACCAGCAGTATAATTAGATTTAAAAAACAGATAACAATACACCTTATGGAACACCGGGGACTGTTAATCAACACAAACATTGACACATGCATACAAACACATGATAAAACATGCACTATACACACGTACACATGGATTTTGTGTTATTGATAAGTGGTAGTAGAGTAGAGGCCTGAGGGCACACCCTTAAAATGTTGTTAAATCTGTTATGATTGTATTGTAATGTTTTTTTAAATGTATAAATGCCTTAATTTTGCTGGATCCCAGGAAGAGTAGCTGCTGCCTTGGCAGGAACTAATGGGGATCCATAATAAACCCCAGGAAGAGTAGCTGCTGCCTTGGCAGGAACTAATAGGGATCCATAATAAACCCCAGGAAGAGTAGCTGCTGCCTTGGCAGGAACTAATGGGGATCCATAATAAACCCCAGGAAGAGTAGCTGCTGCCTTGGCATCACCTAATGGTAAATAAATACAAAAATACTAATACTAGCAGAGTTATGTTGTCTCATATCCCTTCCAGCCGCGTTTCCAACAGTATACATTGCATTTGGAAAGTATTCAGACCCCTTGGCTTTTTACACATTTTATTACATTACAGCCTTACTCGAAAATGGATTAAATAGTTTTCCCCCCCTCATCAATACCCCATAATGACAAAGCAAAAACAGGTACGTTTTTTTTTGCACATTTATAATTTTAAAAAAACGGAAACATCACATTTACTTAAGAATGCAGACCCTTTACTCAGTACTTTGTTGAAGCACCTTTGGCAGCGATTAGAGCCTTGAGTCTTCTTGGATATGACGTTGCAAGCTTGGCACACCTGTATTTGGGGAATTTCTTCCATTCTTCTCTGCAGATCCTCTCAAGCTCTGTCAGGTTTATGGGTAGCGTCGCTACACAGCTATTTTCAGGTCTCTGCAGAGATGTTCGATCGGGTTCAAGTCCGGGCACTGGCTAGGCCACTCAAGGACATTCAGAGACTTGTCCCGAAGCCACTCTTACATTGTCTTGGCTGTGTGCTTAGGGACGTTGTCCTGTTGGAAGGTGAACCTTGGCCCTATTCTGATGTTTTGAGCACTCTGGAGCAGGTTTTCATTACATTTTAGTCATTTAGCAGACGCTCTTATCCAGAGCGACTTACAGTTAGTGCATACATTATTTTTTTCATACTGGCCCTCCGTGGGAATCGAATTCACAACCCTTGCAAACGCCATGCTCTACCAACTGAGCTACATCCCTGCTGGCCATTCCCTCCCATACCCTGGACGACACTGGGCCAATTGTGCGCCGCCCCATGGGTCTCCCGGTCGCGGCCGCATACGACAGAGCATGGATTTGAACCAGGATCTCTAGTGGCACAGCTAGCACTGCGATGCAGTTCCTTAGACCACTGCGCCACTCAAGGATCTCTCTGTACTTTGCTCTGTTCATTTTTCCCTCGATCCTGACTAGTCTCCCATTCCCTGCCGCTGAAAAACATCCCCACAGCATGATGCTGCCACCACCATGCTTCACCGTAGGGATGGTGCCAGGTTTCCTCCAGACGTGACGCTTGGCATTAAGGCCAAAGAGTTCAATCTTGGTTTCATGAGACCAGAGAATCTTGTTTCTCATGGTCTGAGAGTCCTTTAGGTGCCTTTTGGCAAACTCCAAGCGGGCTGTCATGTGCCTTTTACTGAGGAGTGGCTTCCGTCTGGCCACTCTACCATAAAGGCCTGATTGGTGGAGTGCTGTAGAGATGGTTGTCCTTCTGGAAGGTTTTCCCATCTCCACTGAGGAACTCTAGAGCTCTGTCAGGGTGACCATCGGGTTCTTGTTCACCTGCCTGACCAAGGCCCTTCTCCCCCGATTGCTCAGTTTGGTTGGGCGGCCAGCTCCAGGAAGAGTCTTGGTGGTTCCAAACTTCTTCCATTTAAGAATGATGGAGGCCACTGTGTTCTTGGGGACCTTCAATGCTGCGAATTTTTTTGGTACCCCCTTCACCAGATCTGTGCCTAAACACAATCCTGTCTCAGAGTTCTTGGCTTGGTTTTTGCTCTGACATACACTGTCAACTGTGAGACCTTATATAGACAGGTGTTTGCCTTTCCAAATCATGTCCGATCAATTGAATTTACCACAGGTGGATTCCAAACAAGTTGTAGAAACATCTCAAGGATGATCAATGGAAACAGGATGCTCCTGAGCTCAATTTTCAGTCTAATAGCAAAGGGTCTGAATACTTATGTAAATAAGTTTTTTCTGTTTTTTATTTTTAATACATTTGCAAACATTTCTAAAAACCTGTTTTTTTGTCATTATAGTTATTTGTGTTGATTGATGTGGGAAAAAATAATTTTATCAATTTTAGAATAAGGCTGTAACGTTACAAAATGTGGAAAAAGGCTAGGGGTCTGAATACTTTACGAATGCAATGTATTTAGCAGTGCCTAGAGTCTAGATACTAGCAGAGTTATGTTGTCTCATATCCCTTCCAGCTGCAGCGTCTCCAACAGTATATTATCTAGCAGTGACTAGAGTCTAGATACTAGCAGAGTCTCTGATATCCCCTCATAGTACTATCTATATTTGTTTACATAAAAAAAAAAAAAAAATTCTAGTCATTTAGCTGACGCTCTTATCTAGAGCGACTTACAGTTAGTGAGTGAATACATTTTTTTTAAATACTGGCCCCCCGTGGGAATCTAACCCACAACCCTGGCGTTGCAAGTGCCATGCTCTACCAACTGAGCTACACGGGGCCCCGTGTAGGACTCTGCATTCATACAGTATGTCATCACTACTTTATTCGGGTCAAATAATGAAATATATTAAAATCATAGAATTATACATATGCAGCATTGTGCAATGAAAGGAACACAGAAATAAAAGAGTGTAAATGAACTGCCATGATAAAGTATTTCAGCCCCAGGGTCTTAAAACCATTTATGTTAATAGAATCTGTCTGACCCATGGGAGAGTCTGCAGCTTAGTGGAATAGCCAATCAGAGGCAGAGGTATTTGAAGAATCTTAATTCAGTAATAGTGCTGCAAACTGAACCGCATGAGTAGCAGAGATGCTGGGAGAAAAACTGAACCAAGAGAGATCTCTGTCTGCAGGGGGTATTATTAAGGCAGGGGGTATTATTCATTGTTGACAGGTTAGAGTTACAACATCGCCTGTTTGAGTTAAAAGGGTCTAATTATTTACGCCCCGAAAGTGACAGTATAGGAGAACCGGGGGCAGGATAGGAGAAGAGAAGGGACGGAGGGGAATAGAGGAGAGTGAATGGATGAGCGGTGAAAACAGTCACCAAATACCCAGAGGGATAAAGCCACTGATAGCCTGTTCAGCTGCTTTGTAGATAATGCATGTGCTATTGGGATCACCTAATGTTCTGTTCTCTACCTCTTCATCTGGAGGAATGAACCAAATATAAAGAAACCAAAAAAGATTGTGAAGCCATTGCTTTTGATTAAGTGATTTAACATGTAGGGTGTTTGTCCAGCAGGCAATAACTCTAATGGAATGGACAGAGCAGAGAAATGGTCCCTAGCTGCTAGGACAGAGCCACAGCCAGGGATACAGCCAGGGATACAGTCTGGGATACAGCCAGGGATACAGCCAGGGATACAGCCAGGGATACAGGGATACAGCCAGGGATACAGCCAGGGATACAGCCAGGGATACAGGGATACAGCCAGGGATACAGCCAGGGATACAGGGATACAGGGATACAGCCAGGGATACAGTCAGGGATACAGTCAGGGATACAGCCAGGGATACAGCCAGGGATACAGGGATACAGGGATACAGGGATACAGCCAGGGATACAGCCAGGGATACAGCCAGGGATACAGCCAGGGATACAGCCAGGGATACAGCCAGGGATACAGCCAGGGATACAGTCTGGGATACAGCCAGGGATACAGGGATACAGGGATACAGCCAGGGATACAGCCAGGGATACAGCCAGGGATACAGCCAGGGATACAGGGATACAGCCAGGGATACAGTCAGGGATACAGTCAGGGATACAGCCAGGGATACAGCCAGGGATACAGGGTTACAGGGATACAGCCAGGGATACAGCCAGGGATACAGCCAGGGATACAGCCAGGGATACAGCCAGGGATACAGTCTGGGATACAGCCAGGGATACAGCCAGGGATACAGCCAGGGATACAGCCAGGGATACAGCCAGGGATACAGCCAGGGATACAGCCAGGGATACAGGGATACAGGGATACAGCCAGGGATACAGCCAGGGATACAGCCAGGGATACAGCCAGGGATACAGGGATACAGGGATACAGCCAGGGATACAGTCAGGGATACAGCCAGGGATACAGCCAGGGATACAGCCAGGGATACAGTCTGGGATACAGGGATACAGCCAGGGATACAGCCAGGGATACAGCCAGGGATACAGCCAGGGATACAGCCAGGGATACAGGGATACAGGGATACAGCCAGGGATACAGCCAGGGATACAGCCAGGGATACAGCCAGGGATACAGCCAGGGATACAGCCAGGGATACAGTCAGGGATACAGCCAGGGACACAGTCAGGGATACAGTCTGGGATACAGGGATACAGCCAGGGATACAGCCAGGGATACAGCCAGGGATACAGGGATACAGCCAGGGATACAGCCAGGGATACAGCCAGGGATACAGTCTGGGATACAGCCAGGGATACAGCCAGGGATACAGTCTGGGATACAGGGATACAGGGATACAGGGATACAGCCAGGGATACAGCCAGGGATACAGCCAGGGATACAGCCAGGGATACAGGGATACAGGGATACAGCCAGGGATACAGCCAGGGATACAGCCAGGGATACAGTCTGGGATACAGCCAGGGATACAGCCAGGGATACAGTCTGGGATACAGGGATACAGCCAGGGATACAGTCTGGGATACAGGGATACAGGGATACAGCCAGGGATACAGCCAGGGATACAGTCAGGGATACAGTGATACAGCCAGGGATACAGTCTGGGATACAGGGATACAGGGATACAGCCAGGGATACAGTCAGGGATACAGTCAGGGATACAGCCAGGGATACAGCCAGGGATACAGTCTGGGATACAGACTTCCACAGTCATGTTTTCCCAGATAAAGGAGAAAGATAAAAACTTAAAAAGATTTTGCTTTCTCCAGAGCAATTTTAGTTGGAGTATTATACTGCTGTCACTAGAACAAACTGCTGCCACAAGAACAAACTGCTGTCACTAGAACAGACTGCTGTCAGTAGAACAGACTGCTGTCACTAGAACAGACTGCTGTCACTAGAACAGAGTTCTGTCACTAGAACAAACTGCTGTAACTAGAACAGACTGCTGTCACTATAACAAACTGATGTCACTAGAAGAAACTGCTTTCACTAGAACAAACTGCTGTCACTAGAACAAACTGCTGTCACTAGAACAGACTGCTGTCACTAGAACAGACTGCTGTCAATATAACAAACTGATGTCACTAAAACAAACTGCTGTCACTAGAACAGACTGCTGTCACTAGAACAAACTGCTGTCAGTACAACAGACTGCTCTCACTAGAACAAACTGCTCTCACTAGAACAAACTGCTGTCAGTACAACAGACTGCTCTCACTAGAACAAACTGCTCTCAATAGAACAAACTGCTGTCACTAGAACAAACTGCTGTCACTAGAACAGACTGCTGTCACTAGAACAGACTGCTGTCACTAGAACAAACTGCTGTCACTAGAACAGACTGCTGTCTCTATAACAAACTGATGTCACTAAAACAAACTGCTGTCACTAGAACAGACTGCTGTCACTATAACAAACTGATGTCACTAAAACAAACTGCTGTCACTAGAACAGACTGCTGTCACTAGAACAAACTGCTGTCACTAGAACAAACTGCTGTCACTAGAACAAACTGCTGTCACTAGAACAAACTGCTGTCACTAGAACAGACTGCTGTCACTAGAACAAACTGCTGTCACTAGAACAGACTGCTGTCACTAGAACAAACTGCTGTCACTAGAACAGACTGCTGTCACTAGAACAAACTGCTGTCCCTAGGACAGACTGATGTCACTAGAACAAACTGCTCTCACTAGAACAAACTGCTGTCACTAGAACAAACTGCTGTCACTAGAACAGACTGCTGTCACTAGAACAAACTGCTGTCACTATAACAAACTGCTGTCACTAGAACAAACTGCTCTCACTAGAACAGACTGCTGTCACTAGAACAAACTGCTGTCACTAGAACAGACTGCTGTCACTAGAACAAACTGCTCTCACTAGAACAAACTGCTGTCACTAGAACAAACTACTGTCACTAGAACAAACTGCTGTCACTAGAACAAACTGCTGTCACTAGAACAGACTGCTGTCAATAGAACAAACTGCTGTCACTAGAACAGAGTTCTGTCACTAGAACAAATTGCTGCCAATACAACAGACTGCTGTCACTAGAACAGACTGCTGTGACTAGAACAGACTGCTGTCACTAGAATAATATGCAGTCAGTACATATTATAATAATATGTGGTCCTCTGTAGCTCAGCTGGTAGAGCACGGCGCTTGTAACGCCAAGGTAGTGGGTTCGATCCCCGGGACCACCCATACACAAAAAAAATGTATGCACGCATGACTGTAAGTCGCTTTGGATAAAAGCGTCTACTAAATGGCATATTATTATTTATTATTATTACAACAGACTGCTGTCACTAGAACAAACTGCTGTCAATACAACAGACTGCTGTCACTAGAACAGACTGCTGTCACTAGAACAGACTGCTGTCACTAGAACAAACTGCTTTGACTGGAACAGACTGCTGTCAGTACAACAGACTGCTGTCACTAGAACAGGCTGCTGTCACTAGAACAGACTGCTGTCACTAGAACAGACGGCTGTCACTAAAACAGACTGTTGTCACTAGAACAGACTGCTGTCACTATAACAAACTGATGTCACTAAAACCAACTGCTGTCACTAGAACAGACTGCTGTCACTATAACAAACTGCTGTCACTAGAACAGACTGCTCTCACTAGAACAAACTGCTGTCACTAGAACAAACTGCTGTCACTAGAACAAACTGCTCTCACTAGAACAAACTGCTGTCACTAGAACAAACTGCTGTCACTAGAACAAACTGCTGTCACTAGAACAGACTGCTGTCACTAGAACAAACTGCTGTCACTAGAACAAACTGCTGTCACTAGAACAGACTGCTGTCACTAGAACAAACTGCTGACACTAGAACAAACTTCTATCAATAGAACAAACTGCTGTCACTAGAACAGAGTTCTGTCACTAGAACAAATTGCTGCCAATACAACAGACTGCTATCACTAGAACAAACTGATGTCACTAGAACAGACTGCTGTCACTAGAACAAACTGATGTCACTAGAACAAACTCCTGTCACTAGAACAGACTGCTATCACTAGAACAAACTGCTGTGACTAGAACAAACTGCTGTTACTAGAACAAACTGCTGTCACTATAACAGACTGCTGTCACTAGAACAAACTGCTGTGACTTGAACAGACTGCTGACACTAGAACAGACTGCTGTCACTATAACAAACTGCTGTGACTAGAACAAACTGCTGTGACTAGAACAAACTGCTGTTACTAGAACAGACTGCTGTCAATAGAACAGACTGCTGTCACTAGAACAGACTGCTGTCACTATAACAAACTGCTGTGACTAGAACAAACTGCTGTGACTAGAACAAACTGCTGTGACTAGAACAAACTGCTGTCACTCAAAGAGACTGCTGTCAGTAGAACAGACTGCTGTTACTAGAACAGACTGCTGTCACTAGAACATACTGCTGTCACTAGAACAAACTGCTGTCACTAGAACAAACTGCTGTGACTAGAACAAACTGCTGTCACTCAAAGAGACTGCTGTCAGTAGAACAGACTGCTGTCACTAGAACATACTGCTGTCACTAGAACAAACTGCTGTGACTAGAACAAACTGCTGTCACTAGAACAGACTGCTGTCACTAGAACAGTCTGCTGTCACTAGAACAAACTGCTGTCATTAGAACAGACTGCTGTCACTAGAACAGACTGCTGTCACTAGAACAAACTGCTGTCATTAGAACATATTGCTGTCACTAGAACAAACTGCTGTCATTAGAACAGACTGCTGTCACTAGAACAAACTGCTGTCATTAGAATAGACTGCTGTCAGTACATCAGACTGCTGTCACAGGAACAGACTGCATTAATTTCAGGAATTTCAGGAATCTTTACATTACTCAGGTAAGGCCACTTGGACTTGTATTTCTCTGTGGGGATGTTTTATGTATTCACTGGCATGTTGTTCTGAGTGTAGACTTCAGGTAATTCGATGAAGTTGTTTTTCTTCAACTGATATTTCCAATCCTCTGATAACGTGAGTCGTGCATCGACTTTCCTTTTGATTCAGGGTCTTCTTCCTCTTACTGTGATGCCAAGCTGTGTCATCAGTCTCTGTGCAGAATGTGGCTGTGCTTCCTGGGTTAGGAAGGCGTATGTCTGTATAACCCTTTTGGCTTTACTGTGTTTGACTTTTACTGGTACAATAGCAAGTGCACATTCTTGGTCCCCGGCCCCAGTATGCCTCTCCTATTGCTGTTCACCGGACCTTATGATAACTCAGCTATACAGCTGATGCCTGCTGGACTGTTCCTTTATACGGTACCGCATCCTGTTTATGTTTAGCCTCAGCCCAAAGTTTTGTCGCCATTACCAGCTGTTGTCTTAGCTCTCTCAAATTATACCTGTGATTGCTTTATGCCTCTCTCCCATGTCAATATGCCTTGCTTATTACTGTTTCGGTTATTTCTTATTGTATTATTTCACTGTAGAGCCCCCAGTCCCGCTCAACCTGCCTTAGATAGCTCCTATGTCCCACACCCCATACACGCGGAGACCGACTCAATCGGTGCCTCCTGTGATGCTATCTCTTTCATTGTTACCCAACACTTAGGTTTACCTCCACTGTACTCATATCCTTCCATATCCTTGTCTGTACATAATGCCCTGAATCTATTCTACAACGCCCGGAAATCTGCCCCTTTTTTTCTCTGTACCCAACGCACTAGAAGACCAGTTCTTAAAGCCTTTAGCCGTATACTTATTCTATTCCTCCTCTGTTCCTCTGGTGATGTAGAGGTTAACCCAGGCCCTGCAGCCCCCAGTATCACTCCTACTCCCCAGGAGCTATCATTTGTTGACTTCTGTAACCGTAAAATCCTTGGTTTCTTGCATGTTAACATCAGAAGCCTCCTCCCTAAGTTTGAGTTATTCACTGCGTTAGCACACTCCGCCAACCCTGATGTTCTAGCAGTGTCTGTATCCTGGCTTAGGAAGGCCACCAAAAATTCAGAAATGTCCATCCCCAACTACAACATTTTCCATCTCGATAGGACTGCCAAAGGGGGTGGGGTTGCAATCTACTGTAGAGATAGCCTGCAGAGCTCTATCGTACTATCCAGTTCTGTGCCCAAACAGTTTGAGCTTCTACTTCTAAAAATCCACCTTTCCAGAAATAAGTCTCTCACTGTTACCGCTTGCTACAGACCCCCCTCAGCGCCGAGCTGTGACCTGGACATCATATGTGAACTGATTGCCCCCCATCTATCCTCAGAGTTCGTGCTGCTTGGTGACCTAAACTGTGATATGCTTAACATCTCGGCCAACCTACAATCTAAACTAGATGCCCTCAATCTCACACAAATAATCAATGAACCTAACAGGTACAACCCTAAATCCGTAAACATGGGTACCCTCATAGATATCATCCTGACAAATTTACCCTCTAAATACACCTCCGCTGTCTTCAACCAGGATATCAGCGATCACTGCCTTATTGCCTGCGTCCGTAAGGGGTCCGCGGTCAAACGACCACCCCTCATCAGTGTCAAACGCTCCCTAAAACACTTTAGCGAGCAGGCCTTTCTAATTGACCTGGCCCGGGTATCCTGGATGGATATTGACCTCATTCCGTCAGTAGAGGATGCCTGGTTGTTCTTTAAAAGTGCTTTCCTCTCAATCTTAAATAAGCATGCCCCATTCAAAAAATTCAGAACTAAGAACAGATATAGCCCCAGGTTCACCTCAGACTTGACTGCCCTTGACCAGCACAAAAACATCCTGTGGCATACTGCATTAGCGTCGAAAAGCCCCCACGATATGCAACCTTTCAGTGAAGTCAGGAACCAATATACACAAGCAGTTAGGAAAGCAAAGGCTAGCTTTTTCAAACAGAAATTTGCATCCTGTGGCACTAACTCCAAAAAGTTTTGGGACACTGTAAAGTCCATGGAGAATAAGAGCACCTCCTCCCAACTGCCCACTGCACTGAGGCTAGGAAACACTGTCACCACCGATAAATCTACAATAATCGAGAATTTCAACAAGCATTTTGCTACGGCTGGCTATGCTTTCCACCTGTCTACCACTACACCGGCCAACAGCTCTGCACCCTCCACTGAAACTTGCCCATGCCCCCCCCCCCCCCCCCGCTTCTCCTTTACACAAATTCAGACAGCTGATGTTCTGAAAGAGCTGAAAAATCTGGACCCCTACAAATCAGCTGGGCTAGACAATCTGGACCCTTTCTTTCTATGTTAGCCGCCGAAATTGTCGCAACCCCTATTACTAGCCTGTTCAACCTCTCTTTCATAACGTCTGAGATACCCAGAGATTGGAAAGCTGCCGTGGTCATCCCCCTCTTCAAAGGGGGTGAAACTCTAGATCCAAACTGTTACAGACCTATATCCATCCTGCCCTGCCTTTCGAAAGTATTTGAAAGCCAAGTTAACAAACAGATCACCGGCCATTTAGAATCCCACCGTACCTTCTCCTCTATGCAATCCGGTTTCCAAGCTGGTCATGGGTGCACCTCAGCCACGCTCAAGGTCCTAAACGATATTATAACCGTGATCGATAAAAGACAGTACTGCGCAGCCATCTTCATCGACCTGGCCAAGGCTTTCAACTCTGTCAACCATCGCATTCTTATTGGCAGACTAAATAGCCTTGGTTTCTCAAATGACTGCTTCGCCTGGTTCACCAACTACTTCTCAGATAGAATTAAATGTGTCAAATCGGAGGGCCTGTTGTCTGGACCTCTGGCAGTCTCTATGGGGGTGCCACAGGATTCAATTCTCGGGCTGACTCTATTTTCTGTGTATATCAATGATGTCGCTCTTGCTGCTGGTGACTCTCAGATCCACCTCTATGCGGACGACACTATTTTGTATACATCTGGCCCTTCATTGGACACTGTGTTAACAAACCTCCAAACGAACTTCAACGCCATACAACACTCCTTCCGTAGCCTCCAACTGCTCTTAAACACTAATAAAACTAAATGCATGCTCTTCAACCGAACGCTGCTTGCACCCGCCCACCTGACTAGAATCACTACTCTCGGTGGGTCTGACCTAGAGTATGTGGACAACTACAAATACCTAGGTGTCTGGTTAGACTGTAAACTCTAATTCGAGACTCAAATTAAGCATCTCCAATCAAAAGTTAGATCGGGAATCATCTTCCTATTTTGCAACAAAGCCTCCTTCACTCATGCTGCCAAACATGCCCTCGTAAAACTGACTATCCTACCGATCCTTGACTTCGGCGATGTCATTTACAAAATAGCCTCCAACACTCTACTCAGCAAATTGGATGTAGTCTATCACAGTGCCATCCGTTTTGTCACCAAAGCCCCATATACTACCCACCATTGTGACCTGTACGCTCTTGTTGGCTGGCCCTCACTACATATTAGTCGCCAAACCCACTGGCTCCAGGTCATCTATAAATCACTGCTAGGCAAATCCCCGTCTTATCTTAGCTCACTGGTCACCATAGCAACACCCACCAGTAGTCTGCGCTCTAGCAGGTATATCTCACTGGTCATCCCCAAAGCCAACACCTCCTTTGGCCACCATTCCTTCCAGTTCTCTGCTGCCAATGACTGGAACGAACTGCAAAAATCTCAGAAGTTGGAGACTCTTATCTCCCTCACTAACTTTAGGCATCAGTTGTCAGAGCACCTTACCGATCACTGCACCTGTACACAGCCATTCTGAAATTAGCCCACCCAATTACCTCATCCCCATGTTGTTATTTATTTTGCTAATTTGCCCCCCAGTATCTCTATTTGCACATAATCTTTTGCACATCTATCTTTCCAGTGTTAATACGAAATTGTAACTTCTTTGCACTATGGCCAATTTATTGCCTTACTTCCATAACTTACTACATTCGCACGCACTGTATATATATTTTCTGTTCTATTTTTGACTTTATGTTTTGTTTACCCCATATGTAACTCTGTGTTGTTGTTTTTATCGCACTGCTTTGCTTTATCTTGGCCAGGTCGCAGTTGTAAATGAGAACTTCTTCTCAACGGGCTTACCTGGTTAAATAAAGGTGAAATAAACAAAATATATATAAAAGTATGCCCATACTGTATGTGTTAAGAGAAACCAGTGCACTGCTCACTGGTGCTTCTGATGACTGCTCTGCTGTTCCTCTGTCTCTCTGATTGGGTGAGTTTGGTTACATACATTGCGTTTGAGAGGCCTACTGCAGTCTCTTGTGCCCACTTGACAAGCAACCAAAACAAATTCCCTTTCACTGTAGGAAACCAATCTTCTCCCTGTGGCTCATTTTCCTAAGTTGTGGACACAGCTCCAATTTGTGACCGCCGTTACAGAACAGACGTGATTTATTGGGATTGGGGGGTTTGCTTTGGTGATGACACGTTGGTAGCAAAGCTGCTACCTGTGGATTTGTGAATGAGCCTTGACTGTGGCCTTTGAGTCTTGCTTCTGGATTCTGTAGGATCTTGAATATCACCGAACACTGGATGTGTGGCTATTCTCACTTGTTTTTCAATGAACAGGATGAGATCAAGGAGTCTAGCATGCCTGTCAATGAACATGATAAGATCAAGGAGTCTAGCATGCCTGTCAATTAACAGGATGAGATCAAGGAGTCTAGCACGCCTGCCAATGAACAGGATGAGATCAAGGAGTCTAGCACGCCTGCCAATGAACAGGATGAGATCAAGGAGTCTAGCACGCCTGCCAATGAACGAAATGAGATCAAGGAGTCTAGCACGCCTGCCAATGAACGGGATAAGATCAAGGAGTCTAGCACGCCTGCCAATGAACGGGATGAGATCAAGGAGTCTAGCACGCCTGCCAATGAACGGGATGAGATCAAGGAGTCTAGCACGCCTGCCAATGAACAGGATGAGATCAAGGAGTCTAGCACGCCTGCCAATGAACAGGATAAGATCAAGGAGTCTAGCACGCCTGCCAATGAACGGGATGAGATCAAGGAGTCTAGCACGCCTGCCAATGAACGGGATGAGATCAAGGAGTCTAGCACGCCTGCCAATGAACGGGATGAGATCAAGGAGTCTAGCACGCCTGCCAATGAACGGGATAAGATCAAGGAGTCTAGCACGCCTGCCAATGAACGGGATGAGATCAAGGAGTCTAGCACGCCTGCCAATGAACGGGATAAGATTAAGGAGTCTAGCACGCCTGCCAATGAACGGGATGATATCAAGGGGTCTAGCACACCTGCCAATGAACGGGATGAGATGAAGGAGTCTAGCACGCCTGCCAATGAACGGGATGAGATCAAGGAGTCTAGCACGCCTGCCAATGAACGGGATGAGATCAAGGAGTCTAGCACGCCTGCCAATGAACGGGATGAGATCAAGGAGTCTAGCACGCCTGCCAATGAAAGGGATGAGATCAAGGAGTCTAGCACGCCTGCCAATGAACGGGATGAGATCAAGGAGTCTAGCACGCCTGCCAATGAACAGGATGAGATCAAGGAGTCTAGCACGCCTGCCAATGAACAGGATGAGATCAAGGAGTCTAGCACGCCTGCCAATGAACGGGATGAGATCAAGGAGTCTAGCACGCCTGCCAATGAACGGGAGGAGATCAAGGAGTCTAGCAGGCCTGCCAATGAACAGGATGAGATCAAGGAGTCTAGCAGGCCTGCCAATGAACGGGATGAGATCAAGGAGTCTAGCATGCCTGTCAATGAACAGGATGAGATCAAGGAGTCTAGCATGCCTGTCAATGAACAGGATGAGATCAAGGAGTCTAGCACGCCTGTCATTGAACAGGATGAGATCAAGGAGTCTAGCACGCCTGTCATTGAACAGGATTAGATCAAGGAGTCTAGCACGCATGTCAATGAACAGGATGAGATCAAGGAGTCTAGCACGCCTGTCAATGAACAGGATGAGATCAAGGAGTCTAGCACGCCTGCCAATGAACAGGATGAGGTCAAGGAGACTAGTACGCCTGCCAATGAACAGGATGAGATGAAGGAGTCTAGCACGCCTGCCAATGAACAGGATGAGATCAAGGAGTCTAGCACGCCTGCCAATGAACAGGATGAGATCAAGGAGTCTAGCATGCCTGCCAATGAACAGGATGGGATCAAGGAGTCTAGCACGCCTGCAAATGAATGGGATGAGATCAAGGAGTCTAGCACGCCTGCCAATGAACGGGATGAGATCAAGGAGTCTAGAACGCCTGCCAATGAACGGGATGAGATCAAGGAGTCTAGCACACCTGCCAATTAACGGGATGAGATCAAGGAGTCTAGCACGCCTGCCAATGAACAGGATGAGATCAAGGAGTCTAGCACGCCTGCCAATGAACAGGATAAGATCAAGGAGTCTAGCACGCCTGCCAATGAACGGGATGAGATCAAGGAGTCTAGCACGCCTGCCAATGAACGGGATGAGATCAAGGAGTCTAGCACGCCTGCCAATGAACGGGATGAGATCAAGGAGTCTAGCACGCCTGCCAATGAACGGGATAAGATCAAGGAGTCTAGCACGCCTGCCAATGAACGGGATGATATCAAGGAGTCTAGCACGCCTGCCAATGAACGGGATAAGATTAAGGAGTCTAGCACGCCTGCCAATGAACGGGATGATATCAAGGGGTCTAGCACACCTGCCAATGAACGGGATGAGATGAAGGAGTCTAGCACGCCTGCCAATGAACGGGATGAGATCAAGGAGTCTAGCACGCCTGCCAATGAACGGGATGGATCAAGGAGTCTAGCACGCCTGCCAATGAACGGGATGAGATCAAGGAGTCTAGCACGCCTGCCAATGAACGGGATGAGATCAAGGAGTCTAGCACGCCTGCCAATGAACGGGATGAGATCAAGGAGTCTAGCACGCCTGCCAATGAACATGATGATATCAAAGAGTCTAGCACGCCTGTCAATGAACAGGATGAGATCAAGGAGTCTAGCACGCCTGCCAATGAACAGGATGAGATCAAGGAGTCTAGCACGCCTGCCAATGAACGGGATGAGATCAAGGAGTCTAGCACGCCTGCCAATGAACGGGAGGAGATCAAGGAGTCTAGCAGGCCTGCCAATGAACAGGATGAGATCAAGGAGTCTAGCAGGCCTGCCAATGAACGGGATGAGATCAAGGAGTCTAGCATGCCTGTCAATGAACAGGATGAGATCAAGGAGTCTAGCATGCCTGTCAATGAACAGGATGAGATCAAGGAGTCTAGCACGCCTGTCATTGAACAGGATGAGATCAAGGAGTCTAGCACGCCTGTCATTGAACAGGATTAGATCAAGGAGTCTAGCACGCATGTCAATGAACAGGATGAGATCAAGGAGTCTAGCACGCCTGTCAATGAACAGGATGAGATCAAGGAGTCTAGCACGCCTGCCAATGAACAGGATGAGATCAAGGAGACTAGTACGCCTGCCAATGAACAGGATGAGATGAAGGAGTCTAGCACGCCTGCCAATGAACAGGATGAGATCAAGGAGTCTAGCACGCCTGCCAATGAACAGGATGAGATCAAGGAGTCTAGCATGCCTGCCAATGAACAGGATGGGATCAAGGAGTCTAGCACGCCTGCAAATGAACGGGATGAGATCAAGGAGTCTAGCACGCCTGCCAATTAACGGGATGAGATCAAGGAGTCTAGCACGCCTGCCAATGAACAGGATGAGATCAAGGAGTCTAGCACGCCTGCCAATGAACAGGATAAGATCAAGGAGTCTAGCACGCCTGCTAATGAACGGGATGAGATCAAGGAGTCTAGCACGCCTGCCAATGAACGGGATGAGATCAAGGAGTCTAGCACGCCTGCCAATGAACGGGATGAGATCAAGGAGTCTAGCTCGCCTGCCAATGAACGGGATAAGATCAAGGAGTCTAGCACGCCTGCCAATGAACGGGATGATATCAAGGAGTCTAGCACGCCTGCCAATGAACGGGATAAGATTAAGGAGTCTAGCACGCCTGCCAATGAACAGGATGATATCAAGGGGTCTAGCACACCTGCCAATGAACGGGATGAGATGGAGTCTAGCACGCCTGCCATGAACGGGATGATATCAAGGGGTCTAGCACGCCTGCCAATGAACGGGAGGAGATCAAGGAGTCTAGCAGGCCTGCCAATGAACAGGATGAGATCAAGGAGTCTAGCACGCCTGCCAATGAACAGGATAAGATCAAGGAGTCTAGCACGCCTGCCAATGAACGGGATGAGATCAAGGAGTCTAGCACGCCTGCCAATGAACGGGATGAGATCAAGGAGTCTAGCACGCCTGCCAATGAACGGGATGAGATCAAGGAGTCTAGCACGCCTGCCAATGAACGGGATAAGATCAAGGAGTCTAGCACGCCTGCCAATGAACGGGATGATATCAAGGAGTCTAGCACGCCTGCCAATGAACGGGATAAGATTAAGGAGTCTAGCACGCCTGCCAATGAACGGGATGATATCAAGGGGTCTAGCACACCTGCCAATGAACGGGATGAGATGAAGGAGTCTAGCACGCCTGCCAATGAACGGGATGAGATCAAGGAGTCTAGCACGCCTGCCAATGAACGGGATAGATCAAGGAGTCTAGCACGCCTGCCAATGAACGGGATGAGATCAAGGAGTCTAGCACGCCTGCCAATGAACGGGATGAGATCAAGGAGTCTAGCACGCCTGCCAATGAACGGGATGAGATCAAGGAGTCTAGCACGCCTGCCAATGAACAGGATGCGATCAAGGAGTCTAGCACGCCTGCCAATGAACAGGATGAGATCAAGGAGTCTAACACGCCTGCCAATGAACGGGAGGAGATCAAGGAGTCTAGCAGGCCTGCCAATGAACAGGATGAGATCAAGGAGTCTAGCACGCCTGCCAATGAACGGGAGGAGATCAAGGAGTCTAGCACGCCTGCCAATGAACGGGATAAGATTAAGGAGTCTAGCACGCCTGCCAATGAACGGGATGATATCAAGGGGTCTAGCACACCTGCCAATGAACGGGATGAGATCAAGGAGTCTAGCACGCCTGCCAATGAACGGGATGAGATCAAGGAGTCTAGCACGCCTGCCAATGAACGGGATGAGATCAAGGAGTCTAGCACGCCTGCCAATGAACGGGATGAGATCAAGGAGTCTAGCACGCCTGCCAATGAACGGGATGAGATCAAGGAGTCTAGCACGCCTGCCAATGAACAGGATGAGATCAAGGAGTCTAGCACGCCTGCCAATGAACAGGATGAGATCAAGGAGTCTAGCACGCCTGCCAATGAACGGGATGATATCAAGGAGTCTAGCACGCCTGCCAATGAACGGGAGGAGGTCAAGGAGTCTAGCAGGCCTGCCAATGAACAGGATGAGATCAAGGAGTCTAGCAGGCCTGCCAATGAACGGGATGGGATCAAGGAGTCTAGCATGCCTGTCAATGAACAGGATGAGATCAAGGAGTCTAGCATGCCTGTCAATGAACAGGATGAGATCAAGGAGTCTAGCACGCCTGCCAATGAACGGGATGATATCAAGGAGTCTAGCACGCCTGCCAATGAACGGGATGAGATCAAGGAGTCTAGCTCGCCTGCTAATGAACGGGATGAGATCAAGGAGTCTAGCACGCCTGCCAATGAACGGGATGAGATCAAGGAGTCTAGCACGCCTGCCAATGAACGGGATGAGATCAAGGAGTCTAGCTCGCCTGCCAATGAACGGGATAAGATCAAGGAGTCTAGCACGCCTGCCAATGAACGGGATGATATCAAGGAGTCTAGCACGCCTGCCAATGAACGGGATAAGATTAAGGAGTCTAGCACGCCTGCCAATGAACAGGATGATATCAAGGGGTCTAGCACACCTGCCAATGAACGGGATGAGATGAAGGAGTCTAGCACGCCTGCCAATGAACGGGATGATATCAAGGGGTCTAGCATGCCTGCCAATGAACGGGAGGAGATCAAGGAGTCTAGCAGGCCTGCCAATGAACAGGATGAGATCAAGGAGTCTAGCACGCCTGCCAATGAACAGGATAAGATCAAGGAGTCTAGCACGCCTGCCAATGAACGGGATGAGATCAAGGAGTCTAGCACGCCTGCCAATGAACGGGATGAGATCAAGGAGTCTAGCACGCCTGCCAATGAACGGGATGAGATCAAGGAGTCTAGCACGCCTGCCAATGAACGGGATAAGATCAAGGAGTCTAGCACGCCTGCCAATGAACGGGATGATATCAAGGAGTCTAGCACGCCTGCCAATGAACGGGATAAGATTAAGGAGTCTAGCACGCCTGCCAATGAACGGGATGATATCAAGGGGTCTAGCACACCTGCCAATGAACGGGATGAGATGAAGGAGTCTAGCACGCCTGCCAATGAACGGGATGAGATCAAGGAGTCTAGCACGCCTGCCAATGAACGGGATGGATCAAGGAGTCTAGCACGCCTGCCAATGAACGGGATGAGATCAAGGAGTCTAGCACGCCTGCCAATGAACGGGATGAGATCAAGGAGTCTAGCACGCCTGCCAATGAACGGGATGAGATCAAGGAGTCTAGCACGCCTGCCAATGAACAGGATGAGATCAAGGAGTCTAGCACGCCTGCCAATGAACAGGATGAGATCAAGGAGTCTAGCACGCCTGCCAATGAACGGGAGGAGATCAAGGAGTCTAGCAGGCCTGCCAATGAACAGGATGAGATCAAGGAGTCTAGCACGGCCTGTCAATGAACAGGATGAGATCAAGGAGTCTAGCACGCCTGCCAATGAACAGGATGAGATCAAGGAGTCTAGTACGCCTGCCAATGAACAGGATGAGATGAAGGAGTCTAGCACGCCTGCCAATGAACAGGATAAGATCAAGGAGTCTAGCACGCCTGCCAATGAACGGGATGAGATCAAGGAGTCTAGCACGCCTGCCAATGAACGGGATGAGATCAAGGAGTCTAGCACGCCTGCCAATGAACGGGATGAGATCAAGGAGTCTAGCACGCCTGCCAATGAACGGGATAAGATCAAGGAGTCTAGCACGCCTGCCAATGAACGGGATGAGATCAAGGAGTCTAGCACGCCTGCCAATGAACGGGATAAGATTAAGGAGTCTAGCACGCCTGCCAATGAACGGGATGATATCAAGGGGTCTAGCACACCTGCCAATGAACGGGATGAGATGAAGGAGTCTAGCACGCCTGCCAATGAACGGGATGAGATCAAGGAGTCTAGCACGCCTGCCACTGAACGGGATGGATCAAGGAGTCTAGCACGCCTGCCAATGAACGGGATGAGATCAAGGAGTCTAGCACGCCTGCCAATGAACGGGATGAGATCAAGGAGTCTAGCACGCCTGCCAATGAACGGGATGAGATCAAGGAGTCTAGCACGCCTGCCAATGAACAGGATGAGATCAAGGAGTCTAGCACGCCTGCCAATGAACAGGATGAGATCAAGGAGTCTAGCACGCCTGCCAATGAACGGGATGAGATCAAGGAGTCTAGCACGCCTGCCAATGAACGGGAGGAGGTCAAGGAGTCTAGCAGGCCTGCCAATGAACAGGATGAGATCAAGGAGTCTAGCAGGCCTGCCAATGAACGGGATGGGATCAAGGAGTCTAGCATGCCTGTCAATGAACAGGATGAGATCAAGGAGTCTAGCATGCCTGTCAATGAACAGGATGAGATCAAGGAGTCTAGCACGCCTGTCATTTAACAGGATGAGAACAAGGAGTCTAGCACGCCTGTCATTGAACAGGATGAGATCAAGGAGTCTAGCACGCATGTCAATGAACAGGATGAGATCAACGAGTCTAGCACGCATGTCAATGAACAGGATGGGATCAAGGAGTCTAGCACGCCTGCCAATGAACAGGATGAGATCAAGGAGTCTAGTACGCCTGCCAATGAACAGGATGAGATGAAGGAGTCTAGCACGCCTGCCAATGAACAGGATGAGATCAAGGAGTCTAGCACGCCTGCCAATGAACAGGATGAGATCAAGGAGTCTAGCACGCCTGCCAATGAACAGGATGAGATCAAGGAGTCTAGCACGCCTGCCAATGAACGGGATGAGATCAAGGAGTCTAGCACGCCTGCCAATGAACGGGATGAGATCAAGGAGTCTAGCACGACTGCCAATGAACGGGATGAGATCAAGGAGTCTAGCACGCCTGCCAATGAACGGGATGAGATCAAGGAGTCTAGCACGCCTGCCAATGAACAGGATGAGATCAAGGACTCTAGCACGCCTGCCATTGAACAGGATAAGATCAAGGAGACTAGCACGCCTGCCAATGAACGGGATGAGATCAAGGAGTCTAGCACGCCTGCCAACGAACGGGATGAGATCAGGGAGTCTAGCACGCCTGCCAATGAACGGGATAAGATCAAGGAGTCTAGCACACCTGCCAATGAACGGGATGAGATCAAGGAGTCTAGCACGCCTGCCAATGAACGGGATAAGATTAAGGAGTCTAGCACGCCTGCCAATGAACGGGATGATATCAAGGGGTCTAGCACGCCTGCCAATGAACGGGATGATATCAAGGGGTCTAGCACGCCTGCCAATGAACAGGATGAGATCAAGGAGTCTAGCACGCCTGCCAATGAACAGGATGAGATCAAGGAGTCTAGCACGCCTGCCAATGAACGGGAGGAGATCAAGGAGTCTAGCACGCCTGCCAATGAACGGGATAAGATCAAGGAGTCTAGCACGCCTGCCAATGAACAGGATGAGATCAAGGAGTCTAGCATGCCTGCCAATGAACAGGATGAGATCAAGGAGTCTAGCACGCCTGCCAATGAACAGGATGAGATCAAGGAGTCTAGCACGCCTGCCAATGAACGAAATGAGATCAAGGAGTCTAGCACGCCTGCCAATGAACGGGATGAGATCAAGGAGTCTAGCATGCCTGCCAATGAACGGGATGAGATCAAGGAGTCTAGCACGCCTGCCAATGAACGGGATGAGATCAAGGAGTCTAGCACGCCTGCCAATGAACGGGATGAGATCAAGGAGTCTAGCACGCCTGCCAATGAACGGGATGAGATCAAGGAGTCTAGCACGCCTGCCAATGAACGGGATAAGATCAAGGAGTCTAGCACGCCTGCCAATGAACGGGATGAGATCAAGGAGTCTAGCACGCCTGCCAATGAACGGGATAAGATTAAGGAGTCTAGCACGCCTGCCAATGAACGGGATGATATCAAGGGGTCTAGCACACCTGCCAATGAACGGGATGAGATGAAGGAGTCTAGCACGCCTGCCAATGAACGGGATGAGATCAAGGAGTCTAGCACGCCTGCCAGTGAACGGGATGAGATCAAGGAGTCTAGCACGCCTGCCAATGAACGGGATGAGATCAAGGAGTCTAGCACGCCTGCCAATGAACGGGATGAGATCAAGGAGTCTAGCACGCCTGCCAATGAACGGGATGAGATCAAGGAGTCTAGCACGCCTGCCAATGAACAGGATGAGATCAAGGAGTCTAGCACGCCTGCCAATGAACAGGATGAGATCAAGGAGTCTAGCACGCCTGCCAATGAACGGGATGAGATCAAGGAGTCTAGCACGCCTGCCAATGAACGGGAGGAGATCAAGGAGTCTAGCAGGCCTGCCAATGAACAGGATGAGATCAAGGAGTCTAGCATGCCTGTCAATGAACAGGATGAGATCAAGGAGTCTAGCACGCCTGTCATTGAACGGGATGAGATCAAGGAGTCTAGCACGCCTGCCAATGAACGGGATGAGATCAAGGAGTCTAGCACGCCTGCCAATGAACAGGATGAGATGAAGGAGTCTAGCACGCCTGCCAATGAACAGGATGAGATCAAGGAGTCTAGCACGCCTGCCAATGAACGGGATGAGATCAAGGAGTCTAGCACGCCTGCCAATGAACGGGAGGAGATCAAGGAGTCTAGCAGGCCTGCCAATGAACAGGATGAGATCAAGGAGTCTAGCAGGCCTGCCAATGAACGGGATGAGATCAAGGAGTCTAGCATGCCTGTCAATGAACAGGATGAGATCAAGGAGTCTAGCATGCCTGTCAATGAACAGGATGAGATCAAGGAGTCTAGCACTTCTGCCAATGAACAGGATGAGATCAAGGAGTCTAGCACGCCTGCCAATGAACAGGATGAGATCAAGGAGTCTAGCATGCCTGCCAATGAACGGGATGAGATCAAGGAGTCTAGCACGCCTGCCAATGAACGGGATGAGTTCAAGGAGTCTAGCACGCCTGCCAATGAACGGGATGAGATCAAGGAGTCTAGCACACCTGCCAATGAACAGGATGAAATCAAGGAGTCTAGCACGCCTGCCAATGAACGGGATGAGATCAAGGAGTCTAGCACGTCTGCCAATGAACGGGATAAGATCAAGGAGTCTAGCACGCCTGCCAATGAACGGGATGAGATCAAGGAGTGTAGCACGCCTGCCAATGAACGGGATGAGATCAAGGAGTCTAGCATGCCTGCCAATGAACGGGATGAGATCAAGGAGTCTAGCACGCCTGCCAATGAACGGGATAAGATGAAGGAGTCTAGCACGCCTGCCAATGAACGGGATGAGATCAAGGAGTCTAGCACGCCTGCCAATGAACGGGATGAGATCAAGGAGTCTAGCACACCTGCCAATGAACGGGATGAGATCAAGGAGTCTAGCACGCCTGCCAATGAACGGGATGAGATCAATGAGTCTAGCACGCCTGCCAATGAACGGGATGAGATCAAGGAGTCTAGCACGCCTGCCAATGAAAGGGATGAGATCAATGAGTCTAGCACGCCTGCCAATGAACAGGATGAGATCAAGGAGTCTAGCACGCCTGCCAATGAACAGGATTAGATCAAGGAGTCTAGCATGCCTGTCAATGAACAGGATGAGATCAAGGAGTCTAGCACGCCTGTCAATGAACAGGATGAGATCAAGGAGTCTAGCATGCCTGTCAATGAACGGGATGAGATCAAGTAGTCTAGCACACCTGCCAATGAACGGGATGAGATCAAGGAGTCTAGCACGCCTGCCAATGAACGGGATGAGATCAATGAGTCTAGCACGCCTGCCAATGAACAGGATGAAATCAAGGAGTCTAGCACGCCTGCCAATGAACAGGATTAGATCAAGGAGTCTAGCACGCCTGCCAATGAACAGGATGAGATCAAGGAGTCTAGCACGCCTGCCAATGAACAGGATGAGATCAAGGAGTCTAGCACGCCTGCCAATGAACAGGATGAAATCAAGGAGTCTAGCACGCCTGCCAATGAACAGGATGAGATCAAGGAGTCTAGCACGCCTGCCAATGAACAGGATGAGATCAAGGAGTCTAGCACACCTGCCAATGAACAGGATGAGATCAAGGTGTCTAGCACGCCTGCAAATGAACGGGAGGAGATCAAGGAGTCTAGCAGGCCTGCCAATGAACAGGATGAGATCAAGGAGTCTAGCAGGCCTGCCAATGAACGGGATGAGATCAAGGAGTCTAGCACGCTTGCCAATGAACGGGATAAGATCAAGGAGTCTAGCACGCCTGCCAATGAACGGGATGAGATCAAGGAGTCTAGCATGCCTGCCAATGAACGGGATGAGATCAAGGAGTCTAGCACGCCTGCCAATGAACAGGATGAAATCAAGGAGTCTAGCACGCCTGCCAATGAACAGGATAAGATCAAGGAGTCTAGCACGCCTGCCAATTAACAGGATGAGATCAAGGAGTCTAGCACGCCTGCCAATGAACAGGATGAGATCAAGGAGTCTAGCACGCCTGCCAATGAACAGGATGAGATCAAGGAGTCTAGCACGCCTGCCAATGAAAAGGATGAGATCAAGGAGTCTAGCACGCCTGCCAATGAACAGGATGAGATCAAGGAGTCTAGCACTTCTGCCAATGAACAGGATGAGATCAAGGAGTCTAGCACGCCTGCCAATGAACAGGATGAGATCAGGGAGTCTAGCACGCCTGCCAATGAACGGGATAAGATCAAGGAGTCTAGCAGGCCTGCCAATGAACAAGATGAGATCAAGGAGTCTAGCATGCCTGTCAATGAACAGGATGAGATCAAGGAGTCTAGCACGCCTGCCAATGAACGGGATGATATCAAGGGGTCTAGCACGCCTGCCAATGAACGGGATGAGATCAAGGAGTCTAGCATGCCTGTCAATGAACAGGATGAGATCAAGGAGTCTAGCACACCTGTCATTGAACAGGATGAGATCAAGGAGTCTAGCACGCCTGTCATTGAACAGGATTAGATCAAAGAGTCTAGCACGCATGTCAATGAACAGGATGAGATCAAGGAGTCTAGCACGCCTGTCAATGAACAGGATGAGATCAAGGAGTCTAGCACGCCTGCCAATGAACAGGATGAGATCAAGGAGTCTAGTACGCCTGCCAATGAACAGGATGAGATGAAGGAGTCTAGCACGCCTGCCAATGAACAGGATGAGATCAAGGAGTCTAGCACGCCTGCCAATGAACAGGATGGGATCAAGGAGTCTAGCACGCCTGCCAATGAACAGGATGAGATCAAGGAGTCTAGCACGCCTGCCAATGAACGGGATGAGATCAAGGAGTCTAGCACGCCTGCCAATGAACGGGATGAGATCAAGGAGTCTAGCACGCCTGCCAATGAACGGGATAAGATCAAGGAGTCTAGCACGCCTGCCAATGAACAGGATAAGATCAAGGAGTCTAGCACGCCTGCCAATGAACAGGATAAGATCAAGGAGTCTAGCACGCCTGCCAATGAACGGGATGAGATCAAGGAGTCTAGCACGCCTGCCAATGAACGGGATGAGATCAGGGAGTCTAGCACGCCTGCCAATGAACGGGATAAGATCAAGGAGTCTAGCACGCCTGCCAATGAACGGGATGAGATCAAGGAGTCTAGCACGCCTGCCAATGAACGGGATAAGATTAAGGAGTCTAGCACGCCTGCCAATGAACGGGATGATATCAAGGGGTCTAGCACGCCTGCCAATGAACGGGATGAGATCAAGGAGTCTAGCACGCCTGCCAATGAACGGGATGAGATCAAGGAGTCTAGCACGCCTGCCAATGAACGGGATGAGATCAAGGAGTCTAGCACGCCTGCCAATGAACGGGATGAGATCAAGGAGTCTAGCACGCCTGCCAATGAACGGGATGAGTTCAAGGAGTCTAGCACGCCTGCCAATGAACGGGATGAGATCAAGGAGTCTAGCACACCTGCCAATGAACAGGATGAGATCAAGGAGTCTAGCACGCCTTCCAATGAACGGGATGAGATCAAGGAGTCTAGCACGTCTGCCAATGAACGGGATAAGATCAAGGAGTCTAGCACGCCTGCCAATGAACGGGATGAGATCAAGGAGTGTAGCACGCCTGCCAATGAACGGGATGAGATCAAGGAGTCTAGCATGCCTGCCAATGAACGGGATGAGATCAAGGAGTCTAGCACGCCTGCCAATGAACGGGATAAGATCAAGGAGTCTAGCACGCCTGCCAATGAACGGGATGAGATCAAGGAGTCTAGCACGCCTGCCAATGAACGGGATGAGATCAAGGAGTCTAGCACACCTGCCAATGAACGGGATGAGATCAAGGAGTCTAGCACGCCTGCCAATGAACGGGATGAGATCAATGAGTCTAGCACGCCTGCCAATGAACAGGATGAGATCAAGGAGTCTAGCACGCCTGCCAATGAACAGGATTAGATCAAGGAGTCTAGCACGCATGCCAATGAACAGGATGAGATCAAGGAGTCTAGCACGCCTGCCAATGAACAGGATGAGATCAAGGAGTCTAGCACGCCTGCCAATGAACAGGATGAAATCAAGGAGTCTAGCACGCCTGCCAATGAACAGGATGAGATCAAGGAGTCTAGCACGCCTGCCAATGAACAGGATGAGATCAAGGATTCTAGCACGCCTGCCAATGAACAGGATGAGATCAAGGAGTCTAGCACGCCTGCCAATGAATGGGAGGAGATCAAGGAGTCTAGCAGGCCTGCCAATGAACAGGATGAGATCAAGGAGTCTAGCAGGCCTGCCAATGAACGGGATGAGATCAAGGAGTCTAGCATGCCTGCCAATGAACGGGATGAGATCAAGGAGTCTAGCATGCCTGTCAATGAACAGGATGAGATCAAGGAGTCTAGCACGCCTGTCAATGAACAGGATGAGATCAAGGAGTCTAGCATGCCTGTCAATGAACGGGATGAGATCAAGGAGTCTAGCACACCTGCCAATGAACGGGATGAGATCAAGGAGTCTAGCACGCCTGCCAATGAACGGGATGAGATCAATGAGTCTAGCACGCCTGCCAATGAACAGGATGAAATCAAGGAGTCTAGCACGCCTGCCAATGAACAGGATTAGATCAAGGAGTCTAGCACGCCTGCCAATGAACAGGATGAGATCAAGGAGTCTAGCACGCCTGCCAATGAACAGGATGAGATCAAGGAGTCTAGCATGCCTGCCAATGAACAGGATGAAATCAAGGAGTCTAGCACGCCTGCCAATGAACAGGATGAGATCAAGGAGTCTAGCACGCCTGCCAATGAACAGGATGAGATCAAGGAGTCTAGCACACCTGCCAATGAACAGGATGAGATCAAGGAGTCTAGCACGCCTGCAAATGAACGGGAGGAGATCAAGGAGTCTAGCAGGCCTGCCAATGAACAGGATGAGATCAAGGAGTCTAGCAGGCCTGCCAATGAATGGGATGAGATCAAGGAGTCTAGCACGCTTGCCAATGAACGGGATAAGATCAAGGAGTCTAGCACGCCTGCCAATGAACGGGATGAGATCAAGGAGTCTAGCATGCCTGCCAATGAACGGGATGAGATCAAGGAGTCTAGCACGCCTGCCAATGAACAGGATGCAATCAAGGAGTCTAGCACGCCTGCCAATGAACAGGATGCAATCAAGGAGTCTAGCACGCCTGCCAATGAACAGGATGAGATCAAGGAGTCTAGCACGCCTGCCAATGAACAGGATGAGATCAAGGAGTCTAGCACGCCTGCCAATGAACAGGATGAGATCAAGGAGTCTAGCACGCCTGCCAATGAACAGGATGAGATCAAGGAGTCTAGCACGCCTGCCAATGAAGAGGATGAGATCAAGGAGTCTAGCACTTCTGCCAATGAACAGGATGAGATCAAGGAGTCTAGCACGCCTGCCAATGAACAGGATGAGATCAAGGAGTCTAGCACGCCTGCCAATGAACGGGAGGAGATCAAGGAGTCTAGCAGGCCTGCCAATGAACAGGATGAGATCAAGGAGTCTAGCATGCCTGTCAATGAACAGGATGAGATCAAGGAGTCTAGCACGCCTGCCAATGAACGGGATGAGATCAAGGAGTCTAGCATGCCTGTCAATGAACAGGATGAGATCAAGGAGTCTAGCATGCCTGTCAATGAACAGGATGAGATCAAGGAGTCTAGCACACCTGTCATTGAACAGGATGAGATCAAGGAGTCTAGCACGCCTGTCATTGAACAGGATTAGATCAAAGAGTCTAGCACGCATGTCAATGAACAGGATGAGATCAAGGAGTCTAGCACGCTTGTCAATGAACAGGATGAGATCAAGGAGTCTAGCACGCCTGCCAATGAAATGGATGAGATCAAGGAGTCTAGTACGCCTGCCAATGAACAGGATGAGATGAAGGAGTCTAGCACGCCTGCCAATGAACAGGATGAGATCAAGGAGTCTAGCACGCCTGCCAATGAACAGGATGAGATCAAGGAGTCTAGCACGCCTGCCAATGAACAGGATGAGATCAAGGAGTCTAGCACGCCTACCAATGAACAGGATGAGATCAAGGAGTCTAGCACGCCTGCCAATGAACAGGATGAGATCAAGGAGTCTAGCACGCCTGCCAATGAATGGGAGGAGATCAAGGAGTCTAGCAGGCCTGCCAATGAACAGGATGAGATCAAGGAGTCTAGCAGGCCTGCCAATGAACGGGATGAGATCAAGGAGTCTAGCATGCCTGCCAATGAACGGGATGAGATCAAGGAGTCTAGCATGCCTGTCAATGAACAGGATGAGATCAAGGAGTCTAGCACGCCTGTCAATGAACGGGATGAGATCAAGGAGTCTAGCACACCTGCCAATGAACGGGATGAGATCAAGGAGTCTAGGACGCCTGCCAATGAACGGGATGAGATCAATGAGTCTAGCACGCCTGCCAATGAACAGGATGAAATCAAGGAGTCTAGCACGCCTGCCAATGAACAGGATTAGATCAAGGAGTCTAGCACGCCTGCCAATGAACAGGATGAGATCAAGGAGTCTAGCACGCCTGCCAATGAACAGGATGAGATCAAGGAGTCTAGCACGCCTGCCAATGAACAGGATGAAATCAAGGAGTCTAGCACGCCTGCCAATGAACAGGATGAGATCAAGGAGTCTAGCATGCCTGTCAATGAACAGGATGAGATCAAGGAGTCTAGCACGCCTGCCAATGAACGGGATGAGATCAAGGAGTCTAGCATGCCTGTCAATGAACAGGATGAGATCAAGGAGTCTAGCATGCCTGTCAATGAACAGGATGAGATCAAGGAGTCTAGCACACCTGTCATTGAACAGGATGAGATCAAGGAGTCTAGCACGCCTGTCATTGAACAGGATTAGATCAAAGAGTCTAGCACGCATGTCAATGAACAGGATGAGATCAAGGAGTCTAGCACGCTTGTCAATGAACAGGATGAGATCAAGGAGTCTAGCACGCCTGCCAATGAAATGGATGAGATCAAGGAGTCTAGTACGCCTGCCAATGAACAGGATGAGATGAAGGAGTCTAGCACGCCTGCCAATGAACAGGATGAGATCAAGGAGTCTAGCACGCCTGCCAATGAACAGGATGAGATCAAGGAGTCTAGCACGCCTGCCAATGAACAGGATGAGATCAAGGAGTCTAGCACGCCTACCAATGAACAGGATGAGATCAAGGAGTCTAGCACGCCTGCCAATGAACAGGATGAGATCAAGGAGTCTAGCACGCCTGCCAATGAATGGGAGGAGATCAAGGAGTCTAGCAGGCCTGCCAATGAACAGGATGAGATCAAGGAGTCTAGCAGGCCTGCCAATGAACGGGATGAGATCAAGGAGTCTAGCATGCCTGCCAATGAACGGGATGAGATCAAGGAGTCTAGCATGCCTGTCAATGAACAGGATGAGATCAAGGAGTCTAGCACGCCTGTCAATGAACGGGATGAGATCAAGGAGTCTAGCACACCTGCCAATGAACGGGATGAGATCAAGGAGTCTAGGACGCCTGCCAATGAACGGGATGAGATCAATGAGTCTAGCACGCCTGCCAATGAACAGGATGAAATCAAGGAGTCTAGCACGCCTGCCAATGAACAGGATTAGATCAAGGAGTCTAGCACGCCTGCCAATGAACAGGATGAGATCAAGGAGTCTAGCACGCCTGCCAATGAACAGGATGAGATCAAGGAGTCTAGCACGCCTGCCAATGAACAGGATGAAATCAAGGAGTCTAGCACGCCTGCCAATGAACAGGATGAGATCAAGGAGTCTAGCACGCCTAACAATGAACAGGATGAGATCAAGGAGTCTAGCACACCTGCCAATGAACAGGATGAGATCAAGGAGTCTAGCACGCCTGCAAATGAACGGGAGGAGATCAAGGAGTCTAGCAGGCCTGCCAATGAACAGGATGAGATCAAGGAGTCTAGCACGCCTGCCAATGAATGGGAGGAGATCAAGGAGTCTAGCACGCTTGCCAATGAACGGGATAAGATCAAGGAGTCTAGCACGCCTGCCAATGAATGGGATGAGATCAAGGAGTCTAGCATGCCTGCCAATGAACGGGATGAGATCAAGGAGTCTAGCACGCCTGCCAATGAACAGGATGCAATCAAGGAGTCTAGCACGCCTGCCAATGAACAGGATAAGATCAAGGAGTCTAGCACGCCTGCCAATGAACAGGATGAGATCAAGGAGTCTAGCACGCCTGCCAATGAACAGGATGAGATCAAGGAGTCTAGCACACCTGCCAATGAACAGGATGAGATCAAGGAGTCTAGCACGCCTGCCAATGAACAGGATGAGATCAAGGAGTCTAGCACGCCTGCCAATGAACAGGATGAGATCAAGGAGTCTAGCACTTCTGCCAATGAACAGGATGAGATCAAGGAGTCTAGCACGCCTGCCAATGAACAGGATGAGATCAAGGAGTCTAGCACGCCTGCCAATGAAAGGGAGGAGATCAAGGAGTCTAGCAGGCCTGCCAATGAACAGGATGAGATCAAGGAGTCTAGCATGCCTGTCAATGAACGGGATGAGATCAAGGAGTCTAGCACGCCTGCCAATGAACGGGATGAGATCAAGGAGTCTAGCATGCCTGTCAATGAACAGGATGAGATCAAGGAGTCTAGCATGCCTGTCAATGAACAGGATGAGATCAAGGAGTCTAGCACACCTGTCATTGAACAGGATGAGATCAAGGAGTCTAGCACGCCTGTCATTGAACAGGATTAGATCAAAGAGTCTAGCACGCATGTCAATGAACAGGATGAGATCAAGGAGTCTAGCACGCTTGTCAATGAACAGGATGAGATCAAGGAGTCTAGCACGCCTGCCAATGAAATGGATGAGATCAAGGAGTCTAGTACGCCTGCCAATGAACAGGATGAGATGAAGGAGTCTAGCACGCCTGCCAATGAACAGGATGAGATCAAGGAGTCTAGCACGCCTGCCAATGAACAGGATGAGATCAAGGAGTCTAGCACGCCTGCCAATGAACAGGATGAGATCAAGGAGTCTAGCACGCCTACCAATGAACGGGATGAGATCAAGGAGTCTAGCACGCCTGCCAATGAACGGGATGAGATCAAGGAGTCTAGCACGCCTGCCAATGAACGGGATGAGATCAAGGAGTCTAGCACGCCTGCCAATGAACAGGATAAGATCAAGGAGTCTAGCACGCCTGCCAATGAACAGGATAAGATCAAGGAGTCTAGCACGCCTGCCAATGAACGGGATGAGATCAAGGAGTCTAGCACGCCTGCCAATGAACGGGATGAGATCAGGGAGTCTAGCACGCCTGCCAATGAACGGGATAAGATCAAGGAGTCTAGCACGCCTGCCAATGAACGGGATGAGATCAAGGAGTCTAGCACGCCTGCCAATGAACGGGATAAGATTAAGGAGTCTAGCACGCCTGCCAATGAACGGGATGATATCAAGGGGTCTAGCACGCCTGCCAATGAACGGGATGAGATCAAGGAGTCTAGCACGCCTGCCAATGAACGGGATGAGATCAAGGAGTCTAGCACGCCTGCCAATGAACGGGATGAGATCAAGGAGTCTAGCACGCCTGCCAATGAATGGGATGAGATCAAGGAGTCTAGCACGCCTGCCAATGAACGGGATGAGTTCAAGGAGTCTAGCACGCCTGCCAATGAACGGGATGAGATCAAGGAGTCTAGCACACCTGCCAATGAACAGGATGAGATCAAGGAGTCTAGCACGCCTGCCAATGAACGGGATGAGATCAAGGAGTCTAGCACGTCTGCCAATGAACGGGATAAGATCAAGGAGTCTAGCACGCCTGCCAATGAACGGGATGAGATCAAGGAGTGTAGCACGCCTGCCAATGAACGGGATGAGATCAAGGAGTCTAGCATGCCTGCCAATGAACGGGATGAGATCAAGGAGTCTAGCACGCCTGCCAATGAACGGGATAAGATCAAGGAGTCTAGCACGCCTGCCAATGAACGGGATGAGATCAAGGAGTCTAGCACGCCTGCCAATGAACGGGATGAGATCAAGGAGTCTAGCACACCTGCCAATGAACGGGATGAGATCAAGGAGTCTAGCACGCCTGCCAATGAACGGGATGAGATCAATGAGTCTAGCACGCCTGCCAATGAACAGGATGAGATCAAGGAGTCTAGCACGCCTGCCAATGAACAGGATTAGATCAAGGAGTCTAGCACGCATGACAATGAACAGGATGAGATCAAGGAGTCTAGCACGCCTGCCAATGAACAGGATGAGATCAAGGAGTCTAGCACGCCTGCCAATGAACAGGATGAAATCAAGGAGTCTAGCACGCCTGCCAATGAACAGGATGAGATCAAGGAGTCTAGCACGCCTGCCAATGAAAAGGATGAGATGAAGGAGTCTAGCACGCCTGCCAATGAACAGGATGAGATCAAGGAGTCTAGCACGCCTGCCAATGAATGGGAGGAGATCAAGGAGTCTAGCATGCCTGTCAATGAACGGGATAAGATCAAGGAGTCTAGCACACCTGCCAATGAACGGGATGAGATCAAGGAGTCTAGCACGCCTGCCAATGAACGGGATGAGATCAAGGAGTCTAGCATGCCTGCCAATGAACGGGATGAGATCAAGGAGTCTAGCATGCCTGTCAATGAACAGGATGAGATCAAGGAGTCTAGCACGCCTGTCAATGAACAGGATGAGATCAAGGAGTCTAGCATGCCTGTCAATGAACGGGATGAGATCAAGGAGTCTAGCACACCTGCCAATGAACGGGATGAGATCAAGGAGTCTAGCACGCCTGCCAATGAACGGGATGAGATCAATGAGTCTAGCACGCCTGCCAATGAACAGGATGAAATCAAGGAGTCTAGCACGCCTGCCAATGAACAGGATTAGATCAAGGAGTCTAGCACGCCTGCCAATGAACAGGATGAGATCAAGGAGTCTAGCACGCCTGCCAATGAACAGGATGAAATCAAGGAGTCTAGCACGCCTGCCAATGAACAGGATGAGATCAAGGAGTCTAGCACGCCTGCCAATGAACAGGATGAGATCAAGGTGTCTAGCACACCTGCCAATGAACAGGATGAGATCAAGGAGTCTAGCACGCCTGCCAATGAACGGGAGGAGATCAAGGAGTCTAGCATGCCTGCCAATGAACAGGATGAGATCAAGGAGTCTAGCAGGCCTGCCAATGAACGGGATGAGATCAAGGAGTCTAGCACGCTTGCCAATGAACGGGATAAGATCAAGGAGTCTAGCACGCCTGCCAATGAAACGTGATGAGATCAAGGAGTCTAGCATTCCTGCCAATGAACGGGATGAGATCAAGGAGTCTAGCACGCCTGCCAATGAACGGGATGTGATCAAGGAGTCTAGCACGCCTGCCAATGAACAGGATAAGATCAAGGAGTCTAGCATGCCTGCCAATGAACAGGATGAGATCAAGGAGTCTAGCATGCCTGTCAATGAACAGGATGAGATCAAGGAGTCTAGCATGCCTGCCAATGAGCAGGATGAGATCAAGGAGTGTAGCATGCCTGTCAATGAACAGGATGAGATCAAAGGGTCTAGCATGCCTGCCAATGAACAGGATGGGATCAAGGAGTCTAGCACGCCTGTCAATGAACAGGATGAGATCAAGGAGTCTAGCACGCCTGCCAATGAACAGGATGAGATCAAGGAGTCTAGCACACATGCCAATGAACAGGATGAGATCAAGGAGTCTAGCACGCCTGCCAATGAACAGGATGAGATCAAGGAGTCTAGCATGCCTGCCAATGAACAGGATGAGATCAAGGAGTCTAGCACGCCTGCCAATGAACAGGATGAGAACAAGGAGTCTAGCACGCCTGTCAATGAACAGGATGAGATCAAGGAGTCTAGCACGCCTGCCAATGAACAGGATAAGATCAAGGAGTCTAGCACTTCTGTCAATGAACAGGATGAGATCAAGGAGTCTAGCATGCCTGCCAATGAACAGGATGATATCAAGGAGTCTAGCACGCCTGCCAATATACAGGATGAGATCAAGGAGTCTAGCAAGCCTGCCAATGAACAGGATGAGATCAAGCAGTCTAGCATGCCTGCCAATGAACAGGATAAGATCAAGGAGTCTAGCATGCCTGCCAATGAACAGGATGAGATCAAGGAGTCTAGCACGCCTGCCAATGAACAGGATGAGATCAAGGAGTCTAGCACGCCTGCCAATGAACAGGATGAGATCAAGGAGTCTAGCACGCCTGCCAATGAACAGGATGAGATCAAGGAGTCTAGCACGCCTGCCAATGAACAGGATGAGATCAAGGAGTCTAGTATGCCTGCCAATGAACAGGATGAGATCAAGGAGTCTAGCACGCCTGCCAATGAACAGGATGCAATCAAGGAGTCTAGCACGCCTGCCAATGAACAGGATGAGATCAAGGAGTCTAGCACGCCTGCCAATGAACAGGATGAGATCAAGGAGTCTAGCACGCCTGCCAATGAACAGGATGAGATCAAGGAGTCTAGCACGCCTGCCAATGAACAGGATGAGATCAAGGAGTCTAGCACGCCTGCCAATGAACAGGATGAGATCAAGGAGTCTGGCACGCCTGCCAATGAACAGGATGAGATCAAGGAGTCTAGCACTTCTGCCAATGAACAGGATGAGATCAAGGAGTCTAGCACGCCTGCCAATGAACAGGATGAGATCAAGGAGTCTAGCACGCCTGCCAATGAACAGGATTAGATCAAGGAGTCTAGCACGCCTGCCAATGAACAGGATGAGATCAAGGAGTCTAGCACGCCTGCCAATGAACAGGATGAGATCAAGGAGTCTAGCACACCTGCCAATGAACAGGATGAGATCAAGGAGTCTAGCACGCCTGCCAATGAACAGGATGAGATCAAGGAGTCTAGCACGCCTGCCAATGAACAGGATTAGATCAAGGAGTCTAGCACGCCTGCCAATGAACAGGATGAGATCAAGGAGTCTAGCACGCCTGCCAATGAACAGGATGAGATCAAGGAGTCTAGCACGCCTGCCAATGAACAGGATGAGATCAAGGAGTCTAGCACGCCTGCCAATGAACAGGATGAGATCAAGGAGTCTAGCACGCCTGCCAATGAACAGGATGAGATCAAGGAGTCTAGCACGCCTGCCAACGAACAGGATGAAATCAAAGAGTCTAGCACGCCTGTCAATGAACAGGATGAGATCAATGAGTCTAGCACGCCTGCCAATGAAATGGATGAGATCAAGGAGACTAGCATGCCTGTCAATGAACAGGATGAGATCAAGGAGTCTAGCATGCCTGCCAATGAACAGGATAAGATCAAGGAGTCTAGCACGCCTGCCAATGAACAGGATGAAATCAAAGAGTCTAGCACGCCTGTCAATGAACAGGATGAGATCAATGAGTCTAGCACGCCTGCCAATGAACAGGATAAGATCAAGGAGTCTAGCACGCCTGTCAATGAACAGGATGAGATCAAGGAGTCTAGCATGCCTGTCATGGTGCTGCTCCTGTAATCACAAGCAACCAACCTCCACCTCTCCTTGAGGTAGTTTCAGGATGATGTTTTTTAAGCTGGAGGCCAGATCTATCTTGTCCATGTCTTCCACATCTTCCATTGCATAACAACAACCTCTGAGGTATAATGCATGAGCCTGTAATGCCTTGGGGTCTTTGGATTTGATGCTATGCCAGCTAAAAGCCTTTTCCATGTATGCATTGGCAATCTTGTATACATTACCATAGTGCTCCTTTAATAAGCCCTGGCTTTCAGATAGCCCCTATCTGGAGCCATATGTTGGCAGCTCCTAACTAGCTCTCGAGCCTGTCCTCTGGTGTGCTGCTCGAAGAAGTGCAGTTTGTCTTGGCTAGTTTGGGCTCAATTCTCCATACCATGTTCAAATGTCTGAATGAAGGACCTGTACTGTAAAATGTCACCATCAAAAACAATAATGTCTCTAGGTGGCAGAAACGAATGATGTTGCTGTTTGACTAACATAGCAGTAACTTTATTCTGCCTTTAGAGAATGGTGATGAGAGGGTTTTCTGTGTTTTCCTGTGAATTGTCCTGAGCACTGTCCTGTGATTGAAAAGTCTCACCTGTTCTACCCTTGTGAGTTGGTCAACACAGATGGGCCTTGTTCTGTATAGACCTGCAGACTTGGGTTAGAGTCTTGTTCAGCCGTGTGCTCTCAATGAGCTGCTGTCTGAATCACACTGTGTCCTGACTGTTTTGATTGAGCTAAAATACTGTGAGCCTGGGCTGATTGAATGTCAATGTGCTCAATGAATTGGGGTCCTTCTTTGGGATGCACACTTGGTGCATGTCTGACAGAAGTGCCCCTCTGCCATGTGTGAAATTCAAGGTCTGAGATCCTGTATCTCTCTGCCATGTGTGAAATCCAAGGTCTGAGATCCTGTATCTCTCTGCCATGTGTGAAACCCAAGGTCTGAGATCCTGTATCTCTCTGCCATGTGTGAAATCCAAGGTCTGAGATCCTGTATCTCTCTGCCATGTGTGAAATCCAAGGTCTGAGATCCTGTATCTCTCTGCCATGTGTGAAATCCAAGGTCTGAGATCCTGTATCTCTCTGCCATGTGTGAAACCCAAGGTCTGAGATCCTGTATCTCTCTGCCATGTGTGAAATCCAAGGTCTGAGATCCTGTATCTCTCTGCCATGTGTGAAATCCAAGGTCTGAGATCCTGTATCTCTCTGCCATGTGTGAAATCCAAGGTCTGAGATCCTGTATCTCTCTGCCATGTGTGAAATCCAAGGTCTGAGATCCTGTATCTCTCTGCCATGTGTGAAATCCAAGGTCTGAGATCCTGTATCTCTCTGCCATTTGCTCATTCATGCCATCTATTGTTGTTGGACTTCCTTTCTTTCTTCCCCTGTGGATGTCAAACCGTGAGCTTTGCTGAGGCAGCTGCTATTTCAGTTTGCAGCTCCAGTGTCTCCATTCCTTTAGTCAGTTCCATATTCTGTTGGTTTAATTCCTCCTCCTTATCCTCCTTATCCTGTTTGAACTTGAGAGCAGCAGCCTTTGTTATTAATGCTGCACTTTCAGCCTCTGCTCTGATGCAGGCTGAGGATGTGGAGGATACACCTGAAAGTCAACTCCTGTTTGACCTGCGGCTGGAGGTTTGGGACACTGTCAGTAAGTTTAACATCAGTGCATTCATTAGGTTTCTCTGGTGCTGAGGCTACACCTGAGATCCATTGGGACACAGTAACAAGAAATGCTTAATATGCTGCCATATGAGTTCATACCAATTCAACATATCATTTTTTCTTCCATCCTCAGGTATCATATGATGATAGGAATCAATAAATTATTTGAATCCATTCAACATTTCATTCATTTTTTTTACAACTTCAATATTCTTATTGTCAGTCATCAGACATGTAACAATGTTCATTTTTCGAGTCAGCTTTCCCAGTTAGGGTTAGGGTTAGGGTTAGGGTTAGGGTTAGGGGTTAGGGGTTAGGGTTAGGGGTTAGGGTTAGGGGTTAGGGGTTAGGGGTTAGGGTTAGGGTTAGGGTTAGGGGTTAGGGGTTAGGGTTAGGGTTAGGGTTAGGGTTAGGGTTAGGGTTAGGGTTAGGGTTTAGGGTTAGGGTTTAGGGTTAGGGTTAGGGTTAGGGTTCCCAGTTTACCCCTTTCTGGATTTGCGCATTTGGGAAACTTTCTCCTTCATGGCCTTTCTGATAAAGGCTCCTCCACTATGCAAATGAATTACTTAAAAATCATACAATGTGATTTTCTGGATTTTTGTTTTCGATTCCGTCTCTCACAGTTGAAGTGTACCTATGATTAAAATTACAGACCTCTACATGCTTTGTAAATAGGAAAACCTGCAAAATCGGCAGTGTATCAAATACTTGTTCTCCCCACTGTATTTGGCTCCTACAGGATGTATCCAAATAGATGTTACTAGGAAACAGCTTAAACAAATCCAATTGCAGCTACTTTGCTGTTATTCTGGGTGCACTTTTTGACGTGACTGTAAGTTAGCCGGAGGTTGACTAGCTTGCAAGCAATGGATAAGAACATTGCCAGCCAGTATGGCAATGGAACATTTAGAACGAACGACTGGGTCCATAGATACAGAACAGAAAGACTGGGTTGAGTCTCTGGCAACCGAACCGATAGAACAAATGACCTCCGCCATTTCACCAGCAGTTATAATTCAAATAAAATGTTATTTGTCACATGCGCCGAATACAACAGGTGTAGACTTACTGTGAAAAGCTTATAAGCCCATAACCAACCATGCAGTTTTAAGAAAAATAAGAGTTACACATTTTTTTTACTGAATAAACTAAAGTAAAAAATACAAGAGAAACAATAAAATAACAACACACAAAATAGCACAATTTGTTAGGAACCCATAAAACGTCAGTCATCTCTTCCATTGCCATTACTTCCCAGCTCTATGGTGATAAAACGTATTGGTTCCTGGGGCAAAAACCTTGTGCTATCTTGGGGCTCGGGTACAGGACATTACTATGCTGCTTCCTACCATTTTACACCAGAACACGGGGGCTGTCATTGTGGTAGTCCATGTGGGATCTAATGGGGTGTTGCTATGGGCCACCAATTGCTACCAGTCAGTATCTAAATAATATGTGTGAAATGCTTGATAGTGTATGGGATGTAAACAGAGAGGTCTACTTTCTTGGGGACCTGAATATTGACTGGTTTTCATCAAGCCATCCAATCAAAAGGAAGCTTCTCACTGTAACCAGTGCCTGTAATATGGTTCAGGTTATTAATCAACCTACATGGTGTTTACAAATGCTACAGGAACAAGATCATCGACATGTATTGATCACATTTGTACTAATACTGTAGATCTTTGTTCTAAAGCTGTATCCGTAACCATTGGATGCAGTGATCACAATGTAGCGGCTATATCCAGGAAAGCCAACCTTCAAAAAGCTGGGCCTAAAATAGTGTATAAGAGATCATACAAAAGATTTCGTTGTGACTCTTACGTGGATGATATTAAAAAATATTTGTTGGTCTGATGTGATTAATTCTGAAATTAGCCCACCCAACTACCTCATCCCCATATTGTTATTTATTTTGCTCATTTGCACCCCAGTATCTCTATTTGCACATCATCTCTTGCACATCTATCATTCCAGTGTTAATACTAATTGTAATTATTTTGCACTATAGCCTATTTATTGCCTTACCTCTGTAGCTCAATTGGTAGAGCATGGCACTTGTAACGCCAGGGTAGTGGGTTCCATCCTTGGGACCACCCATACGTAAACATGTATGCGCACATGACTGTAAGTCGCTTTGGATAAAAGCGTCTGCTAAATGGCATATTATTATTATTATTATAACTTACTACATTCGCACACACTGTATATATATTTTCTGTTGTATTTTTGACTTTATGTTTTGTTTTACCCCATATGTAACTCTGTGTTGTTATTTTTATCGCACTGCTTTGCTTTATCTTGGCCAGGTCACAGTTGTAAATGAGAACTTGTTCTCAACTGGCTTACCTGGTTAAATAAAGGTGAAATAAAAAATAAAATAAAATAAATTGGCAAAGTGGGCAAACTCAGGCAGGAAATGCTAACAACGAACAGTGAGCCATCATACTCCTGTATAAAAAAACTAATATTGCAAGTTTGAATTTTGTGAAGTTAGTGTGGGAGAGGTAGAACAATTATTGTTATCGATCAATAATGACAAACCTTCTGGCATTGACAACTTAGATGGAAAGCTACTGAGGATGGTAGCTGACTCTATAGCCACTCCTATCTGTCATATCTTTAATCTGAGCCAAGAGGAAAGTCTTTGTCCTCAGGCCTGGAGGGAAGCCAAAGTAATTCCGCTACCCAAGAGTGGTAAAGTGGCCTTTACTGGTTCTAACAGCAGACCTATAAGCTTGCTGCCAGCTCTTAGATAACTGTTGGAAAATACTTTGTTTCACCAAATACAATGCTGTTTCTGTGTAAACAAATTAACAACAGACTTTCAGCATGCTTATAGAGAAGGGCACTCAACATTACATTTACATTTACGTCATTTAGCAGACGCTCTTATCCAGAGCAACTTACAAATTGGTGCATTCACCTTATGATAGCCAGTGGATATCATATATTGCACTGCACTGACAAAAATGACTGATGATTGGTTGAAAAAACATTACAACATGATTGTGGCAGCTGTATTGTTAGATTTCAGTGCAGCCTTTGATATTATTGACCAAAACCTGTTGTTGAGAAAATGTATGTGTTATGGCTTTTCAACCTCTGCCATATTGTGGATTGAGAGCTATCTGTCTAATAGAACTCAAACGGTTTTACTTAATTGAAGCTTCTCTAATGTCAAACATGTAAAGTGTGGTGTACGGCAGGGCAGCTCTCTAGGCCCTCTACTCTTTTCTGTTTTTACCAATTACCTGCCACAGGCATTAAACAAAGCATGTGTGTCCATGTATGCTGATGATTCAACCATACACGCATCAGCAACCACAGCTAATGAAGTCACTGAAACCCTTAAAGAGTTGCAGTCTGTTTTGGAATGGGTGGCCAGTAATAAACTGGCCCTTAACATCTCTCAAACTAAGAGAATTGTATTTGGTACAAATCATTCCCTAAGTTCTAGACCTCAGCTGAATCTGGTAATGAATGGTGTGGCTGTTGAACAAGATGAGGAGACTAAATTACTTGGCGTTACCTTAGATTGTAAACTGTCATGGTCAAAACATATAGATTCAATGGTTGTAATGATGGGGAGAGGTCTGTCCGTAATAAAGAGATGCTCTGTTTTTTTGACACCACACTCCAAAAAGCAAGTCCTGCAGACTAGTTTTGTCTTATCTTGATTATTGTCCAGTCGTGTGGTTGAGTGCTGAAGGGATAGATATAGTTAAGCTGCAGCTGGCCCAGAACAGAGCAGCACGTCTTCATTGTAATCAGAGGGCTGATATAAATACTATGCATGCCAGTCTCTCTTGGCTAAGAGTTGAGGAGAGACTGACTTTATCACTTCTTTTTATAAGAAACATGAATGTGTTGAAAATCCCAAATTGTTTGCATAGTCAACTTACACACAGCTCTGACACACACACTTACCCCACCAGACATGCCACCAGCGGTCTTTTCACAGTCCCCAAATCCAGAACAAATTCAAGAAAGCGTACAGTATTATATAGAGACATTATTGCATGGAACTCCATTCCATCTCATAATGCTCAAATGAACAGCAAACCTGGTTTAAAAAAACAGATAAAGCAACACCTCACGGCACAACGCCTCTCCCCTATTTGACCTAGATAGTTTGTGAGTATGTATTGGTATTGATATTGTTAGCAGTTGATGTTATTCTTCAATAACACAGACCCCAAAACAATTCAGGGGGAGAAAAATATATTTATTGAAAGAGAACAAATCATAGTTGTTATGCTGGAAAGTAGATGGTAGATGTTAATCATTCCCTGTCCTCCCTGTGTTTTCTCCCCTGAACAAAGAGACAGGATGTAGTTTATACCCAAGCCTTAAAATTCCTTGCAATCAAATTGGGCCAATAGCCAAATACCAAGTATCCCGTTTCAGGCTCAATGTATAGACAATTTGAACCAATGAGAATTTGCCACATGTAGCTATGAGTCCCAGACTGGAACCCCTACACAGATTCTAAACAGATGTTGAACTGAAGAACAACCCGTGTCTCTGACCCATTAATCTTCAGTTCCCTATTACAGAAAAACAACCATTTTAATGTATCGTTAATTCCCTGCATTGTGTATTATCTTTGAATATTCTTACAATATGTAGGCTACGTGTGGATTTATTAAAATGTATTTTTTAATTGATGTAGTTCTGTCCTTGAGCTGTTCTTGTCTATTCATGTTCTGTATTATGTCATGTTTCATGTTTTGTGTGGATCCCAGTAAGAGTAGCTGCTGCTAATGGGCAGGCTGACTGCAGGAATGTTCACCAGAGCAGTTACCAGATAATTGAATGTTAATTTCTCTACCATAAGCCGCCTCCAATGTCATTTTAGAGAATTTGGCAGTACGTCCAACTGTCTTCACAACCGCAGACCACGTGTAACCACGCCAGCCCAGGACCTCCACATCCGGCTTCGTCACCTGCATGATCTTCTGAGACCAGTCGCCCCCAGGTGGTAAGGGTAGGTAACAACACATCTGCCACACTGATCCTCAACACGGGGGCCCCTCAGGGGTGCGTGCTCAGTCCCCTCCTGTACTCCCTGTTCACCCATGACTGCATGGCCAGGCACGACTCCAACAACATCATTAAGTTTGCCGACGACACAACAGTGGTAGGCCTGATCACCGACAACGATGAGACAGCCTATAGGGAGGAGGTCAGAGACCTGGCCGTGTGGTGCCAGGACAACAACCTCTCCCTCAAAGTGAACAAGACAAAGGAGATGATCGTGCACTACAGGAAATAAAAGAGGGCTGAGCACGCCCCCATTCTCATCGACGGGGCTGTAGTGGAACACGTTGAGAGCTTCAAGTTCCTTGGTGTCCACATCACCAACGAACTATCATGGTCCAAACACACCAAGACAGTCGTGAAGAGGGCACGACAAAGCCTACTCCCCCTCAGGAGACTGAAATGATTTGGCATGGGTCCTCAGATCCTCCAAAAATTCTACAGCTGCACCATCGAGAGCATCCTGACTGGTTGCATCACCACCTGGTATGGCAACTGCTTGGCCTCCGACCGCAAGGCACTACAGAGGGTAGTGCGTACGGCCCAGTACATCACTGGGGCCAAGCTTTCTGCCATCCAGGACCTCCATACCAGGCGGTGTCAGAGGAAGGCCCTCAAAATTGTCAAAGACTCCAGCCACCCTAGTCATAGACTGTTCTCTCTGCTACCGCACGGCAAGCGGTACCGGAGTGCCAAGTCTAGGTCCAAAATACTTCTCAACAGCTTCTACCCCCAAGCCATAAGACTCCTGAACAGCTAATCATGGCTACCCAGACTATTTGCATTGCCCCCCCACCCCATCCTTTTACGCTGCTGCTACTCTGTTAGCCGCCACCATTCAGCTGTTTTTCTAACCTCATTATCCGAGGCATTAACGTTAGGTGGTTGGTAGCTGCTGTACTTAATTACAGCTACTGATAACAGTCTGCTGTAGTTTACAACAATTCTAATTTCTAAAGTGGAAGCTGGGAGAGTTTATTCGGGTGGTTCAGTGAAACAATTATAGTTTCTGAGGTGGAAGTTGGGAGAGTTATATTTTTTTTGGTGAGGGAGGCCTGCTCTCTCCTTTCCCAGATGTTTAGTTCATTTCATTCCGATCTCCTCTGCATTATTGTAGCCATCTGCTGCAGCCTGTCAACTATGCCTCTGCCTATCCCTGTTCTCTCCTCTCCGCACAGGCTACACAAACGCCTCACACCGCGTGGCTGCTGCCTCTCTAACCTGGTGGTCACTGCACGCACCACACACCTGGAGTTCCAGGTCTCAGGCAGCCTCTGGAACTGCCGTTCTGCCGCCAACAAGGCTGACTTCATCCCAGCCTATGCTACCCTCCAGTCCCTCGACTTCCTGGCGCTGACGGAAACATGGATTACCACTGAAAACACTGCCACTCCTACTGCTCTCTCCTCGTCTGACCATATGTTCTCGCATACCCCGAGAGCATCTGGTCAGAGGGGTGGTGGAACAGGAATCCTCATCTCTCCCAAGTGGTCATTCTCAATTTTTCCCCTAACCCATCTGTCTATCTCCTCATTTGAATTCCACGCTGTCACAGTCACTAGCACATTTAAGCTTAATATCCTTGTCATCTATCGCCCTCCAGGTTCCCTTGGAGAGTTCATCAATGAGCTTGACGCCTTGATAAGTTCCTTTCCTGAGGATGGCTCACCCTTCACAGTTTTGGGGGATTTCAACCTCCCTACGTCTACATTTGACTCATTTCTCTCTGCCTCCTTCTTTCCACTCCTCTCCTCTTTTGACCTCACCCTCTCACCGTCCCCCCCTACTCACAAGGCAGGCATTACGCTTGACTTCATCTTTACTAGATGTTGCTCTTCTACTAATCTCACTGCAACTCCCCTCCATGTCTCTGACCACTACTTTGTATCCTTTTCTCTCTCGCTCTCCTCCAACACTACTCACTCTGCCCCTACACAGATGGTAACGCGCCGCCGCAACCTTCGCTCTCTCTCTCCCACTACTCTCTCCTCTTCCATCCTATCATCTCTTCCCTCTGCTCAATCCTTCTCCCTCCAATCTCCTGATTCTGCCTCCTCAACCCTCCTCTCCTCCCTTTCTGCATCCTTTGACTCCCTGTGTCCCCTATCCTCCCGGCCGGCTCGGTCCTCCCCTCCAGCTCCGTGGCTTGATGACTCATTGCGAGCTCACAGAACAGAGCTCCGGGCAGCTGAGCGGAAATGGAAGAAAACTAAACTCCCTGCCGACCTGGCATCTTTTCACTCCCCCCTCTCTACATTTTCTTCATCTGTTTCTGCTGCTAAGGCCACTTTCTACCACTCTAAATTCCAAGCATCTGCCTCTAACCCTAGGAAGCTCTTTGCCACATTCTCCTCACTGCTGAATCCCCCCCCCCCCCCCCCATCCTCCCTCTCTGTGGATGAGAAGGTTGACGACATCCGATCCTCGTTTGTTAAGTCTAATGACACTGCTGGTCCTGCTCACACTGCCCTACCCTATGCTTTGACTTCTTTCTCCCCTCTCTCTCCAGATGAAATCTTGCGACTAGTGACTGCAGGCCGCCCAACAACCTGCCCGCTTGACCCCATCCCCTCCTCTCTTCTCCAGACCATCTCCGGTGACCTTCTCCCCTACCTCACCTCGCTGATCAACTCATCCTTGACCGCTGGCCATGTCCCTTCCGTCTTCAAGAGAGCGAGAGTTGCACCCCTTCTCAAAAAACCAACACTCGATCCCACTGATGTCAACAACTACAGACCAGTATCCCTTCTTTCTTTTCTTTCCAAAACTATTGAGCGTGCCGTCTTTAGCCAACTCTCTTGCTATCTCTCTCAGAATGACCTTCTTGATCCAAACCAGTCAGGTTTCAGGACTGGTCATTCAACTGAGACTGCTCTTCTCTGTGTCACGGAGGCTCTCCGCACTGCTAAAGCTAACTCTCTCTCCTCCGCTCTTGTCCTTCTAGACCTGTCTGCTGCCTTTGATACTGTGAACCATCAGATCCTCCTCTCCACCCTCTCCGAGCTGGGCATCTCCGGCGCGGCTCACTCCTGGATTGCGTCCTACCTGACCGGTCGCTCCTACCAAGTGGCGTGGCGAGAAGCTGTCTCCGCACCACGTGCTCTCACCACTGGTGTCCCCCAGGGCTCAGTTCTAGGCCCTCTCCTTTTCTCCCTATACACCAAGTCACTTGGCTCTGTCATATCCTCACATGGCCTCTCCTATCATTGCTACGCTGACGATACACAACTAATCTTCTCCTTTCCCCCTTCTGATAACCAGGTGGCGAATCGCATCTCTGCATGTCTGGCAGACATATCAGTATGGATGACGGATCACCACCTCAAGCTGAACCCTGGCAAGACGGAGCTGCTCTTCCTCCCGGGGAAGGACTGCCCGTTCCATGATCTCGCCATCACGGTTGACAACTCCGTTGTGTCCTCCTCCCAGAGTGCGAAGAGCCTTGGCGTGACCCTGGACAACACCCTGTCGTTCTCCGCTAACATCAAGGCGGTGACCCGATACTGCAGGTTCATGCTCTACAACATTCGGAGAGTACGACCCTGCCTTACACAGGAAGCGGCACAGGTCCTAATCCAGGCACTTGTCATCTCCCGTCTGGATTACTGCAACTCGCTGTTGGCTGGGCTCCCTGCCTGTGCCATCAAACCCCTACAACTAATCCAGAATGCCGCAGCCCGTCTGGTGTTCAAGCTTCCCAAGTTCTCTCACGTCACCCCCCTCCTCCGCACACTCCACTGGCTTCCAGTTGAAGCTTGCATCCGTTACAAGACCATGGTGCTTGCCTATGGAGCAGTGAGGGGAACGGCACCTCCGTACCTTCAGGCTCTGATCAGTCCCTACACCCAAACGAGGGCATTGCGTTCATCCACCTCTGGCCTGCTGGCTCCCCTTCCTCTGCGGAAGCATAGTTCCCGCTCAGCCCAGTCAAAACTGTTCGCTGCTCTGGCACCCCAATGGTGGAACAAGCTCCCTCACGACGCCAGGACAGCGGAGTCACTCACCACCTTCCGGAGACATTTGAAACCCCACCTCTTTAAGGAATACCTGGGATAGGATAAAGTAATCCGTCTAGCCCCCCCCCCCAAAAAAAACGTTTTTTTGTTGTAAAGTGGTTAACCCACTGGCTATAGGGTGAATGCACCTATTTGTAAGTCGCTCTGGATAAGAGCGTCTGCTAAATGACTTAAATGTAAATGTAAATGTTAATTATTTATGCATAGTCACTTTAACTCTACCCACATGTACATATTACTTCAACTACCTCAACTAGCCGGTGCCCCCGCACATTGACTCTGCACCGGTACCCCCCTGTATATATAGCCTCCCTACTGTTATTGTTGTTTTACTTCTGCTCTTTTTTTCTCAACACTTTTTTTGTTGTTGTTTTATTTTTATGAAATGCACTGTTGGTTAAGGGCTGTAAGTAAGCATTTCACTGTAATGTTGTATTCGGTGCATGTGGCCAATAAAATTTGATTTGATTTGATTTGATTTGACAGCTGATGAAACTGAGTAGCATTTCTGTCTGTAATAAAGCCCTTTGGTGGAGTAAAACTCATTCTGATTGCGTTGGGATGGCTCCCCAGTAGGTGGGCCTGGCTCCGAAGTGGGTAGGCCTATGCCCTCCCAGGCCCACCCATGGCCATCATCAAGTTCACCTGCCCAGTTATGTAAAATCCATAGATTAGGGCCTAATGAATTTATTTCAATTGACTGATTTACTTATATGAACTGTAACTCAGTACAATCGTTGAAATTGTTGCATGTTGCATTTATAGATGACCAGTGAAGCATAACTTTAAATACAACATAACAAGGTTTATTTGCTGATTTCAGATTACATGTTGAACTCATCGGTAGCTTCAAGACCGGACCTACTTTCAGACTGCATGACATCCCCTATTACTATTCGCTAGTCACTGGTAGTATAAGTACACTGTACTATACACTACATCCCTCCTTTTCTAAAGGATATCAATAAACATTAATGGAAAACAATCTTGTTCCTGAATAAACATATGACTAAAACAGTCAAATATAATTTCATGAAAGAGAACATAGAAACCCAATGTTTCTATTCAGCATGAACAGACCTCTAACTCTGTTCTTCTGTTACAGTAGGTTTTATGTATTAACTTTTCTCAATGAACGTCAACAACATCACCTAACACTTTCATTAGGCTGTGATAACAGTTTAAAGCATTAATACTAGGCTTTGGTAGCAGTTTAAAGCATTAATACTAGGCTTTGGTAGCAGTGTAAAGCATTAATACTAGGCTGTGTTAGCAGTTTACAGCATTAATACTAGGCTGTGTTAGCAGTTTACAGCATTAATACTAGGCTGTGGGAACAGTTTACAGCATTAATACTAGGCTGTGATAACAGTTTACAGCATTAATACTAGGCTGTGTTAGCAGTTTACAGCATTAATACTAGGCTGTGGGAACAGTTTACAGCATTCATACTAGGCTGTGGGAACAGTTTACAGCATTAATACTAGGCTTTGGTAACAGTTTACAGCATTAATACTAGGCTGTGGGAACAGTTTACAGCATTAATACTAGGCTGTGTTAGCAGTTTACAGCATTAATACTAGGCTGTGTTAGCAGTTTACAGCATTAATACTAGGCTGTGGGAACAGTTTACAGCATTAATACTAGGCTGTGATAACAGTTTACAGCATTAATACTAGGCTGTGTTAGCAGTTTACAGCATTAATACTAGGCTGTGGGAACAGTTTACAGCATTCATACTAGGCTGTGGGAACAGTTTACAGCATTAATACTAGGCTTTGGTAACAGTTTAAAGCATTAATACTAGGCTGTGATAACAGTTTACAGCATTAATACTAGGCTGTGTTAGCAGTTTACAGCATTAATACTAGGCTGTGTTAGCAGTTTACAGCATTAATACTAGGCTGTGGGAACAGTTTACAGCATTCATACTAGGCTGTGGGAACAGTTTACAGCATTAATACTAGGCTTTGGTAACAGTTTAAAGCATTAATACTAGGCTTTGGGAACAGTTTAAAGCATTAATACTAGGCTTTGGTAACAGTTTAAAGCATTAATACTAGGCTTTGGTAACAGTTTACAGCATTAATACTAGGCTGTGGGAACAGTTTACAGCATTAATACTAGGCTGTGTTAGCAGTTTACAGCATTAATACTAGGCTGTGTTAGCAGTTTACAGCATTAATACTAGGCTGTGGGAACAGTTTACAGCATTAATACTAGGCTGTGATAACAGTTTACAGCATTAATACTAGGCTGTGTTAGCAGTTTACAGCATTAATACTAGGCTGTGGGAACAGTTTACATTATTCATACTAGGCTGTGGGAACAGTTTACAGCATTAATACTAGGCTTTGGTAACAGTTTAAAGCATTAATACTAGGCTTTGGGAACAGTTTAAAGCATTAACACTAGGCTTTGGTAACAGTTTAAAGCATTAATACTAGGCTTTGGTAACAGTTTACAGCATTAATACTAGGCTGTGGGAACAGTTTACACCATTAATACTAGGCTGTGGGAACAGTTTACAGCATTCATACTAGGCTGTGATAACAGTTTAAAACATTAATACTAGGCTGTGGGAACAGTTTACAGCATTAATACTAGGCTGTGGGAACAGTTTACAGCATTCATACTAGGCTGTGGGAACAGTTTACAGCATTAATACTAGGCTTTGGTAACAGTTTAAAGCATTAATACTAGGCTTTGGGAACAGTTTAAAGCATTAATACTAGGCTTTGGTAACAGTTTAAAGCATTAATACTAGGCTTTGGTAACAGTTTACAGCATTAATACTAGGCTGTGGGAACAGTTTACACCATTAATACTAGGCTTTGGTAGCAGTTTACAGCATGAATACTAGGCTTTGGTAACAGTTTAAAGCATTAATACTAGGCTTTGGTAACAGTTTAAAGCATTAATCCTAGGCTTTGGTAACAGTTTATAGCATTAATACTAGGCTTTGGTAACAGTTTATAACATTAATACTAGGCTGTGGGAACAGTTTACAGCATTAATACTAGGCTTTGGTAACAGTTTAAAGCATTAATACTAGGCTTTGGTAACAGTTTAAAGCATTAATCCTAGGCTTTGGTAACAGTTTATAGCATTAATACTAGGCTTTGGTAACAGTTTATAACATTAATACTAGGCTGTGATAACAGTTTGAAGCATTAAAACTAGGCTTTGGTAACAGTTTAAAGCATTAATACTAGGCTGTGGGAACAGTTTGAAGCATTAATAATAGGCTGTGGGAACAGTTTAAAGCATTAATACTAGGCTTTGGTAACAGTTTAAAGCATTAATACTAGGCTTTGGTAACAGTTTAAAGCATTCATACTAGGCTTTGGTAACAGTTTAAAGCATTAATACTAGGCTGTGATAACAGTTTAAAGCATTCATACTAGGCTTTGGTAACAGTTTAAAGCATTAATACTAGGCTTTGGTAACAGTTTAAAGCATTAATACTAGGCTGTGGGAACAGTTTGAAACATTAATACTAGGCTTTGGTAACAGTTTAAAGCATTAATACTAGGCTTTGGTAACAGTTTAAAGCATTAATACTAGGCTTTGGTAACAGTTTAAAGCATTAATACTAGGCTTTGGTAACAGTTTAAAGCATTAATACTAGGCTGTGATAACAGTTTAAAGCATTAATACTAGGCTTTGGTAACAGTTTAAAGCATTAATACTAGGCTGTGGGAACAGTTTGAACCATTAATACTAGGCTTTGGTAACAGTTTAAAGCATTAATACTAGGCTTTGGTAACAGTTTAAAGCATTAATACTAGGCTGTGGGAACAGTTTACAGCATTAATACTAGGCTTTGGTAACAGTTTAAAGCATTAATACTAGGCTTTGGTAACAGTTTAAAGCATTAATCCTAGGCTTTGGTAACAGTTTATAGCATTAATACTAGGCTTTGGTAACAGTTTATAACTTTAATACTAGGCTGTGATAACAGTTTGAAGCATTAAAACTAGGCTTTGGTAACAGTTTAAAGCATTAATACTAGGCTGTGGGAACAGTTTGAAGCATTAATAATAGGCTATGGGAACAGTTTAAAGCATTAATACTAGGCTTTGGTAACAGTTTAAAGCATTAATACTAGGCTTTGGTAACAGTTTAAAGCATTCATACTAGGCTTTGGTAACAGTTTAAAGCATTAATACTAGGCTGTGATAACAGTTTCAAGCATTCATACTAGGCCTTGGTAACAGTTTAAAGCATTAATACTAGGCTGTGGGAACAGTTTGAAACATTAATACTAGGCTTTGGTAGCAGTTTAAAGCATTAATACTAGGCTTTGGTAACAGTTTAAAGCATTAATACTAGGCTTTGGTAACAGTTTAAAGCATTAATACTAGGCTTTGGTAACAGTTTAAAGCATTAATACTAGGCTGTGATAACAGTTTAAAGCATTAATACTAGGCTTTGGTAACAGTTAAAAGCATTAATACTAGGCTGTGGGAACAGTTTGAACCATTAATACTAGGCTGTGGGAACAGTTTGAACCATTAATACTAGGCTTTGGTAACAGTTTAAAGCATTCATACTAGGCTGTGATAACAGAGGTTGCACTATATATTTTGAAGGAATTTAACCAACCTGCTGTGGTTTAACCAGGAATGCTTTAGACTTCACTTTAAAAACACTATCTATTCACCACAGAGACAGCGCAGAATCAAATCAAATCAAATTGTATTTGCCACATGCGCCGAAATACAACAGGTGTAGACATTACAGTGAAATGCTAACCTACAAGCCCTTAACCAACAATGCATTTCTTTAAAGATTGTTTTTTTTTAAAGTGTTAAGTTAAAAAAAATTAAAGCAAAAAACTAAAGAGCAGCAGTAAAATAAAATAACAGTAGGGAGGCTATATACAGGAGGTACCGGTGCAGAGTCAATGTGCGGGGGCACCGGCTAGTCGAGATAATTGAGGTAATATGTACATGTGGGTAGAGTTAAAGTGACTATGGATAAATAATAAGTAGCAGCAGCATAAAAGAGCGGGGTGGGGGTGGGGGTGGAAGGGGCAGTGCAAATAGTCCGGGTAGCCATGATTAGCTGCTCAGGAGTCTTATGGCTTGGGGGTAGAAGCTGTTAAGAAGCCTTTTGGACCTAGACTTGGAGCTCCGGTACCGCTTGCCGTGCGGTAGCAGAGAGAACAGTCTATGAATAGAGTGGCTGGTGTCTTTGACAATTTTGAGGGCCTTCCTCTGACACCGCCTGGTATAGAGGTCCTGGATGGCAGGAAGCTTGGCCCCAGTGATGTACTGGGCCGTACGCACTACCCTCTGTCGTGCCTTGCGGTCGGAGGCCGAGCAGTTGCCATATCAGGTGGTGTTGCAACCAGTCAGGATGCTCTCAATGGTGCAGCTGGATAACTTTTTGAGGATCTGAGGACCCATGCCAAATCTTTTCAGTCTCCTGAGGGGGAATAGGCTTTGTCGTGCCCTCTTCACGACTGTCTTGGTGTGTTTGGACCATGACAGTTCGTTGGTGATGTGGACACCAAGGAACTTGAAGCTCTCAACCTGTTCCACTACAGCCCCGTCGATGAGAATGGGGGCGTGCTCAGTCCTCTTTTATTTCCTGTAGTGCACGATCATCTCCTTTGTCTTGTTCACGTTGAGGGAGAGGTTGTTATCCTGGCACCACACGGTTAGGTCTCAGACCTCCTCCCTATAGGCTGTCTCATCGTTGTCAGTGATCAGGCCTACCACTGAGAGGCCCCTGTGTTGAGGATCAGCGTGGCAGATGTGTTGTTACCTACCCTTACCACCTGGGGGCGGCCCGTCAGGAAATCCAGGATCCAGTTGCAGAGGGAGGTGTTTAGTCCCAGGATCCTTAGCTTAGTGATGAGCTTTGAGGGCACTATGGTGTTGAACGCTGAGCTGCAGTCAATGAACAGCATTCTCACGTAGGTGTTCCTCTTGTCCAGGTGGGAAAGGGCAGTGTGGAGTGTAATAGAGATTGCATCATCTGTGGATCTGTTGGGCCGGTATGCAAATTGGGGTGGGTCTAGGGTTTCTGGGATAATGGTGTTGATGTGAGCCATGACCAGCCTTTCAAAGCATTTCATGGCTACAGACGTGAGTGCTACGGGTCGGTAGTCATTTAGGCAGGTTATCTTAGTGTCCTTGGGCACAGGGACTATGGTGGTCTGCTTGAAACATGTTGGTATTACAGACTCATTCAGGGACATGTTGAAAATGTAAATGAAGACACTTGCCAGTTGGTCAGCACATGCTCGGAGTACACGTCCTGGTAATCCGTCTGGCCCTGCGGCCTTGTGAATGTTGACCTGCTTAAAAGTCTCTCTCACATCGGCTACGGAGAGCGTGATCACATAGTCATCTGGAACAGCTGGTGCTCTCATGCATGCTTCAGTGTTGCTTGCCTCGAAGCGAGCATAGAAGTGATTTAGCTCGTCTAGTAGGCTTGTGTCACTGGCAGCTCGCGGCTGTGCTTCCCTTTGTAGTCTGTAATTGTTTTCAAGCCCTGCCACATACGACGAGTGTCAGAGCTGGTGTAGTACGATTCAATCTTAGTCCGGTATTGACTCTTTGCCTGTTTGATGGTTCGTCGGAGGGCATAGCGGGATTTCTTATAAGCGTCCAGGTTAGAGTCCCGCTCCTTGAAAGCGGCAGCTCTACCCTTTAGCTCAGTGCGGATGTTGCCTGTAATCCATGGCTTCTGGTTGTGGTATGTACGTACGGTCACTGTGGGGGCGACGTCATCGATGCACTTATTGATGAAGCCAGTGACTGATGTGGTGTACTCCTCAATGCTATCTGAAGAATCCCGGAACATATTCCAGTCTGTGCTAGCAAAACAGTCCTGTAGCTTAGCATCTGCGTCATCTGACCACTTTTTTATTAACCGAGTCACTGGTGCTTCCTGCTTTAGTTTTTGCATATAAGCCATCTTCTCCGGCGCCACTTCAATAAGTGGCACCGGAGAGAGGAGAGCAGAGATGAGAGGATAAGAGAAGAGAGGAGAGGAGAGGAGAGGAGAGGAGAGGAGAGGAGAGGAGAGGAGAGAGGAGAGGAGAGAAAGAAGGAGGGACGGAGAGAGAGGGAAGGATGGAGAGAGAAGGATGGATGGAGAGAGAGAAGGAGGGATGGAGAGAGAAGGAGGGATGGAGAGAGAGAAGGAGGGATGGAGAGAGAGAAGGATGGATGAGAGAGAGGGAGGGATGGAGAGAGAGAAGGAGGCATGGAGAGAGAGAGGAGGGATGGAGAGATAGAGATGTATTACATCTTGATCAACAGATGACTGATCATATCGTGGCTACCCATCGTTCAACCTCCCTGTTTGATGACAGAACACTGCCGCCTCCCACATCCATTTCCCCCGTCGCCCCCCAGGCAGGGGCATCAATAACACTGGCCAGCCGAGAGGAGGAGAGGAGAAGGGAATGAGGAGAGGAGGATACCACACCGTACCACAAAGCACTCTGCCCTGGGGCCGTTGCCCCTCCTCCCCCCTTCAACCCCCGACATAACCCCTGCACATCCCCCAGACTCCAGACCCCTTTCAGCTCCAAATCCCACTCCATCCCAGCCTCATCAAATGCTTAAGGGTCCTTTTCCAATAATGTAGAGTGAAAAATAAATATATATTTTTTCAAATAAACAGAAATAGAGACACGAGGAATAAATACACAGTGAATAACGAATAACAATATCTAGTAAAAAATAACATGGCTATATACACGGAGTACCAGAACTGAGTCAGGGGTACCAGGTAATAACATTGCTATATACAGGGAGTACCAGTACTGAGTCAGGGTACCAGGTAATAACATGTCTATATACAGGGAGTACCAGTACTGAGTCAGGGGTACCAGGTAATAACATGGCTATATACAGGGAGTACCAGTACTGAGTCAATGTGCAGGGGTACCAGGTAATAACATGGCTATATACAGGGAGTACCAGTACTGAGTCAGGGGTACCAGGTAATAACATGGCTATATACAGGGAGTACCAGTACTGAGTCAATGTGCAGGGGTACCAGGTAATAACATGGCTATATAAGTAAGTTGAGTCTATTCCTTGAAACATTGAACCGCTGTAGTTTACAACAATTCTAATTTCTAAAGTGGAAGTTGGGAGAGTTTTATTCGGGTGGTTCAGTGAAACAATTATAGTTTCTGAGGTGGAAGTTGGGAGAGTTATATTTTTTTGGTGAGGGAGGCCCTGCTCTCTCCTTTCCCAGATGTTTAGTTCATTTCATTCCGATCTCCTCTGCATTATTGTAGCCATCTTCTACAGCCTGTCAACTATGCCTCTGCCTATCCCTGTTCTCTCCTCTCCGCACAGGCTACACAAACGCCTCACACCGCGTGGCTGCTGCCTATCTAACCTGGTGGTCCCTGCACGCACCACACACCTGGAGTTCCAGGTCTCAGGCAGCCTCTGGAACTGCTGTTCTGCTGCCAACAAGGCTGACTTCATCCCAGCCTATGCTACCCTCCAGTCCCTCGACTTCCTGGCGCTGACGGAAACATGGATTACCACTGAAAACACTGCTACTCCTACTGCTCTCTCCTCGTCTGACCATGTGTTCTCGCATACCCCGAGAGCATCTGGTCAGAGGGGTGGTGGCACAGGAATCCTCATCTCTCCCAAGTGGTCATTCTCAATTTTTCCCCTAACCCATCTGTCTATCTCCTCATTTGAATTCCATGCTGTCACAGTCACTAGCCCATTTAAGCTTAATATCCTTGTCATCTATCGCCCTCCAGGTTCCCTTGGAGAGTTCATCAATGAGCTTGACGCCTTGATAAGTTCCTTTCCTGAGGATGGCTCACACTTCACAGTTTTGGGGGATTTCAACCTCCCTATGTCCACATTTGACTCATTTCTCTCTGCCTCCTTCTTTCCACTCCTCTCCTCTTTTGACCTCACCCTCTCACCGTCCCCCCCTACTCACAAGGCAGGCAATACGCTTGACCTCATCTTCACTAGATGCTGCTCCTCTACTAATCTCACTGCAACTCCCCTCCATGTCTCCGACCACTACTTTGTTTCCTTTTCTCTCTCGCTCTCCTCCCACACTACTCACTCTGCCCCTACACAGATGGTAATGCGCCGCCGCAACCTTCGCTCTCTCTCTCCCACTACTCTCTCCTCTTCCATCCTATCATCTCTTCCCTCTGCTCAATCCTTCTCCCTCCAATCTCCTGATTCTGCCTCCTCAACCCTCCTCTCCTCCCTTTCTGCATCCTTTGACTCTCTGTGTCCCCTATCCTCCCGGCCGGCTCGGTCCTCCCCTCCAGCTCCGTGGCTTGATGACTCACTGCGAGCTCACAGAACAGAGCTCCGGGCAGCGGAGCGGAAATGGAAGAAAAGTAAACTCCCTGCCGACCTGGCATCTTTTCACTCCCTCCTCTCTACATTTTCTTCATCTGTTTCTGCTGCTAAGGCCACCTTCTACCACTCTAAATTCCAAGCATCTGCCTCTAACCCTAGGAAGCTCTTTGCCACATTTTCCTCCCTCCTGAATCATCCCCCCCCCCCCCCCCCTCCTCTCTCTCTGTGGATGACTTCGTCAACCACTTTGAAAAGAAGGTTGACGACATCCGATCCTCGTTTGTTAAGTCTAATGACACTGCTGGTCCTGCTCACACTGCCCTACCCTATGCTTTGACTTCTTTCTCCCCTCTCTCTCCAGATAAAATCCTGCGACTTGTGACTGCAGGCCGCCCAACAACCTGCCCGCTTGACCCCATCCCCTCCTCCCTTCTCCAGACCATCTCCGGTGACCTTATCCCCTACCTCACCTCGCTGATCAACTCATCCTTGACCGCTGGCCATGTCCCTTCCGTCTTCAAGAGAGCGAGAGTTGCTCCCCTTCTCAAAAAACCAACACTCGACCCCACTGATGTCAACAACTACAGACCAGTATCCCTTCTTTCTTTTCTTTCCAAAACTATTGAGCGTGCCGTCTTTAGCCAACTCTCTTGCTATCTCTCTCAGAATGACCTTCTTGATCCAAACCAATCAGGTTTCAGGACTGGTCATTCAACTGAGACTGCTCTTCTCTGTGTCACGGAGACTCTCCGCACTGCTAAAGCTAACTCTCTCTCCTCTGCTCTTGTCCTTCTAGACCTGTCTGCTGCCTTTGATACTGTGAACCATCAGATCCTCCTCTCCACCCTCTCCGAGCTGGGCATCTCCGGCGCGGCTCACTCCTGGATTGCGTCCTACCTGACCGGTCGCTCCTACCAAGTGGCGTGGCGAGAAGCTGTCTCCGCACCACGTGCTCTCACCACTGGTGTCCCCCAAGGCTCAGTTCTAGGCCCTCTCCTTTTCTCCCTATACACCAAGTCACTTGGCTCTGTCATATCCTCACATGGTCTCTCCTATCATTGCTACGCTGACGATACACAACTAATCTTCTCCTTTCCCCCTTCTGATAACCAGGTGGCGAATCGCATCTCTGCATGTCTGGCAGACATATCAGTATGGATGACGGATCACCACCTCAAGCTGAACCCTGGCAAGACGGAGCTGCTCTTCCTCCCGGGGAAGGACTGCCCGTTCCATGATCTCGCCATCACGGTTGACAACTCCGCTGTGTCCTCCTCCCAGAGTGCGAAGAGCCTAGGCGTGACCCTGGACAACACCCTGTCGTTCTCCGCCAACATCAAGGCGGTGACCCGCTCCTGCAGGTTCATGCTCTACAACATTCGGAGAGTACGACCCTGCCTTACACAGGAAGCGGCACAGGTCCTAATCCAGGCACTTGTCATCTCCCGTCTGGACTACTGCAACTCGCTGTTGGCTGGCCTCCCTGCCTGTGCCATTAAACCCCTACAACTCATCCAGAATGCCGCAGCCCGTCTGGTGTTCAACCTTCCCAAGTTCTCTCACGTCACCCCCCTCCTCCGCACACTCCACTGGCTTCCAGTTGAAGCTCGCATCCGCTACAAGACCATGGTGCTTGCCTATGGAGCAGTGAGGGGAACGGCACCTCTGTACCTTCAGGCTCTGATCAGTCCCTACACCCAAACGAGGGCATTGCGCTCATCCACCTCTGGCCTGCTGGCTCCCCTTCCTCTGCGGAAGCATAGTTCCCGCTCAGCCCAGTCAAAACTGTTCGCTGCTCTGGCACCCCAATGGTGGAACAAGCTCCCTCACGACGCCAGGACAGCGGAGTCACTCACCACCTTCCGGAGACATTTGAAACCCCACCTCTTTAAGGAATACCTGGGATAGGTTAAAGGAATCCTTCTACCCCCCCCCCCAATTGTAAAGTGGTTATCCCACTGGCTATAGGGTGAACGCACCAATTTGTGAGTCGCTCTGGCTAAGAGCGTCTGCTAAATGACGTTAATGTGCCCCTGAGCAAGGCACTTAACCCTAATTGCTCCTGTAAGTCGCTCTGGATAAGAGCGTCTGCTAAATGACTAAAATGTAATGTAAATGTTTTCACTACCTCCTCTCTACATTTTCTTCCTCTGTTTCTGCTGCTAAACCACTTTCTACCACTCTAAATTTCAAGCCTCTGCCCCTAACCCTAAGCTCTTTGCCACCTTCTTCACCTTGCTGAATCCTCCTCCTCCTCCCCTCCCTCCTCCCTCTCTGTGGATGACTTCGTCAACCATTTTGAAAAGAAAGTTGACGACATCCGATCCTCATTTATTAAGTCAAATGACACCGCTGGTCCTGCTCACATTGCCCTACCCTGTGCTTTGACTTCTTTCTCCCCTCTCTCTCCAGATGAAATCTTGCGACTTGTGACGGCCGGCCGCCCAACAACCTTCCCGCTAGACCCTATCCCCTCCTCTCTTCTCCAGACCATTTCTGGAGACCTTCTCACTTACCTCACCTCGCTCATCAACTCATCCTTGACCGCTGGCTATGTCCCTTCCGTCTTCAAGAGAGTGAGAGTTGCACCCCTCCTCAAAAAACCTACACTCGATCCCTCCGATGTCAAAAACTACAGACCAGTATCCCTTCTTTCTTTTCTCTCCAAAACTCTTGAGCGTGCCGACTCTAGCCAACTCTCCTGCTATCTCTCTCAGAATGACCTTCTTGATCCAAACCAGTCAGGTTTCAAGACTAGTCATTCAACTGAGACTGTTCTTCTCTGTGTCACGGAGGCTCTCTGCACTGCTAAAGCTAACTCTCTCGCCTCTGCTCTTATCCTTCTAGACGTATCTGCTGCCTTTGATACTGTGAACAATCAGATCCTCCTCTCCACCCTCTCCGAGTTGGGCATCTCCGGCGCTGCTCACTCTTGGATTGCGTGCTACCTGACAGGTCGCTCCTACCAGGTGGCGTGGAGAGAATCTGTCTCCGCATCACGTGCTCTCACCACAGGTGTCCCCCAGGGCTCAGTTCTAGGCGCTCTCCTATTCTCTCTATACACCAAGTCACTTGGCTCTGTCATATCCTCACATGGTCTCTCCTATCATTGCTACGCAGACGACACACAATTAATTGTCTCCTTTCCCACTTCTGATAACCAGGTGGCGAATCGTATCTCTGCATGTCTGGCAGACATATCAGTGTGGATGTCGGATCACCACCTCAAGCTGAACCTCGGCTAGATGGAGCTGCTCTTCCTCCCGGGGAAGGCCTGCTCCATGATCTAACCATCATGGTTGACAACTCCATTGTGTCCCCCTCCCAGAGTGCAAAGAAACATCAAAGCGGTGACCCGATCCTGCAGGTTCATGCTCTACAACATTCGCAGAGTATGACCCTACCTTACACAGAAAGCGGCACAGGTCCTAATCCAGGCACTTGTCATCTCCCGTCTGGATTACTGAAACTCACTGTTGGCTGGGCTCCCTGCCTGTGCCATCAAACCCCTACAACTTATCTAGAACGCTGCAGCCCATCTGGTGTTTAACCTTCCCAAATTCTCTCATGTCACCCCGCTCCTCTGCACACTCCACTGGCTTCCAGTTGAAGCTCGCATCTGCTACAAGACCATAGTGCTTGCCTGCGGAGCTGTGAGGGGAACGGCACCTCCTTACCTTCAGGCTCTGATCCTACACCCAAACGAGGGCACTACGTTCATCCCCCTCTGGCCTGCTAACCCCCCCTACCGCTACGGAAGCACAGTTCCTACTCAGCCCAGTCAAAACTATTCGCTGCTCTGGCACCCCAATGGTGGAACAAGCTCCCCCACGACGCCAGGACAACGGAGTCACTGACCACCTTCCGGAGACACTTGAAACCCTACCTCTTTAAGGAATACCTGGAATAGTATAAAAGTAATCCTTCTAACCCCCCCCCCCCCTCCCCCATACCACCATTAATACAAATAAAAAATAAAAAAATAAAAAATTGGGTGGTTGTCCCACTGGCTATCATAAGTTGAATGCACCAATTTGTAAGTCGCTCTGTATAAGAGCGTCTTGCTAAATTACTTAAATGTTTTAAAAATATATATGTATGCATTCAATCCCTTGTCCAAGTAAACCTTATCCTTAAATCCTTATAGCAAACTTTACTAAATGACGTAAACGTAAATGTAATAACATGGCTATAAACAGGGATCAAAATTGCTGAGTCAGGGGTACTAGGTAGTAACATGGCTATATACACGGAGTACCAGTACCGAGTCAGGGGTACCAGGTAATAACATGGCTATATACACGGAGTACCAGTAGTGAGTCAGGGGTACTAGGTAGTAACATGGCTATATACACGGAGTACCAGTACCGAGTCAGGGGTACCAGGTAATAACATGGCTATATACACGGAGTACCAGTACTGAGTCAGGGGTACTAGGTAGTAACATGGCTATATACACGGAGTACCAGTACCGAGTCAGGGGTACCAGGTAATAACATGGCTATATACACGGAGTACCAGTACTGAGTCAGGGGTACTAGGTAGTAACATGGCCATATACACGGAGTACCAGTACTGAGTCAGGGGTACTAGGTAGTAACATGGCTATATACACGGAGTACCAGTATCGAGTCAGGGGTACCAGGTAATAACATGGCTATATACACGGAGTACCAGTACTGAGTCAGGGGTACTAGGTAGTAACATGGCTATATACACAGAGTACCAGTACTGAGTCAGGGGTACTAGGTAGTAACATGGCTATATAAACAGAGTACCAGTACTGAGTCAATGTGCAGGGGTACCAGGTAGTAACATGGCTATATACACGGAGTACCAGTACCAAGTCAGGGGTACCAGGTAATAACATGGCTATATACAGGGAGTACCAGTACCGAGTCAGGGGTACCAGGTAATAACATGGCTATATACAGGGAGTACCAGTACTGAGTCAGGGGTACTAGGTAGTAACATGGCTATATACACGGAGTACCAGTACTGAGTCAGGGGTACCAGGTAATAACATGGCTATATACACAGAGTACCAGTACTGAGTCAGGGGTACTAGGTAATAACATGGCTATATACACGGAGTACCAGTACCGAGTCGATGTTCACGGGTACAACGTAATTGAGGTAGCTATGCACATATACTTAAGGTAGGGTTAAAGTGACTAATCCTTCCACCCACCCCAGCCTTAACGCCCCAGCCTCAACCAGAAGGACACTGTGGAAGATCCCGGTCCACCTTTCCCAGCTCCCCCACCCTACCCCAAACCCAACGCTACCCTTTCTATTAAGGGACACACTAAAATGTTAGCGTAACACTGCTCTGTCTATTAAGGGGTAAACTAACATAGCCTAGCACTGCCCTGTCTATTAAGGGGCATGCTAACATGTTAGCCTAGCACTACCCGTCTATTAAGGGGCAAACTAACATGTTAGCCTAACACCCGGATCGGGCTCCTGCCGTAGAGCTTCTCTGACCAGCTGATCGATTCCCCACGAAACTGGGGCAGCAATCAGGACGTCGGGTCGTCCCTCTCCACCAGGTCCATGGACGGTATGAGATCGTGAACCGGAACCTGGTGAAGAACAACGCACACGATGGTGTGTCACACAAGGTGTAGACCCCATGAGCTGTCAGGTTGAGAGTGTTCTCTCTTTCCTACAGCTTATGTTTGATAAGCAGCGATCGCCCGCCACCTTTAAGGTGTTTGCAGCGGCGATTTCAGCTAGTCACAAGGGGTTTGGCAGAGACACTGTCTTCAGCCACCCTCTAGTGAAACGTTTCTTATCGGGAACGCGGCGGCTGAGGCCAACGCCTAGAGCCACGCTTCCTCAGTGGGATTTAGCTTTGGTACTCGAAGCGCTATGTAAGTCGCCGTTCGAGCCATTGAATCAAAATACCCCTCAAGATGCTGTCTATTAAGATGGCACTGTTGCTCGCTTTGACTACAGCTAAGCGTGTCAGTGATTTGTGCTCTTTCGACGAGACCCGACTGCCTGGCCATTAATGGCGATCTGAGCAGAGCGGTGTTACGTCCTAACCCGGCATTTGTGCCGAAGGTTATTAAGAGTTCATATAGATCACAGACCGTGGAGCTGTGGGCTTTTTCTCCCCCTCCTCATAGGGAGAGGAGTGAGGAAAGGCTTCATCGCCTGTGCCCAGTGCGCGCCTTGGCGTGTTACGTTGAGCGCACAGCAGCGATTAGGTCATCGCCTCAGCTGTTTGTGTGTCACGGTGCGGCTGCACTAGGTAGAACACTTTCGAAACAGCGTCTGTCTCATTGGCTTTGTGAGGGCATTGAGACAGCTTATGAGGCAGCGGGGCGACAATTGCCTCAGGGTATAAGAGCTCACTCCACTCGTGGAGTAGCAGCTTCTACTGCCCTTTTCAGAGGAACAGGGGTGGAGGATATCTGTGCAGCGGCGTCATGGTCAACACCGTCTCCATTTATTAGTTTCTATCTCTTGGATATGCCTTCTAACTCTTTGGCTCAGTCTGTACTCAGCGTAGCTGAGGGGAGAACTTGAGCTAGGAGAGAGGAATGGAGGACTGTGGAGACAGGTCTCCTTCAGGTACGCTTCTGATAGAAGGACATATATTTTTTGACATGACTCCTGACTGACAGGTTCAGTACAGTAGAGGGCATGTATTGATCTGCCCACCAGTGATTCACTGGAGTGAGGCGGAATGATGAGGGATAATAGTAGTAACCTGGGTTACGTTACTATTAGACCGGTCATGACAATTTGACGGAATGTGACGTAATCTATCTGCTTGTTCAGATTAGTATGAATCATGTTCTGGGATCTGCCCACTAATCTCTGGGATTCCATTGATTGAGTGAGGCGGCCTACCGTATACACAATGTAGAGTGACACTCTGTGTCATTCCATTAGTGGTCAGTATTATTGTGACAGGATATTAAGGTACCATCTATCTGCTAGTACAGATTAGTATGGCCTGTATTCTGGTGATCTGCCCACTAGTCATTGGTGTTGCCATTGGACTAGGTTGGCGGGGTTTTAACCGATGACGCAGTATATTGTGACACTTGTATGGTTTACAGTGGTTTACATTGCTAGGCCTGACCTTTTCATTTTGATGGGAAGTGTTGGGCTCGGCAGGGAGTACATTTTGGAGCGCTACGCTCTGCCTTAAACCAATAGGAGCAGAGCTCCCCTATGGGGCGGAGCGCCACGATATAGAACGATTAGTTACCGGAGTGTAACTCCAGTTCTATGAGTGGAGCGGAGCCCCATAGGACTTAAGGCCCTCTCTAGTCTCGCTGAAGATAAATATCTCTGGAGGCTGATTGAGGGGAGGCATCCCCTCTTATAGGGACACCTGTACTCCTATTGGCTGTAGGTGTGTGCATAATTTTGTGTCAGGCTGATGCTGCCTTAGGGCAGTGGGGAATCGATCAGCTCGTCAGAGAAGCTCTACGGCAGGAGCCTGATCCTTCTCATAGTCCCCATCATCTCCAGAGTCTGAAGCAGAGGCTAAAATCGACAACACATCTTCTAGAGGGATATCCTCCCTGAAAAACGCTCAGCGCTGCTTCCTCTCCTTTATAGAAAGGAGGGCGCAGGAGGCGCAGTTAGGGGGCTGAGACCCCAAACACACGAAACATAAGTCGTGGGAGTCGCCAGCCGCCATGGAGGAGCATCTGCATTGAGCTCTGAAAAGAGCTTTTGGGGGTGGAAAATCTCCAGGTGTGCTCATATCTGGGACGACGTCGATGAACTGGAAATCGACGGCGTATCTCGTCCTGAGTCTTTCTTCGTGTCTTCTTGGCTTCTCCAGTCTAGTCCAGTCGCTGAAGATAAAGGGAGGCATCCCCTCTTATAGGGACATTTTGGAGCGCTACGCTCCGCCTTAAAACAATGGGGTCGTCCCTCTCCACCAGGTCCACGGACGGTATTAGATCGTGAACCGGAACCTGGTGAAGAACAACGCCCACCTGGCCTGGCGCAAGTTGAGCCTCTTGGCCCCCTGAATGTATGCTAAGTTCTTATGGTCATTCCATACAACGAATGGATGGGTGGCCCCCTCTAGCCAATGCCTCCACTCCCCCAGGGCGAGCTTGACCGCTAGCAGCTCAGGGTTCCCCACGTCTTTATTCCGCTCCGCCGGGGACAGCCGACGGGAGAAAAACGCGCAGGGATGAGTCTTACCATCCGTGAGGAACCGCTGGGACAGGATTGCTCCCACCGCAACGTCTGAAGCATCCATCTCCACAATGAACAGCAGGGACGGATCAGGATGCCCGAGGACTGGGGCCGATGTAAAGCGCCGCTTAAGTGCATCAAATTCGTTCCCCACTTCCGAGGTCCAGGAGAAAGAGCGCTCGTCTGGGTGAGGGCTGTCAGGGGAGCAGCTAGGGAGCTAAAATTGGCAATAAATCGGCTATAAAAATTTGTGAACCCTAAAAACCGTTGTAGTTGCTTGACGGATGAGGGCTGGGGCCAATCCAGTACCGCGCTGAGCTTGGCTGGGTCCATCTGTAGGTCCCCCTGCGTGACGATGAACCCCAGGAAGGAGACTGTCTCTGTGTGGAACACGCACTTCTCCGCCTTGACGTAGACCTGGTGATGGAGAAGGTGTTGGAGGACCTGCTGAACGTGCTGCTGGTGTTCACTCATATCTTTTGAAAATATTAGGATGTCATCCAAATACACGAAGACGCTGTAGTCGAGGAGGTCCTGGAGCACGTCATTGACCAATGCCTGGAACACCGCAGGCGCGTTGGCTAGACCAAACGGCATGACTTGGTACTCGTAATGCCCACTGGGTGTGGTAAAAGCCGTCTTCCACTCGTCCCCTTCCCGAATCCTCACCAGGTTATAGGCATTGCATAAGTCCTGCTTGGTGAAGACCCGGGCTCCCTGCATCAACTCGAATGCCGTCATCATCAGGGGGAGTGGGTAGCGGTTCTTAACCGTGATGTCATTGAGCGCCTGGTAATCAATGCATGGCCGCTTCCCACCGTCCTTTTTCCCCATGAAGAAGAAGCCCGCGCCCGCGGGTGAGGTAGAGGGACGGATGTGACCCTCGACGAGGCACCCGGCAGGAGATCGATAGTGCAGGCTGTGAGGAGGTAGGCCCTCTTACTAAACACCTCCCCCAGATCCCAATACTCCCGGGGAACGCCTGCCAGTTCTTGGCGTTGACGGAGTCTGTAGCTGCCATCCTCCCGGTGGCAACCGCCACTAGGGCGGTAGGCGGTTCAGAGTGAGGGACCTGGGGAAGAGATGATCTGGGACGGTTGTTTGGGCTGATGAGTGGTCGGTGGAGACTGGAACAGGATGGAGATGGAGAGATCTAAAGAATAACCATGTCATAGTGTTTATTATTTTGTGATGTCATTAAGGATGATATCAAGAAAGTGCTGTCATTTGGAAAGTATACACATTCTATCTGTCAAGTCTTAATCCAATACATTGTGTATAGAAATTGAAAAATGTTTTGTTAAGATAGTAATGTGATTTTAGTTTTCTAACGAGATCATATGTTTTCATATTTATTTAATTTTTATGTATTTATTTCACCTTTATTTAACCAGGTAAGCCCATTGAGAACAAGTTCTCATTTACAACTGCGACCTGGCCAAGATAAAGCAAAGCAGTGCGATAAAAACAACAACACAGAGTTACATATGGGGTAAAACAAAACATAAAGTCAAAAATACAACAGAAAATATATATACAGTGTGTGCAAATGTAGCAAGTTATGGAGGTAAGGCAATAAATAGGCTATAGTGCAAAATAATTACAATTAGTATTAACACTGGAATGATAGATGTGCAAGAGATTATGTGCAAATAGAAATACTGGGGTGCAAATGAGCAAAATAAATAACAATATGGGGATGAGGTAGTTGGGTGGGCTAATTTCAGATGGGCTGTGTACAGGTGCAGTGATCGGTAAGGTGCTCTGACAACTGATGCTTAAAGTTAGTGAGGGAGATACGAGTCTCCAGCTTCAGAGATTTTTGCAATTCGTTTCAGTCATTGGCAGCAGAGAACTGGAAGGAATGGCGGCCAAAGGAGGTGTTGGCTTTGGGGATGACCAGTGAGATATACCTGCTGGAGCGCATACTACGGGTGGGTGTTGCTATGGTGACCAATGAGCTAAGATAAGGTGGGGATTTGCCTAGCAGTGATTTATAGATGGCCTGGAGCCAGTGGGTTTGGCGACATATGTAGTGAGGACCAGCCAACAAGAGCGTACAGGTCACAGTGGTGGGTATTATATGGGGCTTTGGAGACAAAACGGATGGCATTGTGATAGACTACATCCAATTCAAGTAGAGTGTTGGAGGCTATTTTGTAAATGACATCGCCGAAGTCAAGGATCGGAAGTATAGTCAGTTTTACGAGGGCATGTTTAATATAATAATAATAATATGCCATTTATTAGACGCTTTTATCCAAAGCGACTTACAGTCATGCATGCATACATTTTTGTGTATGGGTGGTCCCGGGGATCGAACCCACTACCTTGGCGTTACAAGCACCGTACTCTACCAGCTGAGCTACAGAAGACCACCTGTAGTCATGCTGTTTGGCAGCATGAGTGAAGGAGGCTTTGTTGCGAAATAGGAAGCCGATTCTAGATTTAACTTTGGATTGGAGATTCTTAATTCTTAATTGGAGATTCTTAGTCTGGAAGGAGAGTTTACAGTCTAACCAGACACCTAGGTATTTGTAGTTGTCCACATATTCTAAGTCAGACCCGTCGAGAGTAGTGATTCTAGTCGGGTGGGCGGGTGCCAGCAGCGTTCGATTGAAGAGCATGCATTTAGTTTTACTAGTGTTTAAGAGCAGTTGGAGGCTACTGAAGGAATGTTGTATGGCATTGAATCTCGTTTGGAGGTTTGTTAACACAGTGTCCAATGAAGGGCCAGATGTATACAAAATGGTGTCATCTGCGTAGAGGAATCTGAGAGTCACCAGCAGCAAGAGCGACATCATTGATATACACGGAGAAAAGAGTAAGCCCAAGATTTGAACCCTGTGGCACCCCCATAGAGACTGCCATAGGTCCAGACAACAGGCCCTCCGATTTGACACATTGAACTCTATCTGAGAAGTAGTTGGTGAACCAGTCGAGGCAGTCATTTGAGAAACCAAGGCTATTTAGTCTGCCAATAAGAATGTGGTGGTTGACAGAGTCGAAAGCCTTGGCCAGGTCGATGAAGACGGATGCACAGTACTGTCTATTATAAATCGCGGTTATAATATTGTTTAGGAACTTGAGCGTGGCTGAGGTGCACCCATGACCAGCTCGGAAACCGGATTGCATAGCAGAGAAGGTACGGTGGGATTCGAAATGGTCGGTGATCTGTTTGTTAACTTGGCTTTCAAAAACTTTCGAAAGGCAGGGCAGGATGGATAAAGGTGTGTAAAAGTTTGGATCTAGAGTGTCATCCCCTTTGAAGAGGGGGATGACCGCGGCAGCTTTCCAATCTCTGGGGATCTCAGACGTTACGAAAGAGAGGTTGAACAGGCTAGTAATAGGGGTTGCGACAATTTCGGCGGATATTTTTAGAAAGAAAGGGTCCAGATTGTCTAGCCCAGATGATTTGTAGGGGTCCGGATTTTGCAGCTCTTTCAGAACATCAGCTGTCTGAATTTGTGTGAAGGAGAAGCTGGGGGGGCATGGGCAAGTTGCAGCGGAGGGTGCAGAGCTGGTGGCCGGGGTAGTGGTAGCCAGGTGGAAAGCATGGCCAGCCGTGACAAAATGCTTGTTGAAATTCTCGATTATTGTAGATTTATCGGTGGTGATAGTGTTTCCTAGCCTCAATGCAGTGGGTAGCTGGGAGGAGGTGCTCTTATTCTCCATGGACTTTACAGTGTCCCAAAACTTTTTGGAGTTCGTGCTACAGGATGCAAATTTCTGTTTGAAAAAGTTAGCCTTTGCTTTCCTAACTCCTTGTGTATATTGGTTCCTGACTTCCCTGAAAAGTTGCATATTGCGGGGGCTATTTGATGCTAATGCAGTATGCCACAGGATGTTTTTGTGCTGGTCAAGGGCAGTCAAGTCTGAGGAGAACCAGAGGCTGTATCTGTTCTTAGTTCTGTATTTTTTGAATGGGGCATGTTTATTTAAGATTGAGAGGAAATTACTTTTAAAGAACAACTAGGCATCCTCTACTGACGGAATGAGATCTATATCCATCCAGGATACCTGGGCCAGGTCAATTAGGAAGGCCTGCTCGCTAAAGTGTTTTAGGGAGCGTTTGACAGTGATGAGGGGTGGTCGTTGACCGCGGACCCATTTCGGACGCAGGCAATAAGGCAGTGATCGCTGAGATCCTGGTTGAAGACAGCGGAGGTGTATTTAGAGGGTAAGTTAGTCAGGATGATATATATGAGGGTACCCATTTTTACGGATTTAGGGTTGTACCTGGTAGGTTCGTTGATAATTTGTGTGAGATTGAGGGCATATAGTTTGGATTGTAGGATGGCCGGGGTGTTAAGCATATCCCAATTTAGGTCACCAAGCAGTACGAACTCTGAGGATAAATGGGGGGCAATCAATTCACATATGGTGTCCAGGGCACAGCTGGGGGCTGAGGGGGGTCTGTAGCAAACGGCAACAGTGAGAGACTTATTTCTGGAAAGGCAGATTTTTAGAAGTAGAAGCTCAAACTGTTTGGGCACAGACCTGGATAGTATGATAGAGCTCTGCAGGCTATCTCTACAGTAGATTGCAACTCCACCCCCTTTGGCAGTTCTATCGAGACGGAAAATGTTGTAGTTTGGAATGGACATTTCTGAATTTTTGGTGGCCTTCCTAAGCCAAGATTCAAACACTGCTAGAACATCAGCATTGGCAGAGTGTGCTAACGCAGTGAATAACTCAAACTTGGGGAGGAGACTTGTGATGTTAACATGCAAGAAACCAAGGCTTTTACGGTTACAGAACTCAACAAATGATAGTGCCTGGGGGGTAGAAGAGATACTGGAGGCTACAGGGCCTGGGTTAGCCTCTACATCACCAGAGGAACAGAGGAGGAATAGAATAAGGACACGGCTAAAGGCTTTAAGAACTGGTCTTCTAGTGCGTTGGGTACAGAGAATAAAGGGGGCAAATTTCCGGGCGTTGTAGAAATGATTCAGGGCATTATGTACAGACAAGGATATGGAAGGATATGAGTACAGTGGAGGTAAACCTAAGCGTTGGGTAACAATGAAAGAGATAGCATCACTGGAGGCACCGATTGAGCCGGTCTCGGCGTGTATGGGGGGTGGAACAAAGGAACTATTTGAGGCAGTTTGAGAGGGACTTGGGGTTCTACAGTGAAATTGTATAATAAGAACTAACTGTAACAGCAATAGGCAAGGCATATTGACATGGGAGAGAGGCATAAAGCAATCACAGGTGTTATTAGAGAGAGCTAAGACAAGAACTGGTAATGGCGATAAAGTTTGGGCTGAGGCTAAACAGAATAAAAAGGACAGGGTACCGTGTAAAGGAACATTCCAGCAGGCATCAGCTGTGCAGCTGAGTTATCATAAGGTCCAGTGAACAGCAATATGTGAATCCGAGAGCAGTTCAAATTGGTGCTTCAGGACAGCGAGCAGGAAGCACAGTTGTAGTTTGCGTGTGCAAGCGGGCCGGTGCTAGCAGATGGATCTTCGTGGTCGTCGCAACGGGAAGCCTGTTGAAACCACAGACGATTACGTCGGCAGACCAGTCGTGATGGATCTGCAGGGCTCCGTGTCGACTCTAGGAGGTCTCGTCCGGTTGAAAGAGAGGTAGATAGCCGGGAGATGTGCTTGATTCAAGGCTAGCTCAAGGCTGATTATCCAACAACAACGTTCATTTGGTTGCAGCTAGCTAGTTGCGATTATCCAGAGTTAAAGGTCCAGTGATTCAGTGATTCCGGCAGAAAATCCGATAGGTTCTGGGTCGATAACTCGCTGTGCAGACAGTGCAGACTGGCCGACAATAGTCCAGGCTAGAGCTGGCTGGTAGGTAGTGCAGGCCACGGACAATGGAGAAAAAGCCGCTAACGGTAGCTAATAGCAAGTAGCTAGTTAGCTGGTTAGCTGGCTACTCCCGTCCGGTAGACAGAGAGGTAGATAGCCGGGGCTAGCTCAAAGCTAACTGGTGCTACGGGGGCAGTGGTGATTAGCCTACAGCAACATCCATTCGACATCCATTTGGTTGCGGCTAGCTAGATCCGGTGTTAAGGTCCAGTGATTCAGTTATTCCGGCAGAAAATCCGATGTTCCGGGTGAAAACCGCTAACGGTGGCTTATAGCAAGTAGCTAGTTAGCTGGCTAGCTAGTTTCAACTGGAGATTCTAGATAAAGGTGAGTAAATAATAGAATCCGTTCCACATTGAGTGAGGCGGGTTGCAGGAAAGTATATTTAGTAGAAGGATGAAAAGTGTGATAGGGAAATATATACGTAAAATACAAAACAAAAATACAAAAAACTGGCTATTTACATGGACACACAAGAGAACACGACCGCACTGCTACGCTATCTTGGAAGTAAAGCTATGCACGGTGACTAGACATGACCCGAGTGAGCTCAGAGACCGTGTCAGCAAGTTGGAACGACTGTTTTACCAGAGTGCATAAAAAGCCTTGGTAACAAATACCATCAGACCAGAAAGCGTGGAGCTGTGCTATACAGCTTAAAATGGTTAGTCCAGAAAGACCAGAAAGTGTGGAGATGGTAGTCAACATGTTTGAAATGGTTAGAACTTTGAATGTCAACACGAGGTGAAGAAAATAAACTCACTAGACCAGAATATTGGCAGTCTGCAGCTGTGCATGGAAAGTGATCTAGAACTTTGACTAAAGACACGAGGTGGGAAGGAGAAAATCCCATCTCAGACAATCACAGAGTATCTGCTTTGAGTACACTCCACTACTAGCCAGAACAAAGAAGAAGGACATTGTGACCTCTGGTGGACAATCAGAGCCAAGTAAGTTAAGCAAAGACCCAGACAAAACCTCCTTTCCAAGAGGGCCTGGGTCCACAGAGAGCGGAACCTCCTTTCCAAGAGGGCCTGGGTCCACAGAGAGCGGCGAGCGGCAACACGTAAATACATTCATTGGTTTCTTACTCCAAAACGGGCGGTGGTTCGTGAGCAAAGTATGATGATTACTTTGAGGGTGGTTTCCAAATGTATCAACGATAAGTTTGACTCTCTCTTTGTCTCTCCCTCTCCCTCTTCCTTTACCCCTCTCTCTGTTAATAACCAAGCAGTCATGCTGTTGTTGGTCCGCTAGGGAGTTTTTCTCATGTATTAAGTATGTATGTATTCTGTGTTATTATTTAGTTAGCTAGTAAATAAATAATTAAGCCAGTTTGTGTATTGTTGAATCATAAGTAAAGCTGGGGTTCTTGCGGATCCAAGAATTCTGCGACCGTTCAGAATGACGACTGATAAGAGGTAATGATTGATACGTAGACTGTTTTATACATAGTGAAAGGTAAAGACCTTTAAGAGTTTAATTCGGGAGATGGTAACTCTACAAACAACTTCTTCCGTGGTGCCCCAATTCTTAATGAGTTAATTGTTACATGATTAATTTAATTGAGTAACAACTAAACATAGTTAGGGTTCGGAGCACATTTTTCTATACAGGCATTTGTCTATGGAATAGCCTCCCCTTGGAGATCAAGCAAAGAAAAAGTAGAAATAGCTTAAAAAAGTAAGCAAAGGTTTTCATTTGGACAAGGTTGTCTAAGTAAGAGAAACCACTCCACTGCCCTTTGTGCCCCCTACTGCTGGTCAGGTTTATTTATTTGAATGATATGTATGATGTGCAATGAATAGATTGCTTTAATGCAAAATTAATATGGTCAATTATTTAAGTTAGGGAAAAGTGCAGTGAATAGTGTCACTTTTTAGGACGTCAATATAAATGAATGTATTTATGGTTGTTTGTCATTTTGTCTGGCCTTTTAATCATTACTGATTTTACCATCGAGGACCACTTTGGAAACAAGCATTTTAATTAATACTTTTAAGTGATATCCTCTGGGTCCGCATTGTACATTTTGTTATATATGTCTGTTACCCAAAATAAATTCAATTCAATTCAATAGTTAGTTGGTTTGATAAATTACAGTCATCATATTAATGAAAGTCACATCACCACAACTGCCCTGTCTATTAAGGGGCACGATTGAGTATACATGCGTATGGCCAGGTACATCACTGGGGCCAAGCTTCCTGCCATCAAGGACATATATACTAGGCGGTGTCAGAGGAAGGCATAACAATTGTCAAAGACTCCAGTCACCCAAGCCATACTGTTCTCTCTGCTACTGCACGGCAAGCGGTGCACGGCAAGCGCCAAGTCTAGGTCCAAAAGGCTCCTTAAAAGCTTCTACCCCCAAGCCAAAACACTGCTGAACAATTAATAAAATGGCCACCCAGACTATTTACAGTCGTGGTATTGGTCTTCACAAAGTTTGCTGCTTCAGTGTTTTTAAATATTTTTGTCAGATGTTACTATGGTATACTGAAGTATAATTACAATGCTGTCAATTAACTTCTAGGCCACATCCTGACTGATTGCAGTCCATTCTTGCAGAATCAATGCTTGGAATTTGTCCGAATTTGCGGGTTTTTGTTTGTCCACCCGCCTCTTGAGGATTGACCACAAGTTCTCAATGGGATTAAGGTCTGGGGAGTTTCCTGGCCATGGACCCAAAATGTCGATGTTTTGTTCCCCGAGCCACTTAGTTATCACTTTTGCCTTATGGCAAGTGCTTCATCATGCTGGGAAAGGCATTGTTCGTCACCAAACTGTTCTTGGATGGTTGGGAGAAGTTGCTCTCGGAGGATGTGTTGGTACCATTCTTTATTCATGGCTGTGTTCTTAGGAAACATTTTGAGTGAGCCCACTCCCTTGGCTGAGAAGCAACCCCTCAGGATGCTTTTCTGTTGGCATGACACAGGACTAATGGTAGCGCTCACCTTGTCTTCTCCGGACAAGCTTTCTTCCGGATGCCCCAAACAATCGGAAAGGGGATTCATCAGAGAAAATGACTTTACCCCAGTCCTCAGCAGTCCAATCCCTGTACCTTTTGCAGAATATCAGTCTGTCCCTGATGTTTTTCCTGGAGAGAGAAGTGGCTTCCTCGCTGCCCTTCTTGACACCAGGCCATTCTCCAAAAGTCTTCGCCTCACTGTGCGTGCAGATGCACTCACACCTGCCTGCTGCCATTCCTGAGCAAGCTCTGAACTGGTGGTGCCCTGATCCCGCAGCTGAATCAACTTTAGGAGACGGTCCTGGCACTTGCTGGACTTTCTTGGGCGCCCTGAAGCCTTCTTCACAACAATTGAACCTCTCTCCTTGAAGTTCTTGATGATCCAATAAATGGTTGATTTAGGTGCAATCTTCCTAGTAGCAATATCCTTGCCTGTGAAGCCCTTTTTGTGCAAAGCAATGATGATGGCACGTGTTTCCTTGCAGGTAACCATGGTTAACAGAGGAAGAACAATGGTTTCAAGCACCACCCTCCTTTTAAAGCTTCCAGTCTGTTATTCTAACTCAATCAGCATGACAGAGTGATCTCCAGCCTTGTCCTCATGAACACTCTCACCTGTGTTAACGAGAGAATCACACACATCATGTCAGCTGGTCCATTTGTGGCAGGGCTGAAATGCAGTAGAAATTTTTTTATGGGATTAAGTTCATTTTCATAGCAAAGAGGGATTTTGCAATTAATTGCAATTCATCTGACCACTTTTCATAACATTCTGGAGTATATGCAAATTGCTATCATAAAAACTGAGGCAGCAGACTTTGTGAAAATTAATATTTGTGTCCCCCCCCCCCCCTTTGTTTTTACACTGTTTATTATCTATGCATAGTCACTTTACCCCTACCAGTGCTAGCTGTGCCACTAGAGATCCTGGTTCGAATCCAGGCTCTGCTGTAGCCGGCCGCAACCGGGAGACCAATAGGGCGGCGCACAATTGGCCCAGCATCGTCCAGGGTAGGGGAGGGAATGGCCGGCAGGGAGGTAGCTCAGTTGGTAGAGCATGGCGTTTGCAACGCCAGGGTTGTGGGTTCGATTCCCACGGGGGGCCAGAATGAAAAAATATATATATATAAAAAAAGAATAATGCATGCACTAACTGTAAGTCGCTCTGGATAAGAGCGTCTGCTAAATGATGTAAATGTACAAATTACCTCGACTAACCTGCACCTCCGCACATTGACTCGGTACCGGTACCCCTTTAGGCCCTGTCTCCTGAGTGGCGCAGTGGTCTAAGGCACTGCATCGCTGTGCCACAAGAAATCCTGGTACGAATCCAGGTTCTGTTGTAGGCAGCCGTGACCGGGAGACCCATGGGGCGGTGCAAAATTGGCCCAGGGTAGGGGAGGGAATAGCTGGCAAGGATGTAGCTCAGTTGGTAGAGCATGGCGTTTGCAACTCCAGGGTTGTGGGTTCGATTCCCACGGGGGGCCAGTATGAATAAAACAATTTTAAAAATGTATGCACTCACTAACTATCTGGATAAGAGTGTCTGTTAAATGACTGAAAATGTAAAATATATATCCTTTTTTTTTTCACTTTTGTTTGTTTAGTAAATATTTTCTGAACTCTATTTCTTGAACTGCATTGTTGGTTAAGGGCAAGTAAGTAAGCATTTCACGGTAAGGTCTAAACTTATTGTATTCAGTGCATGTGACAAATAAAATGTGATTTGATTTGATTTATTAAGGGGCACACATACATGTTAGCCTAATACTGCCCTGTCTATTAAGGGGCACACTAACATGTTAGCCTACTACTGCCCTGTCTATTAAGGGGCACACTAACATGTTAGCCTACTACTGCCCTGTCTATTAAGGGGCACACTAACATGTTAGCCTACTACTGCCCTGTCTATTAAGGGGCACACTAACATGTTAGCCTAATTCTGCCCTGTCTATTAAGGGGCACACTAACATGTTAGCCTACTACTGCCCTGTCTATTAAGGGGCACACTAACATGTTAGCCTACTACTGCCCTGTCTATTAAGGGGCACACTAACATGTTAGCCTACTACTGCCCTGTCTATTAAGGGGCACACTAACATGTTAGCCTAATACTGCCCTGTCTATTAAGGGGCACACTAACATGTTAGCCTAATACTGCCCTGTCTATTAAGGGGCACACTAACATGTTAGCCTAATACTGCCCTGTCTATTAAGGGGCACACTAACATGTTAGCCTACTACTACTGCCCTGTCTATTAAGGGGCACACTAACATGTTAGCCTAATACTGCCCTGTCTATTAAGGGGCACACTAACATGTTAGCCTACTACTGCCCTGTCTATTAAGGGGCACACTAACATGTTAGCCTAATACTGCCCTGTCTATTAAGGGGCACACTAACATGTTAGCCTAATACTGCCCTGTCTATTAAGGGGCACACTAACATGTTAGCCTACTACTGCCCTGTCTATTAAGGGGCACACTAACATGTTAGCCTAATACTGCCCTGTCTATTAAGGGGCACACTAACATGTTAGCCTACTACTGCCCTGTCTATTAAGGGGCACACTAACATGTTAGCCTAATACTGCCCTGTCTATTAAGGGGCACACTAACATGTTAGCCTAATACTGCCCTGTCTATTAAGGGGCACACTAACATGTTAGCCTACTACTGCCCTGTCTATTAAGGGGCACACTAACATGTTAGCCTAATACTGCCCTGTCTATTAAGGGGCACACTAACATGTTAGCCTAATACTGCCCTGTCTATTAAGGGGCACACTAACATGTTAGCCTAATACTGCCCTGTCTATTAAGGGGCACACTAACATGTTAGCCTAATACTGCCCTGTCTATTAAGGGGCACACTAACATGTTAGCCTAATACTGCCCTGTCTATTAAGGGGCACACTAACATGTTAGCCTAATACTGCCCTGTCTATTAAGGGGCACACTAACATGTTAGCCTACTACTGCCCTGTCTATTAAGGGGCACACTAACATGTTAGCCTACTACTGCCCTGTCTATTAAGGGGCACACTAACATGTTAGCCTAATACTGCCCTGTCTATTAAGGGGCACACTAACATGTTAGCCTACTACTGCCCTGTCTATTAAGGGGCACACTAACATGTTAGCCTACTACTGCCCTGTCTATTAAGGGGCACACTAACATGTTAGCCTAATACTGCCCTGTCTATTAAGGGGCACACTAACATGTTAGCCTACTACTGCCCTGTCTATTAAGGGGCACACTAACATGTTAGCCTAATACTGCCCTGTCTATTTTTTTTTGCTGCGTTGTGAAGGGAACTCGACACGGACTTGAATTGTCTGTTTGGTGTGCTGACACACTCTTGGCAGTTTGTTGTGGCCAGGTGTTGATGCTAAGTTGTGTGTTAATGGATGCTAGCTTGCAGGTTGGCTACGGCGTCATAGCTAGGCTTCGTGGGTTGTTGTGGGTAGTTACTGTGTCTTGGCAGTGTCCTCGGCCGTGCCAGCTGTAGCACGAAGCTAGCTAGCTAGCCGTTCTTCAAACAGAGTCGACACAGTGGCCATTGCTAGCTACCCAACATGACCATTTGGCTGTACTGAAGTAGCTAACCACAATTTACTTGTCCTAGCTAGCCAACGTCTAATCATTGCTGCGTCATGTAAGGAACTTGACACAGACACGAATGATCTGTTTAGTGTGTTATCACAATATTGGTGGTTTGTTGTGACCAAGTGTTGGCGCTAAACGGTGTGTTATTGTTATTGGATGCTAGTCTGCTAGTTGGCTATGGAGTCATAGTTGGCTAGCTGAACAAAGTGGGTTGAGTCTATTCCTTTAAACATTGAACCGCTGTGGTTCACAACAATTCTGATTTCCAAAGGCGGAAGTTGGGAGAGTTTTTTTCTTCGGGTGGTTCAGTGAAACAATTTTAGTTTCCGAGGTAGAAGTTTTGGTGAGGGAGGCCCTGCTCTCTCCACTCCCAGATGCTTAGCCCATTTCATTCCGATCTCCTCTGCATTTTTGTAGCCATTTGCTACAGCCTGTCAACTATGCCTCTGCCTATCCCTGTTCTCTCCTCTCTGCACAGGCTACACAAACGCACCACACCGCGTGGCTGCTGCCTCTCCAATCTGGTGGTCCCTGCACGCACCACCCACGTGGAGTTCCAGGTCGCAGGCAGCCTCTGGAACTGCCGTTCTGCTGCCAACAAAGCTGACTTCATCCCAGCCTATGCCAACCTCCAGTCCCTCGACTTCCTGGCGCTGACGGAAACATGGATCACCACTGAAAACACCGCTACTCCTACTGCTCTCTCCTCGTCTGACCATGTGTTCTCGCATACCCCGAGAGCATCTGGTCAGAGGGGTGGTGGTACAGGAATCCTCATCTCTCCCAAGTGGACATTCTCAATTTTTCCCCTAACCCATCTGTCTATCTCCTCATTTGAATTCCATGCTGTCACAGTCACTAGCCCATTTAAGCTTAATATCCTTGTCATCTATCGCCCTCCAGGTTCCCTTGGAGAGTTCATCAATGAGCTTGACGCCTTGATAAGTTCCTTCCCTGAGGATGGCTCACCCCTCACAGTTTTGGGGGATTTCAACCTCCCTATGTCCACATTTGACTCATTTCTCTCTGCCTCCTTCTTTCCACTCCTCTCCTCTTTTGACCTCACCCTCTCACCGTCCCCCCCCTACTCACAAGGCAGGCAATACGCTTGACCTCATCTTCACTAGATGCTGCTCCTCTACTAATCTCACTGCAACTCCCCTCCAAGTCTCCGACCACTACTTTGTTTCCTTTTCTCTCTCACTCTCCTCCCACACTACTCACTCTGCCCCTACACAGATGGTAATGCGCCGCCGCAACCTTCGCTCTCTCTCTCCCACTACTCTCTCCTCTTCCATCCTATCATCTCTTCCCTCTGCTCAATCCTTCTCCCTCCAATCTCCTGATTCTGCCTCCTCAACCCTCCTCTCCTCCCTTTCTGCATCCTTTGACTCTCTGTGTCCCCTATCCTCCCGGCCGGCTCGGTCCTCCCCTCCAGCTCCGTGGCTTGATGACTCATTGCGAGCTCACAGAACAGAGCTCCGGGCAGCGGAGCGGAAATGGAAGAAAACTAAATTCCCTGCCGACCTGGCATCTTTTCACTCCCTCCTCTCTACATTTTCTTCATCTGTTTCTGCTGCTAAGGCCACCTTCTACCACTCTAAATTCCAAGCATCTGCCTCTAACCCTAGGAAGCTCTTTGCCACATTTTCCTCCCTCCTGAATCCTCCCCCCCCCCCCCCCCCCCCCCTCCTCTCTCTCTGTGGATGACTTCGTCAACCACTTTGAAAAGAAGGTTGACGACATCCGATCCTTGTTTGTTAAGTCTAATGACACTGCTGGTCCTGCTCACACTGCCCTACCCTATGCTTTGACTTCTTTCTCCCCTCTCTCTCCAGATAAGATCCTGCGACTTGTGACTGCAGGCCGCCCAACAACCTGCCCGCTTGACCCCATCCCCTCCTCCCTTCTCCAGACCATCTCCGGTGACCTTCTCCCCTACCTCACCTCGCTGATCAACTCATCCTTGACCGCTGGCCATGTCCCTTCCGTCTTCAAGAGAGCGAGAGTTACTCCCCTTCTCAAAAAACCAACACTCGACCCCACTGATGTCAACAACTACAGACCAGTATCCCTTCTTTCTTTTCTTTCCAAAACTATTGAGCGTGCCGTCTTTAGCCAACTCTCTTGCTATCTCTCTCAGAATGACCTTCTTGATCCAAACCAATCAGGTTTCAGGACTGGTCATTCAACTGAGACTGCTCTTCTCTGTGTCACAGAGACTCTCCGCACTGCTAAAGCTAACTCTCTCTCCTCTGCTCTTGTCCTTCTAGACCTGTCTGCTGCCTTTGATACTGTGAACCATCAGATCCTCCTCTCCACCCTCTCCGAAATGGGCATCTCCGGCGCGGCTCACTCCTGGATTGCGTCCTACCTGACCGGTCGCTCCTACCAAGTGGCGTGGCGGGAAGCTGTCTCCGCACCACGTGCTCTCACCACTGGTGTCCCCCAGGGATCGGTTTTGGGCCCTCTCCTTTTCTCCCTATACACCAAGTCACTTGGCTCTGTCATATCCTCACATGGCCTTTCCTATCATTGCTACGCTGACGATACACAACTAATCTTCTCCTTTCCCCCTTCTGATAACCAGGTGGCGAATCGCATCTCTGCATGTCTGGCAGACATATCAGTATGGATGACGGATCACCACCTCAAGCTGAACCCTGGCAAGACGGAGCTGCTCTTCCTCCCGGGGAAGGACTGCCCGTTCCATGATCTCGCCATCACGGTAGACAACTCCGCTGTGTCCTCCTCCCAGAGTGCGAAGAGCCTAGGCGTGACCCTGGACAACACCCTGTCGTTCTCCGCCAACATCAAGGCGGTGACCCGCTCCTGCAGGTTCATGCTCTACAACATTCGGAGAGTGCGACCCTGCCTTACACAGGAAGCGGCGCAGGTCCTGGTCCAGGCACTTGTCATCTCCCGTCTGGACTACTGCAACTCGCTGTTGGCTGGGCTCCCTGCCTGTGCCATTAAACCCCTACAACTCATCCAGAATGCCGCAGCCCGTCTGGTGTTCAACCTTCCCAAGTTCTCTCACGTCACCCCCCTCCTCCGCACTCTCCACTGGCTTCCAATTGAAGCTCGCATCCGCTACAAGACCATGGTGCTTGCCTTTGGAGCAGTGAGGGGAACGGCACCCCTGTACCTTCAGGCTCTGATCAGTCCCTACACCCAAACGAGGACATTGCGTTCATCCACCTCTGGCCTGCTGGCTCCCCTTCCTCTGCGGAAGCACAGCTCCCGCTCAGCCCAGTCAAAACTGTTCGCTGCTCTGGCACCCCAATGGTGGAACAAGCTCCCTCACGACGCCAGGACAGCGGAGTCACTCACCACCTTCCGGAGACATTTGAAACCCCACCTCTTTAAGGAATACCTGGGATAGGCTAAAGTATTCCTTCTAACCCCCCCCCCCCCCCCCCCCCCCCCAAAATTGTAAAGTGGTTATCCCACTGGCTATAGGGTGAACGCACCAATTTGTGAGTCGCTCTGGCTAAGAGCGTCTGCTAAATGACGTTAATGTGCCCTTGAGCAAGGCACTTAACCCTAATTGCTCCTGTAAGTCGCTCTGGTTAAGAGCGTCTGCTAAATGACTAAAATGTAAAATG